>OX375879.1:35418921-35772304 GCA_947359465.1 Metellina segmentata
ACCTATCGCATCGTGTATTCAAGCTAGAGATGGGCCGACAGGGTACTAGAACCTTCATTCATTTGTAATTCTTCCTGCAACGAAAGATCCCTTTGCTTTGATTTTGTAATCACTTACTTACATCAACGTCGTACTCGTATATATAAAATTTCGTTCCATTCGGACAACTCTTTCTTGGTGCGCAAATTTTTATGGCAATGAGTGTAAGTGTTGATCTTACTTTTCTGAAATATGATGTTAGGTTTTGAGGTTTTTTAGGGCTCAAGAGCCAGAACTCGCCAAGCAGTTCCACGAAATGGTTTTTTTTTGCCATAGAGAATGAACATACACACACAATGAAAGTTTTTACTATCACAGAACAGAAAAATACACCCAGGATAGTTACAGGAATCAAACCTATGCCACCTATAGCTTCTGGTTAGTCGGGTTGTGCTTTATGACTCAAGAGCCATATTTGGCCATGCTGTGTCAAACAACGTATAGTAAATGGACATACCCACAAGGGAATTTTTATCGACACAGAAGATAGAAATATATACCCACGGAGCAACAGCTTCTAAAACATGGAGGTAACATATAATTTTGAGAGGTAGGCCATACATTATTTCCTTGGATTCATGTCAAAATTTGAAGTCAAATGTATAGAATGCAACTTTTATTTATTTGTTTAGAAGAACAAGTGTTTTCAAAATACCATACTAAAATAAAATAGAGCAAATTGATGCATAATACGTTGTAAAAACACCTTATAAAGTAATTTTTCCATACTATCTACCTATAAATTACCTATGTTCTCCCACCTTAGAAGGATAATTTTCTAAATACACAGTATTTAAGTGTATTACCTAATACTTAGTGGTTTAGAAAAAATAATTCCTTTAATACAGACGAAACATTAGTAATTTTTTTAAATCCAACTGTTTTTGCATAGCTAAAAGCTGAGGTTAAGATATTAGTACCTAAAATTATCTTAACTGTGGTACATATATTTGTTAAACGATTAGTCCTAAGTAGGGATGCGAAATCGATGTCGATATTTTCAAAACATCGATGTTGTATTAAAACACATCGATGTATTAAATGTTACAAAAACATCGATGTATTGGGGTCGATGTTTTTGTAACATCGATGTATTGGGGTCGATGTTTTTGTAACATCGATGTATTGGGGTCGATGTTTTTGTAACATCGATGTATTGGGGTCGATGTTTTTGTAACATCGATGTATTGGGGTCGATGTTTTTGTAACATCTATGTTTATACGTATCGATGTTTTTACGTTGTTGATGTTTTATTTTTAAATGAAAAAAGTACCGTTATAAAAATTAAAAAAAAATAACAAAGTAGCATAATTTTTATAATCAGCAAATTGAACATACTTTTAGACCAAAGTGACCAAGGGTGAAGGGTTTGAAAAGTAGGGATGCGACATCGATGTCAATGTTTTACAAAAAACATCGATGTATCGGAGCTAATGTCGCATCATTAGTTGCTAAACCATTTTTAAGAAATGGAGAAAAATAGTTTAAGTACACTGAATTTTAAAAGCATCAATAGTATGGGGGGCGATGCATTATCAGCATTGATGTTTTGCTGTCGATGTCGCATCCCTAGTCCTAAGTATTTTAAGAGCATAAAAAATTTCAGTAATTACACTTTGGTCAGGTCTAAGATAAAGAAATTGCATGCGAGTTCAACCAGTGATATGGTAAAAAATAGACAAGATTTTTTTAAAGCAGTTAATAAAGAATTTATAATAGTGTTTTTACACTTACCATCGTTAAGATCATGACGAACATGATGAACCTCTTTTTTCTTGAAGTGGAATTGAGGCTGTTCGACATCTTCATAAATGAAATGTCGTCCGATAGCTCTACGTGCCAAGTGTAGAATGTTCGTCAAGGGCTCTTCGCAAGGTGCGAACAACACAACTGAAAATACTTTATTATAAGCGAAAATACTTTATTATAAGCGAAAATACTTTATTACCGAAACTACAAACCTATTTTCATGCAAACACGCATTTGAAAACTGATAGCAAAAGTGCAGCTTAGGTAAAAAAAAGTAAATGACCTTGAGTTAATTAACCTCGAGTTATATGACCTTGTGTTACGAGCAAGGTAGTAAGCTCTCCAGGAGCCATACGCAAAATCATGTATGATGATGGCAATAAAAGATTGTTTCGCTATTGCTATCACTTAAGGCACCGAACAATGAACTCAAAATCAGAATCCGGGCAAAAGACGTAAATTGTCGTCAATTTGTTTTCTCGGGTAGTTTCCTCAAGCAAAACATTTTTGAAATAAATATCACATGGTCACTATACTTTTTTTTTTTAACTTTAATGTAGTTATCTATATATATATTTCTCTTACGTGGCACGCAAAAAAGACGTTATTTGTTACCGCGTTTTGGCAACATTGTGCGATTGTTTGTTTACTAGGAGCCTCGCGAGTCATTTGAATCTATAGCGTTATCGGATGAAATTTTATTGAAAAAAAAATGAATTTTAGACGAGCTGTTGCGGTTTGTAATAGAAAGCTAAGAAAGCGGAGTATCTTTTCAGGACTGTTTAAAAAACGGTCCTTTTCAAGGCTAACAATTATAGTATAACAAGACGCGTGCACTACAACTTTCGACAACAAACTGTCAAAAAGTGTATGGGTGGCTCGAGTACTGGGGAAATGTACACACAAACATGCTGGGTATTCAATTTCCAAAGCAGCGCCCACATTGCGAGTAAAAATTTGCTCAAAGTTTTCATTTAAATTCTGATTCCAGAGGTACTGTATATATCTTTTATGTAATACAACAAATTAAGATTTGAAAAATATTTTTTTGGAATATATTCAATCCCTTCTGCTAGGACACGTGTCTTCAATGATGCGAGCGAAGCGAGCATATGTTCGCGCAGCGAACCAATGAGAATTGCGAAGCAATCCTCCGGGGGTTGGCGAGCGTCAGCGAGCAGGGGGCGGGCCCCCTAGTTTTATCTATGGCGATATGTCAAGTACATGACATTTGTTTCATTCAGTTATTTTATCTTAACTTTTTTTCCCCACACATTTTGAACTTATAAGGCAAACCTACGTTTTTTGGAACAATCTGTTTTCGAGAATATTTCATTCAAAATAAAGGTTCTGAGTGGAAAAAAATGAAAAAATACCATTATTTCCTCTTTGTATTCAAATAACAACAAAATGCAATGATTTTTACCGACACTTACTCACTTTAATGCCTTTTGTAAGAGCCACCAGATACAAAAGAAAAATGTAACTCCATCCTGATTTGGAAAGTAATCCATCAAAACCACATTTTCTATTCAGCTCTTCCATAAATCACATGCAGACCGGGAAGCCCATTTTGTTGGATTTCGCCACTTTAATACTCCTTCTACAAAGAAATATTATTACATAAAAAGAAATTAGACATTTTAATTTTTGTTGTCAAAATCGAGTTTATAAAATACACTCTTTTACAAAAAAATCGGCGCACCAAGAAGGAGTTGTCTGATTGAGATAAAAATTGATGGATGCGAACATGCATAGAAAAATAAAGTCTTAAAATTTCAGTACAATTGAAGGATTTATTTCAGAGTTTGACCGTTACAAAGGGAGGAAGTCAATAAAGCATTGGTCCACCTCTGGCTTGGATGCAAGCTGTCAACCGGCGTGGCATAGACTAAAAAAGTTCCCGGATGGTGTCCTGCGGAATTTCTTACCAAATTATCTCCAACTGTCGGGTTAGATGGTCAACATTCCGGGAGGGTTGCAATCGCCTACTCATAATGTCCAAAATGTGCTTTATGGGAGAGAGATCAGGAGACCTAGCTGGCCAAGGAAGTGTTGGGAAAGTTTGAAGACAGTTCATAGCAACAAGTAAGTCCGGTGGGTCGCAAAAGGAACGGTACCACAACATTTCGTAGAATGTCGTCTACGTACCGCTGTGCTGTAAGTGTGCCCGAAATGACTACCAAAGAGGTCCGGTTATCGAAGGAGATGACACTCCAGACTATAACGCCCTGTTGTGGGCATGTGTGGCGTGCGATAGTAAGGGCAGGATCCCCACGCTGCCCTGGACGTCTCCAGACCCATCCGTGGTTGTCGTCAGGACACAATAGGAAACGGGACTCATCACTTAAGACTATACGTCCCCAATCAACGCCGTTCCAAGTGGATCGAGCCCGGCACCACTGTAATTCTGCACCATCTTGATGCGTCGATTTATTTTTATTTTTTTATAGAGTGAATTTTAAATTTATAGACTCCATTTGTCAGCAATTGGCGGAGAAATATTCGTGTACGTCTTCTTCATTCTAACATGTCTCTAACTCTCCTGGTGGTTGTTGTTTTGACGAAGTATCTCGTCACTAGCAAAACTGATCAGATCCTGATAGACGAGACACCTCGTCATTACATTACAACATTAGGAAAAAACTGACCAATTCCTGATCTTGTCATCATAAAAAAATCGGCAATAACTTGATGACCATATACCTCGTCATTAGCAAAATTGGTTAGTTATTGACAGACGAGATATCTCGTCGAAACCACTTGAAGGTTAAAATATTCGTACATGCATAAACTTAATCGCTACATTTGGAAAAGTAACAATTGGATCTTTTTATACTCACAGTTCTTGAGCTATGTGATATCAAATCGAGTTAAGGTTGTTGAGAAAATAAACCTCACAGTCCCTCGGAGTAGCTTTACGGAAGTCAAAAAAAATCCGTTTAAAAACTATGGAACTCTAATATTCCACTTTTCGAACTATGTGGTTCAATTGAAACAGTGATTATTAACGAAAAGTTCGATTGCGTAGAAATTACTATTTACAGCAAAAAATATCATGAAGAAACAAAATGAAAACAAGAAATGCTAGAACATTGCGTGAGTTAGTGTGAGCACGCGATACTATTTTCTTAAGTAGTGCCACGTCATAAGTAGTCATCTGTAACTCTTTACAAAAATACTATTTTGACAACTCAGTCGTCAATAAACCACCTATGCTTACGAGAGAGAAATCAATTTGAAAATTCACATGGTGTCATGTATATTGAATGCATTTAGCACTCATATTGATAGTTTCAAAGTGCATATGACAATTGACTTATTTTCCTAATAACCCTACACTTAATGGTATGCCAAGCACGTAGAAAATACGCACTGTCAATGTCGCATGAAAAGGAGTCTTAAAACTATAATTCTAAGGTACAATACAATACAGCATTACACGCAGAGGTAATGCCATATATAAGTTTTGTACATTTTTTTTATCAATGTTCTAGATTTCGTTCGTCTAAAGAGATTATCTATATTTTAACATACTTTTTCTTTCTTCTGACAGGCAAGTAAATATTTTATACTTTTCTTGGGACAGAAACGTAGTGCCTAAAAGAAAGTTAGCAATAAGCAAAACTCGAGTAGGCAAGATATCAGACACTAGACTATTTCCTTAAAATCGAATTTCCTCAGTTTGAATTCATAAAAAATTTCTTTTTTTTAAAGTCCGAAGTAGCTCATTTGGTGATTTCTGGTTTGACAACCAAAGGGTTACGAGTTCGAAACCGAACGAAACACTGTCGCGAACGTGGAGGGCAGGTGCACGTTAAATCTGACGTGGCCTCAAATATCTTGACGTTGGGAGAGTGTGGAAGTTCGGAGACTGTAGTTCCAGTACAGGTGTTGACATTGTCATCTGACAGTTGTTCCAAAAGATGAAGTGTTATCCTAGAACAGGCCTCGAAATATATTTTTTAATACAGGTGCACCTTGTGCACCTAAGTTTTTAAATTAGGTGCACAGGTGTGCCTAGCTGGAAAAAATTAGGTGCACAATTTTATTTTCATGTGCACAGTGCACCTGTGCACCCGGGTATTTCGAGCCCTGTCCTAGAATGTTTCTTCCATGAAGCAAATGAGCTTCTATAGAATTCTATAGAGATTTCTAAATATTCTATAAGGATTTCTAGACTTTCTCAAAACGGGTTTCTCTATTTATAGCTTAAAGGACAACTGACTATAATTATAAAGGATTCTATAGACATTTTTATAGAATTCTATAGAAATGTTTCGTAAGGGTTGTTTCGAAAAAAATGCAACATTTCTTTAAAAATAATAAAAAGTTCCAGATCAAAAAGGCTTTCCTAAAAATAATTTATTCTATGCTTACATTGAAAAAAAAATGTATTAATTAATTTAGAATTTTTAATTTTTTTTGTACTGTTTACCCCTTTAACTAATAAACAAAATCACAACACAAATTTTTTCCAAAAGTTTTTTTTTTAATTTAAAATTAAAAATTTTTGAAAAAAAGCGGGGTCATTTTAAATTGCTAAAACTCAAAATATTCTTGATAAATTTTCAAAATTCTTGCAGTAAATTATTCACAAATTTATAAACTTTAATTTTGATTCAGCAATTTCAAAAATATTAATCTCTCTATATTAAAAAAAAGTTACCGCCGCCGCCGTCGCAGGATTGAAAACTGTGTTGTTTATCTCGATTCTTAGACGGTTTCACGAGAAAGTACTGATCGGAAAAAAATGAAATTAACATGGTTTGTTCTTCATCGTATTCCCTGGACAATTATCAAAATTTTTTTTCCGATGCTGCTATTAGTTTAGGTTTTATTAAGTGTCAAAATTGAAGAAGTGAAATTTCTTCCGCGAGTGAGTAAAACACATACAAATTTTCAGTCTTCAGTCGTGAGTTTTTTGTTAAGAGTACCTCTCAACGTAAATATTTGCAGCTCGTCGAGTTTTTTTGGAAACTTCAATTTGGTTCTTGATAATATTTTTTTGAAATTAGGGAAAAATAGGGACATTTTTTAAACTTTTTTTTGTAAACTGCCGTATCTATATGTAATTACTATTAGTTTTTAATTTTTAAAATATTGCAGTATACCTCAGAACATACTTTTTCTTACGGTACTATTGTTTTTGAAACCGGTTAATAATTAAATTGGATGCGATCAAAAGTTGGTCATACAAAATTAGGAATCTTTGGATATTTTCGCTAGTTTTTGTTAAAACCGTTATATCTACAGCAAAAACCATTATTTTTAAATTTGAGAACATCACTGAATACATTACATTACACTCTTTCTTATGGTACAATTTTTTTTTTCAAATTGGTTAATAAATAAAATCGATGCAATTAAATGTTGGTCATACAATTTTCGGAACTTTCAGATCGTAATTTCCGATACAAAACTAAAACTGTCATATTTATATGGTATTACTATTAGTTTTTAATTCTGAAATATCGCAGTATACCTCAGAATGTACTCTTTCTTACGGTACAATTATTTTTTTAAATTGGTTCATAAATAAATTCGGTGTATTCAAAAGTTGTTGACACAAATTTCGTATTTTTTATTTCGCAAATTCGCGGAGCATTGTATTCGCGGAGGGTTGCCAGATATCAAATTTATCGTAGCAACAATTGCCATAAAAATGATTTCTTTTTATTTGGCGAGGAAAAAGGCTCGTTTTTTTCCCTCTGTTCTCAGACGGTTTACCGAGAAAGTACAAAGTACAGATCGTAAAGTTTGGAGATTAACCCGGTTTACTTAAGGTGCCTGCCTACCTATAAAACCGCATTTGTGGAGAAAAATACGATTTTTTAATTTTGCCTAACTTTGAAAGTATAGTTTCTTAGCTTTCCAAATCAGTTTAAATTTTGTTTCTATCTTACTTAGAACTCTAGTTTCTGAACTTTTAATATTAGTATGTTGACAGATGTTCAAACCGTAAGTAGTGTTCTGCTAACGGAAGTGGGACGAAAAACCGGCATAGAATATTGAAATTTGTTCGTTCACATTGAATATTAAAAAAAAGGTTAAGTAATTGTTTAAATAAGTTTTTTAGTAAGATTTGTTTGAGAAATGTCTCCACGGCAAAACTCAAAACGTCAACGAGTGTTTCAATGGCGTAATTTGGCAACGAGTGCCAAAAGAGGTGTTTGTCAGCCTCAAAACTGTCAAGTTAGGAGCCTATGATGCCATAATTCAATTTAACGATGGTTTTAAAGGTTGCCTAAATGTTTTCAATAGGCTTAATTTGACAAATCCTGGGTGTTTTACAGTAGAAGGCTATAGACACTTGGACGGCTTGCGGATTCGAGATTCGAAGAATCACTCCACCCTTGTTGCAAGGAAGCGCAGGAAACTTTTAAAAGCCATTCGGAAGAAATAAACATCAGTTTTCAATGACCAAGAAGGTGACCTTTACAAATCAGGTGCTTTTTAATGTCAGGTTTTTCATCTAATGTGTAAGTGTAGAAGTTTTTTTTTATTTTATGCTTTTTCTCAAAATCAGATTTTTTACATTTTACTCTTCTGCACAACATCATAACTCATAACATTATGCTTTAAATAATTTTAAACTTTGGTAGTATATTGTAAAGGATTCAATTCAGGTAACCTACCTGTATTTTAATTGTTTATGCATTATTTTTTAGTTTTTTGAATACATAAGTATAGAGTTGTAATCACTTTTTAAGATTTTTTTTCTATGTCGAAAGGTTTAATTGCATAAATGGCGAGCGTAAGCGAGCAGGGGGCGGAGCCCCCTAGTTTAATAAAAAATAAAAATATTTGAATGAAACTTTTTGAAAATTAAAAGGTACTTTTTTTTTAAAAGTCATATTTTTAAAAGTATATATTTGTTTCAAATTTACTGAATCAAAATTAAAGTATATTGTTTGAAAAAAATATCTTCCAAATTTCAACCCTTAAACTTTATCGGTTTTCGACTTATAGCAATTTGAATACAGGAAATCTTAAAAAAAAAAAGTATCATGGAGAAAAAAGCATTTAAAGTTTTAAAGACATATGTTGTTGCCATGACAACAACTGTCATGAGTATTCGATTTTCAAAACAACACACCACAAAAATTATTATATCTCTAGTTCTTATTAAGATAGAAACATGATTTAGACGTCATTTTAAGCAGAAAAACACAGAGAATTTCTTAAAATAATAAAAAGAAATTCGAAAATTTGACGATTTTTGGGTTCCGGATCCCCTTAAAATTTTCTAAAAATGAAGTTGTATTTAATATTTTACTGAGATCTATTACAGAAAAAAGATAAATGAGGCCACATTCAGAAAAGATTTTATGAAGTAACTGAATTACACCTTAAAAACTTTTGAAACGCTTTACCCTGTGATATTGATACTTTTCTGAGAGGTTCGCAAACGTATTGAAACATTGATACTGTATAACATAAGCGTGTTAGTTGAAAAAGATCACGGTATAAATTCTGTAACGAAAAAATATTACCTGGTAATCAATTCAGAAGTTCGAGATTCTTCAGTGAATTGGTAACTATTTAAAATTCATGAGAGAGAAAAATAAGTTTAGATAATTACACACAATGTTCTAAACACTTATTATGGTGTGTGTGATAAAGGATTAAGAACATACTTACTGAACAAATGAAATTATCATTACGAATGCTGAGAATGGAACAAGAATCGTAAAATACTCTGTCCGTATTCTACTTGGATTAAGAATGGCAAAGAAGTCGTTGATGCTAAATAGTGGACTCCCGTTTGTTCTTACCCTAATTTAATTCGTGTTTGGGGGTGGCGGGGGGACTCGGTAAATAGGAAATTGATTTTCATAAATCGACTGCGGTTGGGTTTTGCGTGAAGGGTTTTAGGTCAGGAAATTCCAGATGCTGGTTTTCACGGGAATCATTGTTAGTTATCGATATTCAAAGAAAGAACGTTGTTGAATAAATCATTCTTAATGGATTTTTTCGCCAAAGAACACATCGTAATGACAGTTGCGAATTTGTTGTCGTGGATGAAACGGAACAGAAAAGGGTGACATTCGGAGGCAATCGAACATTTTCATTACCAGTCGTTTAAAGTAAATTGACGAGGTGAGGCGTTTCTAGAAAATAAATTATTGAGTTGCTTTGGGGGACTTTTTTCATAGGAAAAAAAGCAGTCCTATTTGGAAGAGAAACGTCTAAAAAGGTGGCACTAACTTTTTGTCCCAGTAGATACTATGTCATGACAACAAGAATGAATGAGCAGATTTTAAAACACCGTCATTTTCGAATTGAAACGGTCCCTGTGCATAGATGTAGCGTATTTCAATTAACACTAACTGATTAATTCGAATTATTTCACATTCATTTTGACTTACTAATAGGAACGATATAGAAGGTAGTAACCCAACAAGCAGTATAAGATGCAACAGTCGGTACGATCACACAACTAGTTTGTCTATAAAGTTAATTAAAAGAAAGTTGACCAAAAAACTTAAATAAAATAAAGTTTTTATTGAACTTTAAACTTAAAACATATTTAAAAAAATAAAGAACGTTATCCTGCAAACAGACTGGGATAACGTGCAAGAAGTATCAACAACCAGATCGAATAGATCTCTCTGTATCCACAGCAGATCCACTTGTCTGCGTATATAGGTTAAGTAATTTGAATAACCATACATCTTCAACTTTCAATCAGCCAATCAGAAAAATCTATCTTGAATTGAAATAGAAGTGAATAATTAAAAGTTGAAGTGTATGTTTGATTGTATCGGTCACACGACCAATCGAAGAATACAGTTGTTAAACTTAAAATAATTACCGCCTAAATACTTTCAATTAAGTTTAATGTTTAATGACTAAAAACGCATAAAGGGAAAGAACCGAGACGACGGTACAGGATCAATCCCCAAGGTAATGATCCGAGGACGACACCACGTAATTTTGAACCACGGTCAGATGACGAGGCAACCTGAGCTGGCACCCCACTCTCCAAACTTCCACACGACGCCAACGTCGTGTACAAAGGCGGCTCAGGCACGTTAAATCTATCGTGGCCTCAAATGTCCTCATGTTGGCTTTGTGTGGAAGTTTGGTGAGTGGTGTGCCGGCACAGGTATGAACTCGTCATCTGACCTTGGTTCAAAATTACGTGTTTTTCTCGAATCTTTACCTTTGGATTTGATTCTGGACAGCAGCCAATAGCACGTTGTGTTTGTTGATCCAGTGTAACGTTAAACCTACTGTTTCCCTTCCTCACAAAAACATTCAGGTTTTCAAAAGAAATATTGTCCCTCATAGTACGTTTTTGAATATTTCAAATATTTGTATCAGAATATTTCAAATATTTGTATTAGAATATCTATATATATAATTCTCTTACGTGGCTCACAAAAAAGACGTTATTTGTAATCGCGTTTTGGCAATACTGTACGATTGTTTGTATCGCGAAGTCTCGCGCTTCGATTGAATTTATAGCGTTATCGGATGAAATTTTATTGAAAAAAAAAAAAGGAAATTTTAATGAGCTGTTGCAGTTAGTTTATAATAGAAATCAAAGAAAGCGGAGGATCTTTTCAGGGCCATTTAAAAAACGGTCCTTTTCAGGGCCAACAATTATAGTTCAACAAGACGCGTGCACTACAACTTTCGGCAACAAACTCATTGAAAAAGTGTGGGTCGTTTGAGTACTGGGAAAATGTACACACAAACAACATGCTGGGTATTCAATTTCCAAAGCAACGCTCACATTTCGAGTCAAAATTTGCTCAAAGTTTTCATTTGAATTCCGATTTTAGAGACTGTATATATTTTTTCTGTAATGCAGCAAATTTAGATTTGAAAAACATTTTTTTGGTAACATATTTTGTAAACAATCCCTTCTGCTAGGACACATGTCTTCATTGAGGCGAGCGAAGCGAGCATATGTTCGCGCAGCGAACCAATGAGGATTGCGAAGCAATCCTCCGGGGGTTGGCGAGCGTTAGCGAGCAGGGGGCAGGCCCCCTAGTTTCAAATATTTGTATTAGAATATGTCAAATATTTGTATTAGAATAATTTGTTTCAAATATTTGCATTAGAATAGGGTAAAGCTAGGAGAGTTTGCGCACAATTGAACAGAATAATAAAAAAAATATCTAATCATCAATTTTTTGCTAAACTATTCATGAATAATTGTGACTTCGTTTGTTTGTATGCATTTTCATTGCGATTTTGTTGTTATTCTTTAATCTAACACAACAGTTGTAATAAAACCAAGAAAGCTATTTGCGCAATCTGTCCTTATAGGGTCGGAGAGATTGCGCACATGGGTAGGAGAGATTGTTCTTAATAAAAACTACAATTAAATTGTTAACAATAATAATTACACTTAAATGACATTATTGTGAGGTTTTTGTAAACCAATATTATTGTATTAGAAGTGAATATTTCAACCTAATGATTAAAGAATCAGAAAAATGAACGAATTTTAAGAAAAAAGACATTTTAAATAAAGAAGCAGAACAAGGAAGCCCGATACTTTTATTAAGGAAATTTATGGGTGGCTCTGGGAAGGGGAGCAAGTGCCAAAAATGAAATTTCACAGGAAAGGCAAAAAACTGTTCGAATAATCTCTTTTTCAGCAAAGTAGCCCATTTAGTAAACTCGACCGGAATATTTCAAAACAAGAATGGTATTATGTAAAAACTAAAGAGCCTATTCGGGCATTTATAAAATATTAATATTATATGTAAAAAAGGCATTATACGCTTTGAGACTAGTCAAACTAGATATAATTGGACATTCAAACTATCACAAAACATTATAGATATTACTACCTTTACGATGTCAAAGGCATTGAAGTTACTACCAGAACCATCTTGCGGCCATCACAACTAATATAAAGAGGAAACAGACCTACTCTCTTTCGGAATTTTTGGCGGACAGAATACGGAATTTTTGGCACTTGCACCACTTTCCATATCAACGCCTCAAATGTTAACACACCTACGTAGCACAGCAATTTTATAATTTCTTTCTAAGGCCCGGTGCACACATCCCGTTTTTCAAAGTGCGGCGCCGCTTCGGTACCGAAGCCCAACTATGCACACATAACCGTGAAATGTCGCAAGCACTCCTTTCGCGCCATTTACGATAAATATTTTATCGAAAAAAACGTGTTTATTTCACTTACTTGGTGTAAAAAAAAAAGTATGTTTTGAAACAAAATAGACGTCACTGAATACAACCATTTATTATAATTTATATTCCATTTATTGATGAAAACAAGGTATTTCAGACCGGAGACGCATGTGCGGCGCCATGGGGAACTGCGGTACAAATTGCACGCAAGTTGGCCGCAACCGGCGCCGCACGTTGAAAAACCGTATGTGTGCACCGGGCCTAAAAAGGCCTCGAGAGGCATGACCAGAATAGGCCCGGTGCACACATCCGGTTTTTCAACGTACGGCGCCGCTGCCGAAACGCAAGTACGGTCTGAGATACATTAGATCCAATGTAATAGTGCACACATGCCAACGGCGCAGCTGCGGCGACGCACTTCCAACTTGTGTGCAATTTGTACCGCAGTTCCCTATGGCGCCGCAGCTCGAAGCACACGCTTCTCCGGTCTCAAGTCCCTTGTTTTCATAAATAAATGGAATAAAAGAAAATTAATAAATGGATGTATCCGGTAACGTTTATTTTCTGTTTCAAAATATACTTTTTTTACACCAAGTAAGAGAAATAAACACGTTTTCTTCGTTAAAATATTTATCGCAAATGGCGCGAAATGAGTACTTGCGTCATTTCACGGTTATGTGTGCATAGTTGGGCTTCGGTGCCGCACGTTAAAAAAGCGGATGTGTGCACCAGGCCGTATACTCGTTCTGATGTCACACAGGCTCAGTGATGAACCCAGGTTACCAATCTCGAAGGGGTTATATCTTTAACCGTAAGCCTTTTATGTAGGGGAGGTTTTAAAATTTCTTTCACTAACATACTAACTTTCGAGTGTTACCTAGAGACTACTATTAGAGAGTGTTACCAAGAGACCAGTTTTAAAGTGACTATTCCAAGACGAATAGAAGCTGTATTGAAGGATAAATGTGTCAATGGCTTCAATGAAACATAAAATTTTAAATTATTTTTTCAAACTCCTGTAAATGAAAGTAGGACATTTTTGAAAGTGAGCAAGAGCAATGAATAGATATTAGTTGACTGCAAGAAGAAAATATCAAAACATTTTTTACAAGATTTTTAAAGAAGCATTCACTAAATTAAATACTGATATTTTTGCTTTCTATCTACATACTGGGTGATGCTACGGTCATGGGACAAATTTGGAGGGGTGGTACAACTTACTAAACTTAAACCTAGCGGCTGTGTGAAGCCTCGTCCGGCTTTTTTTATGAAAATTAATAACAAGTAGCTTTTATTGACTAATGCTACAAAGTCTTATTCACAAAAAATCTGCCTGTTGATCTTGCTCACAGGTTAAAATAGGTAGATCTATAACAAATATTTGTAAATCAAACAGCTGATTAACATTTTTTGCATATTTTCCAGTAGACACAAACTTCTGTATACATTATTACTAGTAAAAACACCACTTCTTTATGTATATTATTTTTAACAGAAATAAGCACAAAAACACAGAGTAAAATTATGACATTTATTTCTGTTGATTCAATAAGCATATTACAAAAATATACATTATACTTACAGTATATATATATATATATATATATATATATATATATATATATATATATATATATATTACTCAAAAGTAATAGAAACATTAACTTAAAGATAAAATTACTACACACCTAGTCCATAGTAATATGAAAATGCAAAGCAAGATCATACACATGAGAGAGTGGAACTGGTAATGGATATAAATAAAACAGATCTTTATGCATTGGAAAACAATTACAGGGATGCGAATATGAACAAAGGCAGGGACATCAGTGAGTATGGCAGGCGGCAGCAAGATTGATATGACCAGGAAACATGGCTGATTCATTTCTGAGTGATGAAGTTACAAATTCGTAATCAAATCAGCAGAAAAATATACCAAGACTTAAAAATCAGTGCCATAACAAAGAATAAAATACTATTAATTATAATTATTAAAAATGAATTGAAAATTCAAATATAATCCTAGGTTGTTTTACATTTTTTAACAACTATTTGTTTTTATGAATTAATTTATAATGTAATGCAATATATTAATTAATATTTATTTGTAAGTAGGACAGAACTGATGAACATGTTTCTCCTGTTATGACTATAACATCTTCAAATATATGCATAATGAATGTCCATTAGTAAGTGTGATAGTATTGATTTACAGAAATGGTTTTTTCTGCAATGACTCAACCATCTAAACACATATGTATCTTAATAACCCTCCAACAGTGACACAAGAGTAAAAAATGAATTTCCAGAAACGAGATTTAGTGCCTGCTCGGCATAAATTTTTAATAAAAATTTGTGACAATCATTGTATAGTTCCAAGAATAAACTTATTTCAACTGAGATGTACATTTAGTAATGTGCTTAGAACAATCATTTTAGAGTTATAGCCAGGTAACATAACATTTTAAAATGTGATAAGATCTTAGAGTTCTGTTTAAGAGATCCCACTTTAAACTTTGGTCCCTTTGAAAAAACTACTCTAAAAGTGGTAGAAATTTGTACCGAAAAAGGTGTACGTAATAATTTGTTTAAAAAATAAATATTGATAGTATAAACATGTTTCCTATAAAATGTACCTTTTATAGATGTAAATCTTAATGTACATAACAAATTCAGTTTTACAACTCTACCAATAATTTCAAGGCTACTAATAAACTTGTGGTGCGTGTTGCATGATTTTTAATTAAACATTTGATAGACTTTCCATATAATTTTAAAATCCACTGAAATGATTTAAAAATTAAAAGTTATCAAATATTTGTACAAAGGTCTGCTTCATATGAAATGGACTTTATATAAAAAGTAAAATAGAGTTTATAAAATAACAAATATATACGATCATGTTCTTTACGTAACAACTTTTCTTTCTGTGAATACTGCATTCCTATGTAAATAAATACTGTATCATGCATGTACCCTGAAACTCTTTTGTATGTGATATTTCCATATAAATGAACATGCATAGGTATATAATACTAAAATCTTAAATATAAAAATTTGGAAGACATCTTATATACACTTGGTATGTACATATTTTAAAATAAGGTTGCACACAAATATAAAAGTTAAACGTTAGAAGCTGGCATACTCTCCAAAATTGTTTCATTCTTCAACACCATCTGAAAAACCAAAATAATAACTATCCACAAGAAGTCAAGTTCATGTCACTTTTCATAGTAAACCTGAGGAAATTAGCATTTATCAATACATAAAAGATATTACAAAAGCAGTATTCTCTTTGAGAATACATTTGAATGATTTAGAAAACATTTAACAGTGTCTCCCAATGCTGTACATCAAACTTAATTTTACTATAAACATTTAACTTAGAACCAAACCGATTTTTCCTAGCTAAAATTTTAAGTTTAAACTTTAACTGCGGATCTCGTGTCAGAGTATGATGTGGCGTCAACACTAAAGAGCCAATCACGTGCCAGCGTGTTGTGTGAGGTTTCAGTAGTCAGTCACATGTTTGCGTGGGAAGAGCTGCTCCTCAACATTTAATTTCCGCTTCAATCGGCATTATATGTTATATGTTGGTGTGGAGTAAAGGTTAGAAGCTAGTTATAAAGGTAAGCGTGGTTTCGAATATTTATAGCTTTATTAGTTATTAAAAAATCTTGTAATATGAGTTGTAGAGACGACAGTTCTTCAGGGCCTTCACGCCCCCCAAAAAGTAAAATGCAATCTAATAAGCTTCTAACAGATGATGAAATTGCAAATTTGTTGGCTGAACTTTCGCCAATCTATTCTGGTATTGGCTTCCTTGAAAAACTCATTTCTATGGCTGGGCAATAACTATCAACGCACGATATCAGGTTTGGCAGCGAACGTGTTAATCAGGAAAAGATTTGTAGTAATTAATTTGCTTGAATGGTTGGAACTGAATATTTTGTCACTACTTGTGATTTAACAAGTTTATTATTATAATTACTGAGTGGTATTGAAGTGTAAGGGCTGCCACAGAAAAGCACTTGTGAGATAGTAGCATAAGTACCTAGTAGCAATTTTAGTGGTTTGGATGCAAAATCAATAGGCTGGAACACAAATGCTAAATAAGTATAAGCAGACATTGAAGATATCGCTTTTCATGAAAATCTTCCATACAGATATTCTTGTTTTTCTTTCATGGTCGCCCAACTTGTTGCCAAAAAACTTTAAGATCCAGGATAAATTTAAAAAACTTCATTAAAAAAAATTTCATTGATCTTTTGTGAATTTTTTTATGAAAATTCTCTATAATTTTCGAATTGTCACTGAAATTTTGAAAAGACTTTGCTTAATCGCCAAGGTTGAAAAATAGAGCAGAAAGTCGGCCAGTAGTCGCTTCTGTGGTAACCCTGAAATTTTCTAAGGAATACTTAAAAGTTATTAAGCAATATCTTCAAAACATTCGTGGATGTGAGATTAGTATGCTGCTATTGAAATTGAAAACTGTAATCAAAGAACTTAAACCATGGTTCATTTATAAACAATAGTTACATTCAGATAGAAAGTAATAAAGTGAAAAAGAAATAAAAATCAATTTTGCAAAACTTTAATGTTCCTTTAAAAAAAATTAAAGGTTATGAACTTGTTCTGCATACATATTCTTAACTAATGATAAAATTAACTAAAAGTGTTCAATAAAACTCAGAAAATAAAAACACAACTTTTGTTTATAGTAACTTTCATGTATATTGTTCTATTCATACAAGTGTGATATCATAGCGTCTGGAAGAAAAAATGTTTCCACAAGGGAGACAACAGCCACATGTGTGGAAATAACTCAGGGTTGGCATACGTTTCTTGCGCACCCTGATTTCCACCGGACAGCGGGTGTTTGCGAAGGACTGCCAGTTGTCGGTTTTTTCGCACGTGTGGGGGATATGACACCCCTTGAGAGTGGGAGGTGAATTTGAAAAAGAAGCGACGCGGTCGAGGAAAAGATTGATGCCCTGAGAAGGAAGAAAGGAGACTCGAGCTAGGGAAGCCACAGAGGAAGGTGGTGAACGAGGTAGCTCTCTGGACAGTAACATGGGGAAGTCAAACCCCGGGTAAAACAAAAGACAAACTGTGAGAGTTGAAACTTACTGTTTACATAGGAACAATCGTGCTTTTATCGGTTGTGTAAATACAGTTGTAAATAGTGGTCCTATTTTATGGAAATTCTTTTAAGTGTAATAAACTGCTTAAAACGAAAACTGCTTAGTCCCACTCCATTTGTAATAGTGTAGTGCCCCAAAACACCACACAAGCTAACAAACCACATTCTTAAAACAACAGTCACAGTTAAATTATAGTAACAACAGATAGATTTAGTTTTCGTTTATGACATAGAGAAACCCAAATGACCAATCTATCAATTTGATGATCAAAATAAGCATTTATGAAATGTATTTTACTTTGTTCTGCATACCTCTTTCATAAGAAATTTCTCCTCTTCTGTCCTATTTTGTGATGCAATTAACAATGCAGAACTACCAAACAGCTTATCACTGAAGTTCATGGGACACACATAATCTTCGTGGTCCAAATCACTTTTGTTCTTCCGCTTCACTAAAGAAAATGTACTTCGCTTAATTGTCTGAAAAAAAGCAAACAAGAATGAGGGTAAACCCAACAGTTTAATGTTTTTTTTAATTGATTGAATTGCTAATAGAACTAATGTATTTATAATGCAGTAACAGATACTGGACATGACATTCATGGAATTGTTCCTTTTGTAATTTACAATTGTCTGCATGCACACTTACTTTATGTAATACTAGCTGAATAACCTGGCATTGCTCGGTTTTAAAATATGACCACGACATTTCCCTGTGTTAATTCAAATACACAAACCCTGTAGGACGGGTTTATTACTGTGACAGGTAAAATATGACTGCAATATTTCCCTGTGTTAAGTCAAATACACAAACCTTGTAGAACGTTTTATCTTGTCCACGTCCATTTATTGGAGGAAAACAAACTTTAGATTTTAAAATTGGGGCTTCGAAGGGCACTTTTAGGACTATTTGTGTGCCAATTTTCATGGCTACAGATTGGTCTAAAGACAGGAAAGTAATGTTTAATAAGGACAAGTTCTTACAACTGGAAAGTAATGTTTTAAATAAGTTTTCTGGAGTGTTCTAAAGTATAAGTGTACCAAATTTGGTGTGGATTGGTCAAACAGTGTCGATTTGTATAGAGAATAAATGCACACACATCCTTTTTTTTATATACATAGATTGTAGAATCTCCTGAATGTATTTTATATAATTGTAGACAACCTGTTGCATATTTCCTTCAAGTATTTATATTATAAGTGCTGTTATATAATCACCCATGTAAATACATACTCTTTCCTGCATTTACATTTATGCGTTTACATTACCGTTTGCAGTATAATTTCAGTTACAACTGGCTGATGCAATTCTTTCTTAATACACAGCATTTGAGCAGTTGGCTCTGAGTGTTTACTCTGCTCGTACGTTCTTATGCTTGTCTATTGCCATGTCTCTTTATAAATATTAAATATCTTGTTGGACTAGGAGTACACTCATATTTCTATATTACAAGACTTAACATAATCTATGACGGCTCAACACATATACATGTGCACTTAATAAGTTTAGTAATACAGTACAGAAATATTGGGAAGCCAGATGGCTAATGAGTAAAGTCAAGTGCCTGGAATCTGTTTCAGTCATTCACAAATATGCATAATTTAGTGATACTATATGTTTTTCAGCAGTGAGAGCTAATTGATAAACATTAAGAACGATAAATATGATAAAACAAGGTGTTACAGAAAGGACTCCCTAACTTTGAAATGACGTAACTACGAAACGGTGATAGATAAAAATATGAAACAAGTGATACATTTAATGGGCAGGTCTGGTATTTTAAATAGACTGGTTAAAAGAATTAGTCACAATTTTTGCTAATAGATGGCGCTGCAGTCTCTGGTAAAAGGACTGTAGGGATAATTTTCATGAGAAACTGTGACCTCATCCCGGTACATTGCGATTTTCTAAGTTGCAGCCTCAATTCAAGGACTGGAGGATGCAACAGACACTTCATAGTTGGAACAAGATGGTGCCCGACCACACCATACTTCTGCAGTGTTCCACCTTCAGTGACAGAGTCACTGTTCTAAATTATTCCAAAGAGACCGACACTTGAATAGATTGGCCGCCATACTCCCAGGATCTGAATCCATGTGACTTCTTTCTCTGGGGTTATTTGAAGGACATTAGTAAGAATCCTCAAATGCTCATCTGTAAATGTATAACACAGTTAATCTGTGAAGCATGTGTATCCATTTTCGTGCACATATTGAGGCAGGTGGCTTCAAACTTCTTTCGCTTGCATCAAGTGATTGCTGTTCAAGGTAGCCATTTTGAATCAATTGTGATGTGATTTGGACGCTTGTTTACGAATGACAATTTACACACTATTTAAAAGAAAGAAAATAACCACGATTGCAGCGCCATCTATTATCCAAAGTTGCAACTAATTTTGTAAACCGGTCCATTTCAATTTCTAGGTCTGCTGATAAAACATATCACATGTTTCATCTTTCTATCTTTCACTGTTTTGCAGTTATTTCATTTCAAAGTTAGAGAGTTCTTTCTGAAACACCCTGTATTTTCTCATTTTCACTCACAATGCTGTCATTTATGTCGCTATAAGAAGAACTGAGTGTCATTTTAGTTGCTGTGTCACCCACAAAGCAGTCATTTATGTTACCATAAGGTGAATTGAGTGTCATCTAAGTTGCTGTGTCACCCACAAAGCTGTCATTTATTTTGACATCAAATACAAAATGCTAGAAAAGGGAATGTCGTCAGAATATACGATAAGCTGTTGTAAGAGGCAGTTGTGGCTTTCTACCAAGTAACAGAACATGACTGCCTTATCACTGATGCATATGTATTCTGCACTGATGCATATGCCGCATCGCATATGTACCTCCACTGAGTTTTGCTTCTCCTTAGTAATTCTGGAGAAATAATGGACAGAAAAAACTGCTTCGATGCAGAACCCTCCAGACTCACTGAAGTGTCTAGGTATTGGGTTTTATAGAGTAAGGCCATAATTGGCAAAATAATGCGCCAAACACAAGACAGACAACGTCAAGTAATGGATATATACAAACACAAAGTTTTATTGACACAGACGGGAAATCCACCCTAGAACTTGCACTGTCTGCAACTCACAGGTAACTAGTGCAGTGGACAAACCCCTGAGCCATCATGAAGTATCTAGTTATTGGGAGGAAAGATAACTTTAAAAGCAATGATAGCAGTCTTTTGCGCTATTTAATTTTTTTAAATCTTATTACTGTCATTATTGCTTGTCTTTGAGTGTTTCACTTGATCTTTCTTTTGTATTATGATTGTGCTCTAGAAATTGAAAAAATATTTTAATGTTGCCATCGAAAAAGAAAAATATTGTTTTTATATTTTTGCTTCATCATCATCGATCTTTAGATAAAACGGTTTGCTGAAAAATCAGGTCAAACAATCTCACCTTCACTTTAGCACTTGGTGACAGAGGCATGTAGTTTGGCTGAGCCTCCCACTCTCTCTTCTTCTGCATGATGTCCCCTCCGATGAGTTGTTTGAACTGTGTAGAAAGGTGACGCCGTAGCAGAGTCTTGTTGGGCGGTATGTTCAGCAGCGTGGCCATCAGATCGGCGTTGAAACGTGGCTCATACAACTACAAGATTGGAAAAAGGAAGAGTAAATACAACGTGCTTTTTCTATGTTAAACTGTTCACTGATATATATTTAGTTGATGTCGAGAGCATTTAATGTGTATTTAACATAAATAAGACCACAACATAACTAGGATGAGAAAAAATAATTATCTGTGTAATGTCGTGGAATGAATTTAAGTTGCATCCAGTGGATTTAAGAATAGAAACAAATAGCACATTTAATAAGATTCAATTTACAGTATTTACAATGGTGAAAGAATTTAAAGCAGAATTCAGGGCTAAATGAAATTTATGACAAAATGGATTCAGTCCTGTCGTTTTATTGGAGCACACAAGCTCTGTATCTGTTCACTTTCAAGACCATTGATCTCTCACTCTCTGTTGAGGGGTCAGGAATGAAGGTCACAGCTCCTCCAGTTCCTTGTAAACGAAGGTGGACAGTTAACGAAAAGAGGCTGCTGGACTACACTTAATTCCACCCAATTATAACCTCTCCAGATACTTCCATTCCGGGGGATTGATTTATAGATGTACGGACAGTTCACGTTAGGGAGGAATTTCATGTCTGGGAAACCATGACTTTACAATTTGTTGTCACATCACACCAACACACTTATGACAAAAGGTTTTAGTTTAAAACTGTTGGGAAATTATATGAAAGCACCCCTATGTGAAGACCTGCTAAATTCTGCAGTCTCATTTCCTTTACTAGATTTTTAAGCAATAGCATTGATACATAACATATGAATTTGCATCAAAACTACTACCATTAAAAGTTCAAGAAAAAATTTAGTGTTTTTAATTTTTCCTCAGAATTTTTCAAAAAACTAAATGCGATGACTGTAATTGTTTGCAAAAGGCAGCTCATAAGCATTTTTCCAACTATCGTAAGTGCTTTTGTGGTTTCCTCTTTGGGTAAAATCTCGTAAACAATACTCACATCTGCCTTACACAATGTTTTTTTATTTTGTTTTGAAGACAGAAATGGCAGACTTGAAAAGTAATTCAATTGACTTTCTCCCCGTATTATTCTTTTCATGCACCAGGATAAACAATGTAGAAGGAAAATTGACGATTAAATGTTTTCCTACCATCAGACCACCATGAACTCCACTGCCACGCAAGTTTGGGGCATACTCCGAGAGGTCAACTGTTCTGAGCCATTCCATCACTCGGTGGTTGGTCCATCGGCTCACATAACGAGGTGTATTCTCCTGAAAGCATATTCCTTTTTCAATGATGGTTTTCATAATTTCAAATTGTGGAACATTTTTAATACTGGAACGATAATTTTACAGTGACAGATTTTTTTTCACCATAAAATAGCAGCCAAAAGTTTTCAAACCCTATTTTAGTACCAATTTTATTTGATCAGACACAAAATGAATCGGCTAAAGCACAAAATGTGCTAATTAAGTATAAAAAAGAAGTTGAGGATATCGCCAAGAAATTAAAATTCTAAAATTAAAAACTAAATATATTTTGTTAGGTTTTCACAACAATCCAGCTACTAGATTCTTGTTTTTTTGACATGATTGCCACGGCTTGGCTGCAAAACTTCGAAATTGGCGTAAATTAGAGAATTTTCTTCCTACAGAGTAATGCTTTCTCCCATCTAATGCAAGGAAAATTACATTAGATCGATACTTATACATTTGATTTTCTTTTAATAAATAATTTTTCAATTGAATATTTATATTTTCGCAAGAGATTGTAACTTTACGGCGATTGGATATCTTTGCAATTTGAATTTGGTCGCATTTGACAATAGCGAGGTCATCTTGGCGTTGACTTTGGTGTTGGTTTGAGAAACAAACAAAATGAGAATGCGTAGCAATCACCGGAGTTGACGAGCGTTAGCGAGCAGTGATCCCACGAAGATAACTGATTTAAAATAATAAGATTAGACAAAAGATAGCTGAAAGAAACAGATTAAATTTCCTGCCCTATTCCATTTGAGTGAATGAGAGCAAAAAAGTAAAAAACATATTGACTGGTATTGGAAAGTTTTTTTTCGTAAAATCGGAATCGTTGGATTAAAAATTTCAACGGATTTGAAATTTGCGGAAAATTTTAATACCAGATTAATACCTTACATCTCGGCGTTCCCACGCAGTGGCAGTTATAAACATAAGTTAACCATAAATTGTATATCCACGGAGTTAAACAAATTACTATACTCACATCATCAGGAAGAGACCGTCTTCTTAAACAAAGGGGATCAAAGTGATTCTCTCTCAGTACTTGGATGCCAGTCTTTATACTAATGTGGTGGAGAAGGTTGGTCACTTTTAGGAGAGACAAATCCTCCTGAAATAACGCAGATAACACGGTGAGCATTGCATGCAATATCCAGAGATAGTTAGATTATATGCTAACCAAGCTCATTTGTCACCTGCTGTTTATTTTTAAAAAGCGTAGTAATATTTACAGACTTTGGTCTTTTTTAAATGAAGTTACTAGATCTGCCTTGTAATACTAGATCGATGAAACAAAATTCTTAGTTTGCCATAACAAATATAAGTTATTCAATTAAATTTTATTAGTACAATTTAAATCAATTTCATTTGTTATATATGTAAAATAGGAACTTTAAATTCATTTTGTTGTTTCATACACCAGTACTTTTTGTAAAAAAAATTGTAACTAAGGGGTAATGTTTGATTATACCTTTTGTTTTTCGTAAAATTGAGTTGATGCAAAAGTTTGTACGATTTTTTTTAATAAAAAAACTTAAGACTATTTTATTTATTAAAAATTGCATTTTTTAAATATAGTATTGTCATTCTATTCGATGACCTTGCTCTGTCCCAGCTGCATCATCCCAGCTAAAGAACTGATCCAGATGATGAAACCTTCTGAACCACTTACGGCACGTGGAATTGGCACCTTCACTTTACGCAACACCCTGGGAGCAGAAACTGCTTAAAACTGCGACGTACGTCGCAAAACAAAGTCTTTGCAGAACAATTTATTCTTAATTTTATAAAATGTGCCCTATTTTTTATCAATCATAAGTTACGATGTTCTGCAGTGCAAAGCGTGCACCTTACCATGCCTTTTTTTTCTTTTCTAGCTATGGAACAACCTCCATACACGACCGAAATTAACACAAACACTTTATAAATAACACAGCTTCCATGTCGATGACAAAATATTTAACTTCAAAAGTTATCGACAGAATTGCGAATTCTGAAAATATGCCTTGAATAATGTTAAAAAATTTTGATGTTTTATTTGGCCGATAATTGTGTTTTACGTCTGTTTTTGATTTTACTGCAGTTTTCAAAATTCGGAGAAAATGCCTGGAGAACAATTGAAATTACTTGAAGCTGTGTTGCAGAACACGGAATATAATTCTGCACCTGGGCGCAATTTTCCTTATGCAAAGCATTCGTGCCATTTCGGAAATAAAAAAGCATAATGTCGAAAATGCTCCTTATTTTCTGCCATTTCTATGCTTAACAAAATTAAAAAACACAACCAAATAACATAATTTTTTTCCTCGAGTACTCGCTGAAATTCCTTCTTTCTAACTATAACAAGACTCCACACATGTAAAGTAGATAACACCAGTTTTGCGATGCAAAGCTATCTAGCGCCAAAAACGGTACGAACTTTTGCATCAACCCAATATTTTGGGTCCAAACGCCATTTATTTTTGGCATTTTCGATCCAATTTTTTGTCATCAATATCATGCCTTATTAATTGAATTATGCAAAGTACAATAGCATTAATGACAAAAATAGGAATTCTAACTTGAGAAAGAAAATTACTTCTTCGCATATAAATGAATACAATTTGCTTGTATTTATACTGAATGGTTTACGTATGAATGAAATTAATACCAATGTCAAATGATGCAACATTCGCCCATCAATACGAGCATCGTAAAATGCATCCTTGTACTGAGGAAGTCCAATGTCATCCAACCAGCGGACAACCCATTGGTGGTCAATCTTTCCAGAAGGTTCAACAGCTTCTCCGGTTTGTTCTTTGGCACCAGTAATGGCTAACAACAGCTTCTTTCGATGAAGAGGGTTCTTGATATTGAGTTCCTGAATAAAAACTATGATGAGCACATTTTCTATTTTCCTGTTGCAATACTTTCGAAAATCTAGCTAACGTTTTAAGGCTATTGGAAAATAATCCATATATACATTTTTTTAATTAATTTTTTCAAAGATTTCCACTAATTTCAAAAGAAAAATGTATTAATATTTTTATAATTACCTCTTAAGATATTCACAAGCTAGCAAAAAGTAAATTTAATTTTCAAATTTATGTTTATAAAATATATACAATTTTTAAACCTAATTTGTGGTTATAAGTGTATAGTTGGTGGTAAATAATAATATTGAATGAATAAATATGATCAAGGAGTGTGAAAACTGTAGAAGCAGATAAATTACCAAAAACTTGAACATAAAATAAAAGTAATATTCATAAAAACAAAATAGGTAAATATTGAAAAACAAATGCACTGTGTTTCAGACTAGACAACTCAGCAAATTTTATAATGATGAATTAAATTTCTGATAAGCTGTCACATAGACTTGATTCAAGCAATATATGGATTAAGTGAAAATCAAAATGTTACAAAATTTTATACATTTAAAACATTGTTACATTTTTTTACCCCCTTATTAACTTAAAGCTAAACCGCTTTTCATCAAATTTAATATCCGAGTAAAACTAAAAAAGCGATTTATTTCCTGATTTTACCTTTTCAAAATCATGCAAAGAGGCTTTTAACAGCTGGTCTCCACTTTTCACCCATTTTTTGCAGTCTGGCACATACATACTGAGTCCTAAACTTTGCAACCATTCACATATCAATGCTGAATCCCACTCTGCAAAAGGTTCGCTAACCCTACAAGTAAAATATTCACTAATTACTTCATGAAAATGTTCTCCATACTGTACAAAAAATATAACTATAGCTGCAAAAACAAAGATTTATACTTTGAGTCAATTTTCTATGCTCCAGATAAAACTATTAAAACGAAAGGTTAAGGATTTGTGAAATGTAAACTAACATAATTATGTATTTATTTACTTATAACTTAAAACTGTTTTTTCTCAGTTAAAATAAACCGTCTGAACAATCCTTAAAATTAATTTTAAAATAACACTTATCAATGCAATATGACATAATGTAGCAAAAATCGAAATACATAACATCAACATTTGGCAAATATTCAAGTTGTAAAATAATAGGTAGATCAATTTAAAACAGTAATTTGATTAACAGATAGTGTTTGAACTGATATCATATTAAGAGGGAATTTGCTATTTTGAACAAATTAGAAATAAAGACTGGATGTACCAGCAGAAAGCCCTCCTTAGCTATAATACCCTTCAGGAAGAAAACAAATGAGCTTAAATAGAAAGAACTACTTAATGTTTTCCAAAACAAAGTCATCTGATATCTTGCCTGTAATTATGAAATATTAAGTGCAAGCTGGTGTTTTTTGGTTTGGGGAAAAATACTGAATTCCAAATGACTCCTTTGAAAGTGGGAAAAATTGTTTCGATTCTAATGTTTGTGTAGACAAATACAAGTCATTAATATAACAATCTTATTAAAACAGTTACAATTATATTTGTTGAAAGGATATTTTAAACATTGAAACAAATGCATGACAAAAAAGCAGGAAATGATTCAGAATGGGGATTCACAAAACAAAAATTTTGCTAAAATAACAGTAGCAAGACAAGTTTACGGTTCCCACACCTTTATCCAAAAAAAAAATTCAAGAACTTTTAAGGACTTTTCAAAACCAAAAAAATATTTTTCAAGGGCCTTAAATTTTTTATAACGACCTAAAACAAGGCATTCACAAAAGTTGTCAATTAAAAATAAAAATGTAAAAAATTAAAAAATTACGATTTTTTTAAACTTTATTTTTTAAACTACTTAGTCAAAAAAAGAAAGGTTATCATCCATTTTGGTTATAATTTGGATTTTCTTTTCTCACAGAACCTTGATTTTTTTTTATAAAGTGGGCTTCTTGTCTCAACTTACACACATATCGATTTCAGTTGTGCGATAAAATATCATACGATAAATTCTTTTGGTGGCACGAAGAAGAGTATGGGAGCATGCACACAATCTCCATTTTGCAGTCATCCACTGCCACTACAACAAATGGCTGTCATGGTTTATTTTGTTTGAGAATCAAAACAAATCAAAAGTTTTAACTGGTGGTAAAGTTTTTTACTCTCTAGTCCAAGTTTCTATCTTTGTGATCGTTAAAGATAAAGTGAAAATGTCAACGGATTTGAAATTTGGAAAATATTTTACACTTGACATCTTAAATTGGACTTTCTTTTTTAAAAAAGTGGTATTTTTTTTTCAATATTAATTTTTATATTTTTCCAATAAGAATTTGGCTTTATTTCTTTATACGCGTGCCAGGTTTACAATCACAGCATTCTGACTGCTAAAGCTACTGTTTCCTAAGAAAGCATGCTGTTATCTAAAGGCCATGATATGTTATGTTGAGGCGGGCATAACAAGGCGTCTGTCTTAACGGAGACCAGAGGTGTCAACTTAGACGGACAGAATACATTGGACAATGGACTATCTAGACATAGCATTATTAGTATATCTCATGGTGTCAAAGCACAAAACACTGGTTTTATTCAGAATGACGCAGCTGCTGTGGAGAAAACTAGTCTGGACAAGATCCAATGCAAGACGGAATTACACAATTATGTACTGGTTAAAAAAAAACAAGTACTTTCAAGGACTTTTCACCAAGTTCCGTAATTTTCAAGGTCTTTCAAGGGCCCCTAGTTTTGAAAAAAAATTTCAAGGACTTTTAAGGATTTTCAAGGATTGTGGGAACTTTGAAGTTAGAAAATGTGGAAATGATAGAGAAAGAGTATTTTACAACACAAATACTAATTGAATTATAAGTTGCATTCAGCTTTTCTTACTTAAAACTACTTCGTTTCATCTTTAAGTCTTCGGACCATCCAAGTCGTGGGCCAGCGGTGGCTCGAATCCCTCCTCTTTTGAGTTCAGCTGCTGAGGAATTCAAATTTTCTGATCCAGATCTTTTAACTCTAGGATATAAAATCGTGTGTGAATGACACTAGAATGGATTTGGGTTTCATAGATCACTTTAAAAACACATTTTTAGCTAGTCTATAAATATAATGACATTGATTTTTATAAACTTTGATCTTGGATAACTTTACATTACTTTAAATAAAAAACAACATAAATGAATGTATAATTTGGCTTTTCTTTTATTCTAATAAGCACGATTTTCTCAGATCTCACTTCCATGATTCCTGCTCCAAAGAAGCACGATACATCGAGGATTTGCAAATTTTAACTTTAAATGTATTCTCAAAAAACTAAATCAGAAGTCACAAAAGCCAGAAATTTCACATGTTCTGTATAAGTCATTCTATACATGAAACAGATATATCAGACCTCACTCATAGATGGAAGCCCGAGCAATTAAATATTTACTTAGTTGACTTTTAAAAACCAGAACAGAAACTAACCAAGGTTGCTAACATGCAGATGTATATGGTGATGACTGATGACCTGGGGAGGTCTGGAAGAAAATACTTCTGTACACATGTAAGTTTTGTGTTGTATCCACGATGTTTCGTAAAACAGTCAATTAAAGTGTTTGTGAAAATTAAGAAAGTCTGATACAACTTCTAATTCACACTTCTAAATGAATTTCATATGGTTCTCTTACCAGTCAAGACGGGTAAAAGGTAATCTATATGTTTAATTCTTTTTATCTGTTTTGTTTATCACAAACACATCATAAAACACAACAACTCAGAATTTAATCATGGTGTATCACATCGTTTACAAAGCAGTTCTAACAAGAGCTTCGACATCCATTGCACGTCAGAGTGCATACAGCGCCCTCTGTACAGTATTTTAGTTTCAACAGCCTTTTGCTTGATCATCAGCTACAAAAGATTTTCTAACGTCATGTTCTAAGACACTTAAATAAACCCATTTTTAATCATCTGGAGCAGCTAAAGATATCTGTTTTTCTGATTGAAAAATTATTTTGCAACCAACCTTTCAACTATTACTTTATTGAAAAGTAAGATTGTGCCATGTGATGAAAAAGTAATTTTAAGAAAAGGATTTATTTATGAAAAAATAATCAAATTCAGAACATTTTAAAACACTGCACTTAGAATATGCAACTCTTGGGATGAACAATAAACTGTGCTGTTCAGTTTAAGTTGTACTATTAATTTGATCAATTCTTGTACTTACTTCCCAAATATTTTCAAGAGTCCTTTGGATTTCTCTTTAGGAGTCAGTGTTGGTAAAGGAGATGAAGTCCTTCGACTGTTTGATTGCACAATTTTAGGAGATGAAGGGATCTCGTCAAACTTATCAGGTGCTACTTTAAAAGTAGTAATAAACAATTTGTATTAAAAAATGTTAATAAAATAAGTTTACACTTTTACAACGGTTTTTAAACTTCACATAAGTGATTCAGTCACTTTAAATATGTTACGAAATACAAAGATTACAAATAATATATATTGGATTTTAATACTATTTGTGTAAAATAGTTTCTTAATTAAATTTAGCATAGTTATATACAATTAAGAAGCATTTATACTTAAAACTGACTTGTTTTTCATAGTCACATTATCACTATCATAATTTATGCAGCAGATCTATGTTGTACCAATCATTCAAAAGTTTACAACCACACAACCAGATATAATATACTTAAATACAAACTAACTTCAAAGGATGATAGAATCTAAAATGCCATTATATTACAATTAAAAGAAACAAAAAAGGGACTAGTCCAAGTTTATCACATGCAAGATTAAACTTGATTTTTCATTTCTACATCAAACAAATTTAAAAGAATCTGTGAGGCAAATTTTTTTAAACATATATAAGACTTTTCTTGTGGAAGATATTTAATCAATATAAGCACATACATGAAATTTGGTACACTTCATGCATTACTTTTATATACATTTATGTACTATCTGTGGCAAAAATATTACTCAGAAGGGATAGGCAACATACCAAAATGTCTGGGTTAAATCTTGATCAAAGTTTTAAATGGTAAAAAGAGCATGCATTTGAGTGATGTTTCAAAGCTTTTAATGATAATAACTTCATAGTTTCCAAGCATTAATAATGTTAGCAATTATTTAAAGCATGCATTTGAGTGATGTTTCCAAGCATTTAATGTTAGCAACTTTGTAGTTTTAAACAACCATTGTTATACAAGGATTAAAAAGGAGGAGAAATGTGGCTAAGGAATCATGCAAGAGGGCGGAGAGACCATCACCTAATTCCGGTGCACTGCAGCTTCTTTTCCCCAATCTCAACTTAAAGAATCCTTTACCAAAAGCCATGCCAGAGGGTTTTGTACGCACTGGCCGAAAGGCTTCAAAGCTCGGGTGGTGTAGATTGTGATATGATTGAGATGTCTGACCTAAAATCACACCATACTCATGTAATCTCTATCTCTGGGTATAAAACAAAGCAGAGTTTTAAGTTCGAGATAAACACAGTACCTAGTGTCATGCGAGGCGAGGGAGATTCTTGAGGTGACTTGATGTATTGCTTGAGGATGTCAGCTTGATGAGGGCGAGGTAGAGTCGAATAGTGACGCTTGGAGGGTGGTGTCTGGAAATAAATGTTTTAATGTAATAGACATGCTGACATGTTATCCTTAATGATAGATTCAAAAATCTAATCGCACTATTTCAAGTAAGAAGAAATAGGAAGTTTTAAAAAGTAGAAAATCTGAAAGGAACAGGAAACTTGACATATTTAAATTTGGAATACAAAGTGCAATAGATATCCTGACCTTCAATTCATGGGATCTAAGCAGCTGGAAGATTTCAGAATAGTTTACTACATTTTTTTAATTACGTCAAATTAAAAAACTAAATTGATTCTTACACAAGGATCTTTGCATTTAGATCTCAGTATCTTTAGTAAATCACAATATAGCAAAAAGCAACAAAAGAAAATATATTATTTAAAAAAAAACTGGAAAGGGGCTACAAAAAATATGCATGGCTCCAAAATTTGAAATTGCTTAAACCAAACTAAGAAGTAAGCATTAATTTGTGTTGCTTACAGTATTCAAAATACCTTTAGATATGCTCATCTTTTTTTTTTCTGAGCTATGTGGTAAGTTCAGTCATTGTTGAGTTATTAGGCACTAGTTCATACTACTTTTGCTTATCATTCATTTGTTTCCAATGCTACATTGTGCTGTCATTAAAACAAGAAATTGCCTAATCAGATCGAATGGTCTGTGATGTCATAAATAGATTAACTTAACATTATTGTAAAACTATGGGTGCTTTTATGTAAATTTTTTTTATTAACACGTATTAGATCGTGTTTTAAAATTATCAAATATGCAAATTAAAAATACCAAGTAAAAGGTTCACATTATTAAACGAAGACTATAAAAAAAAACATTTTCTATCTAAGCCTTTTTTTTTACATATATAATTTCTTCATAAATATATACTTTTTGATACATTTTAAGAATTATAAATATGAAAGTACTGATACATAATACTTAACTCAATATTAATTTAGTCTATACATGATTTTACTAAACTTGAAAAATAATGTAATTCAACTTCAAAGTATTAAAAATATTTGTACATGCTTATAATTGCAAGATATAGTAAAGATATTACTTCATATTCATAAAACGATGCTTGAGATTTAAGTAAGCATTTTTGTAATGGTATTCTGTGCATACCTATTTCTTCAAATTTATGTCAATAAAGTTCACTAATACAATCAACTCTATATGTAATGGTTAGTAATTTCAAGTTTCATTGCAACAATGCAAACAATCCTTTAACAAATAATAAAAGAAACAAGCTACATTATAAAAATGAAACTATGACAGAAAGATGTTACTACCTTCTGAGGTGTAGGAGGATTCACATTTTCTGAGCTATTATACCGGTGATTGAGACTAGAAAAGGGACTTGGAGATTCTCCTCGAATAGGGCTGAAGAGAGGGCTCTGCCTGGAAATGTCTCCGCCCCTTGAAGGAGACCTTTGAAAATCTTCACTAATGGACAAGAGAGTTAGATTCTGTTGGATTTGTCTGGGGGCAGGGGGTGGTTTTTCAGCTAGATTGAAGTCGTAAGCTGACTCCTGTAAAACCAGAGAAAATTCAAAAAAGGAATGAGATTAATTGAGAACTCAAATGGATGTTATTATGGTAGGGAGTAAAAATGAATTTTCAAAGCACTAGTAGTTATCAAAAGGTTCTTAACCCTCCAAGTGATTTCGGCGAGATTTCTCGTCAATTAAGATCTGACCAATTTTGCAAATGACGAAATACTTCGTCATCATGGATGACCATTGAATTCGAAATGATGAAGACATTGCCATTTTTTGAAGACAGCGAGATCAAAATTAAGTTCATTTTTCCAAATGAAGATATATCCCATCCATCTAGACCTGGTTAGTTTTGCCAAAACAACCACCAGGAGAGTTAACTAACAGTTGATAGAAGAAATGGAAAAATAAGAATGCTGAAATAATATATGGCAAACATATCGTTGACTTGGAACAGAAACTCATTAACTGACCTTTTTCCGGAAACACTAAATGCTTAATTTCATGATGGCGAAAAATGCATAGTCACAGTGTAAATTGTTTGAAAGATGTATAACACTATCAAGATGTATTTATTTTTTGTCCTGAAAATTAATAGTTAGTCTTTAAACAGCTGTCCATCAAAGAATTATTTTTGTAAATTAACGAGCTTCTGTTCCAAGTCGACAATATGGCATAGTTATCAAAAGGTTCTTAACCCTCCAAGTGATGTTCGTTTCGAACATAATTTTTTTTCATTCTAACAATATATATCAGGCAAAATTAAACTTAATGCTAGCATCTTAAGAAATATTGTAGAAAAGTACTTGTGTGGTTATTGAATAAAATAATGTAACTAACTTAAACGTGTGTTTGAATAAATATGGAAAATCCATTTAAAAAATGCTCGGACTTGAACATGACGTATATTTTTATCGTTTAACTCGAAACATCAAGAAATATAAATATATAATACAATGCAAGGACAGTTTGAATAAAATCACAACCAACTAGCAGTACCTGCACAGCGTTGCCCGTGACAAAGTTATACTTTTAAAAAGTCAACTTCACTGATTCTGACACAAGCAAATGAAACAATAATAAACAAAACATTGCAAACATTATAATAATTAAATATCGCTATACATTCATAAAGTCTTGCAGTTTAAAAAAAGGCTAAAAACAAAACAATCGCAGAAATTATAAAAATTTAAAATTTATTTATGGTTTTTAAACACTAAACCTAATTGATTATGACAAAACTAAATTAAACAGAAAAGACAAAAATTAAACAGTAATAAAAAATTGCATAAATGAATTAAACGTCGCTATACTTTCAAAAAGTCTTAAAGCTAAAGAAAAAAACAAGAAACAATACAACCTGAAGCGACAATGATAAAAATTAAATATTGTTATACTTCCAAAAATCTTAAAGCTAAAGAAAAAGCAAGAAACAAATGTAGATTCCAAGACTCAAACCAAACAGAATGCTTAAACAAAAGTTAGCGCGCATCCAAATAAAAGATTAGGCACTCCCTCACTTCCAAAAAAAAATCTGTTAAGAATCATGGAATGAAAGGAAAAGTATAAAAGAACCAATGAAATAAAAGGAAAATTTAGAAGCTGTCATCTCTCACATTGTGTTGCTATTCTTAGGAAACCAAATAATAAAAATATGTTATTAATCAATTAAACTGTTCATCAAAACTGTTCAAAATCAACTGTTCTTGATTAAAATTTGGGCTTCATGGTCTATTTAGTCACCTTTAGGACCACATGTGTGCCAAATTTGTGCCACAGAGTCATCTGGACACCTCAGACACACACAAACAATTTCTTTTTAAATAGTAGAGATGGCGATAACTATAAATAAATAACAAAAAAAAGTCTTCACAGCATCATAGAGTTTTGAATAAGCAAATAAGCAGACTGTCAAGATTTAAATCAACAATTAAAATAATGATTTTAATCAACTTATTTCTTTTTAATTATTGATTTAAATCACAACCAATCTTACATGTTTATAACTAAGTAAATCCCAGAAAAATCCCAGAACTCCCCACATACTTTAAACTTTCTGTACTCATGGTGATTCCAGCACTAACGGCTACACCCAGTACTGATTAGCTTTTGAAAAAATGTTTGGCACTCGACACTTGCAAATAATCTTAGGTGTCTACGGCCTAAGTAATCTGTTGAATGTTGAGTCAGGGATTTTGCCAACAGTAAAGTAAAAAACAAGTTGACATCTATTTCAAAGTTTTGACAATGTTCATGCATAATTTTATAATATATTAAGAACAATTAAGTATTCATTTATAAAGCATTTAATCATTCATTCAAGTGTGGTAAGCATGAGAAAATATTGTACATTACCAAGACAGACAACGAAAACCCCCACTTGTATTTCCAAACTACTTGTTACCCCTTTAATTGACTGTGGCCAATAGCTTAGTTGTAGTGATTTTTCATCTACTTTTATTTTAATTGAGACAAAAATACAAAACAATTGTGATTAATAATTTTTTAAATAAAAAATATGACTGAGCTTTTTATTTGAAATGATGAAAGTTTAAACACTATGAACATCTGAAAAATTGAAAATGCACCCTGAAACAATCACCTGTCACTTTAAGAGTAATGACCCATTACAAATATTTATCTAATAAGACTATAATTTAGGTCTGTCACTTACACTTACTGATAAATTTCTTAACAGGACGATGTAATTTACTTAAGAAAAACTATGTATGATGTCAACTTGTGTTTTAAGTTAAACAAATGTTTTACCTTTTGCTTTTATTTTGAAAATTCATTTTTTAAATGTAATAATCATGTAACAAACTATGATATTAAGTAAAATAAATATTGATTTACCATGTCACAAATTCTGATTGTTTACTAAAATAAATATTGGTTTATATGTCATGTCAAAAACTCAATTTTTTTATTTAACAAATTTATATATTTTTTTATAAAAACAGAGCATAAAGCCTACAGAAATTTAAATAAAAAAATCTTATTTAAATTTAAAAAAAATCAGATTAAAATTTTTTTAATCCGATTACTTAATTTTTTTTTACACCCTGCAAATAAAACACTTCCCCAGAATCTTATATCAAGCTTTTGAATTTTGTCTGCTCTCAAACATTTTAGAAAGTTCCATTTTGCAAAGAAAATCCAGGTTTGAAAGTTCTGCCTAAAGTTTTTCAAATATATTTAATCTAATGTGTTGAGAAAAAACTGCAGGTATTATTTACTATTTGAGTACTACACTACTTTATCCTTCAGAACTACAAATTAAAATGCATTAGCACAAACAAATATATGAACCTCAAAGTACAAAATGAGTCTACTTACATTGATATCATCCAAGTCACAAGAACTTAAATTATTGAAGGCAGAAAGATAATGTTCATCGTTTAAAGGCACTTTATTAAGTAATATTTCATTACCTGAAACAAAAGTAAATGAAATTAAACGATTTAACAAACAAACATATTGCTTCAAGGAAAAATTTCAAAATATATTTCCAAAACAAATAATATAATCAAGATAAACACATGGGACTAAAAATTCCTTAATTCGTATTCATGAACGAAACTTGCTCTACGAAATAAAACTATTTTAAACAACAAAATACAAGGAGAAATTTCGAAGTTATTTTCTAAAACAAATAATATGTTCTAGATAAACACATGGTACTAAGAAAATACTTTAATTCCCAATTCATTAAAAACATATCCCTACTGAATTTGAACTGTTGAATTACTGAATTTATTTGTGTAACATCTACATAATACTTTTTTTTATTAATTCACGTCATTGTCTTTATACTAAGGAAACATCAATAAAAAGTTGTATCACTTACTTTTTCTTGAGGGATTTGATAAAACTAATTCATGCAATTTCTTATACCGGTTGAGAGAAGTTTTCATCTCTTGAATCCTTTTCTCCTAATAAACAAATTATAAACGGGATGAAAGATGGTATTAGAACTACATATAAAACATATCTGATAAGAATAATTAATAGTTAAAGAATAAACTAAAATACAATTCCAAATTTCTTTTAAAAAAATCATATAAAATCCAATTACATAAATAAAATCTGCATTCTCAGTTATGTAATAATCCATACACAAAAAAAAGGTAAATATCACAGCTTGATCAAATATACCATCTTTTGATATCCTAAGTATGTTAGTTGGTTAGATCTTTTTCAGAGCTAATGTTTGATAAAAAAAAAAAACGAGCTTAAAACCTCCAAGTGATTTCAGCGAGATATCTCGTCCGCAAAAATGCGAACAATTTTAATGACAAGTTATCTCGTAATTACAATATTGTCGTTTTTTTATGATGACAAGATTAATATTTGGTCAGTTTTCAACTGATGACGAGATATCTCGTGAATCAAGATGTGGTTTGTTTTTTCTAATGACAAGATGCCTCGTCCAAACAACCACCAGAGGGTTAAAATGTTAATTTTTAGAAATCAACATCTTAAAATGAAGAGTCGTATCTGACAGTCAGGTTTACTAAATTAACTGAAATTGCTCTTCAAGCAACTATCAATTTCCGCTAGCCTCGTGTTGGAAATTCGTAACCTCAATTATATAATTGAATATTGTTCGAATTCTGGTACATCTTGTCCACTATTGGACCATTGCGCAATAAAAACCAAATCAACCAACCAGCCAACCATTTGTTTGAATTCCTCAATCTCTTTCATAATTTACTAGCCACTGTGTGGCCAGCACGGTGTTGCTCGTGACAGTTCTTTTCGTGGGGTCAGGTGTGACCAATGCTCGCTAACCCCCGGTGATTGCTACGAATTTCCACTTGGTTTGAGCTTCGCAAACCAACACCACGGGCAACGCCGTGATGGCCTCGTCATTGTCAAATGCGGCCAAATTCGAATTTAGAAGCGATCCAATCGGCGTAAGGTCACAATCTCTTGACAAAATATATTAAATTGAAAAATTATTTATTAAAAAATCAAGCGTATAAGTAACGATCTAATGTAAAATTTTCCCGAGACTGTTCTTTTCGTAGGCTTGGTCTTTTCATTCCACTGTTCGCTAATGCTCGCCAAATCCGATATGATTGCTACGCATTTCCATTTAATTGCGAAGAGATCCAATAGGTGTGACGCGTTGTCCTCGTATCTTTCTCATAGGGGTTGATCCCAGACAGTCGTCAATAGCCCGTTGTGTTTCTCTAGTACGACGTTAATTAAAAATTACCAATTTAAATTTTCCGCAGATTTCAAATCCGTTAAAATTTTTACTCTTGTCTTTAACGATCTAGAAGACAGAAATCCAATCGGCGGGACGTCACAATCTCTTATGAAAATATACATATTCCATTGAAAATATTTATTAAAAGAAAATCAAATGTATAATGTATCGATCCCCATTCGACAAAACACGCTAGAATCGGAAAACGTGCCATGGTTCCAAAGGCTGACGTCACACACATAATCTACTTTCCTTCTTTTTTCCTAGGTCCAACCGAGATCACCAGAAAAAAGGAAAGAAAGATTGGTAAAATCAGTCTTCGTAAACGATTAGACCAGACTTTTAGATTCACGGAACTCGTTTCGCGTCGAAAGCCTGTATTGCTTGTGAGCTTCGACCGAGGTAAGGGTGATCCGAAATACGCAAGGTGAAAAAAACTGACAGGCTCACGAGGTCGAAAATATCAAAATCGAGGTGTTTCTTCCTTCTCCGGAACGGAAGAAAGTATGATGAAAAAAACTAATAAATTAATTTAAAAAAAAAAAATGTTCTAGATAAAATTTTTTAATTCGGGCTCGAAAAAGAAAAATCGCGAAAAATTAGGACTACCTGTGTGCCAATTCTCATTATTGTAAGTGTCATAGATTCGTCAGAACAGTACCCACAGAGAAACACTTCCTTTTATAATAGTAGATTCAGAACAAATTAGATCAAACTTGAAGTATGTTCAATTGAAACTAGTGAAATGAATCTGACTAAGAATAACTTATTGAAAGTAAAATTGTGCTTGGTTTTATTTGTACTAATGTTTCTCACCTTTTCATCATTTGCAGCCATAACAGAAGACAAAGCGCCCTTCAGTTTTTCTACCTCAGAACCTAAATATTTGCACACATTTAATTTCACATAGTACAGTAACAAAGTCAGAGTTGTAAAGGTGTGAGGAAATCAGATTGAAATAAAAGTGCTTACTGCATTCAAAGATTGGTGTGATTAAAGTAAAAAAGTGCAAGGAAATCAGATTAAATAAAAGTGCTTACTTCATTCAAAGATTGGTGTGATACCTCCATTTGAATCAATATAGATTTAAAAATAAAAGAAGTACAGGGAAATCAGATAGAAATAAAAGTGCTTACTGCATTCAAAGATTGGTGTGATACCTCCATTTCGAATCAACTTAGATTTAAAAGTAGCTAAGTCAGCCTCTTTCTCAGCCAAACAAGCACATGTTAAAATAAGTTCATTCTGCAAACAAAAAGGTAAAAGATTTCAAATTGAACAATGTACAAAATGAGCATCATTTCATAAAATTAGTAATTTTTATTTTCTACAGCAGTCAGTCTCAAAGCAGAAATTTGGGCAATTAAGTCCATCTTTCTGCTCTGAAACTGTACAGTTAGATATTTAATAATTTGTTCAATAGTTGTTCAATAATTTGTACAATAATTGTTCAACAATTTGTTCAATAATTGCTCAATAATTTGTTTTGATGTTTGTGCGTTTGCACAAAATTAGCAGTGTTTCATAAGATTCTTAAAAAATAAATACAAATAAAATTCCAACATCAAAAGATTCTACTGGAGGACGAAACGCATTCAATACCTCCAGTTTACTATTTCTCTCTTCAATTTCTTTCTTTTCACTTTCTACAGCAGTCAGTCTCAATCTCAAAGCAGAAACCTGAGCCATTAAATCCAGCTTACTGCTCTCCACAGATGATCGAGAAGATATCTCCTAAAAACGAATCAAATTCTTTACTTCTCAAGTTATACTACAAAAAATATAGATTTTAAATTACATTTAAAATTACATCCCTCCTATAGCTGTTAACACTCCCGGAAACTCCTTTGAGAAACAATTTTATAATTTCACAGAACTCTACTCAGAAATTCGTTTCGATAGGAAATACCCATTTCGAAAATTCGCGTTTCGATAGTAACAAATTCTATAGATTTCTATAGAGAAAATGAAATGAGTAGAAATGTATTTCTATAGAATCAATAGAAATGTAAATTCTATAAAAATGTATTTCTACAGAAACAGTAGAAATGGAAACTCTATAAATACATTAGTATAGAATTTGTATAGAAGTACTACAGAAAAGCTAAGTCGTGTAACAAAAGAAATTAAGCTTCAATAGACTTTCTAAAAGTTATTTTATAGCGTTTGTAGAAAAACGAGGCATAATTTTATGGGATCAACTCTATAGCATCAACATGTCAATAGATCACATTCTATTGAAATTTTTCAAGAAGAAATCAAGAAATTTTTCGTAAAGGGTAGCTTTGACAGGTTTCAACTTTATTTCTCTCTGTAGACTACTTGCCGTTAGGGATTGCAATCCGGCACGATTTTCTATCCGGCCGGATTGGAATTTTGTTAATAAGTCTAGTATAACCAGTATGTATTTTTCCAAAATCGGCTGAGTGAAAGTAGGTAAAAAGGATATTATTCCAAATTGACGAACAAAACGTTTATTTTAGCATTAGAGAATCAACTTTATTAATAATTATCCATAGGTAAGAAATCAGTCACCAACAATTAATTATAGTAACTATTAGCACTGCTAGTAATAAGTATTAAACGATTAATTATGATCAGTCTTACTAGTTTTCACCCCAAAAACATCAGCTTGTTTTATATGTAGTACTTTTCTATTTATCTAAAATTAAGTAGTCTCTATCTCTAATGTCGTTGAGCAAATGACATATAAATTGTACCTAACCTTGCCTCATACTAACACAAAAATCTAATCTTTAGCAGTATTTGGTCAACATAACACACAAGGGTACTCTTAATTCTTCTTAATTGCTTAAATCGAAGTTATATAGTAATGAAAATCACTTTTTAGTTTGAAAGAACCATCTAGGGAAACAAATCGTATTAATTGTGTCATCCCCCAACCTACTTCTCAATGAACTAATAACAATTAACGCAAATATAACCAGCGGCCGAGAAGAAGGCCCACTCAGCTTCAACACTAGTTGGTTTAACCGTCATTAAGTAGTCGAATATAAGAGACAAATATTTTCCTTTGACTCCATTTCATATATATGAAGTCATTTCTTTCTTCATTATTTTCTCAAAATCTGTTTCTTTTCTGAAGTTTGTCTTTTTACAATAGTCTTCATTTTCTTGCAGAATTTGCTTTTCTAATTCCTATTTATTAAAAAAATATTATTTATAATTTAATTTACAAATTTTGCTAGAATTCTCCAAACTGATGATTGAAAAATATAAAAGCGATTCATTCACAATCGATTGCTTAATACACGATTTCGCGACTTTAAAGTTGGGTTTGAATAATTCATTATTTAATTTTTTTTTAATTCGGGTTTATCGGATCCGGACCGGATCTGATAGATGTTGCCGGATCCGGTAAATACCTAAATGATGCCGGATCCGCCGAATTACCGGATCTGCCGGATCGGATTGCAATCACTACTTGCCGTCCTTATTTTCGAACTGATCACATGCCAGATTATTGTCTTGCTACCACGAGAATGGTTGAGGTCCTTACAGAGAAACATGGCTCTTTCATTTTGTGTAGGGGTGATAACTCTAGGGCTCTTTCATTTTGTGTAGGTTTGATAAGGGTGATGTAAGTTTTTTTTATACACCAGGGGGCTCCGCCCCCTGCTCGCTTACGCTCGCCAACCGTCGAGGATTGCGAAGCAATCCCATTTGGTTTGCTTCGCAAACCAACACTCCTTTCACAGATGCCATTTGGTTTGCTTCGCAAACCAACATTCCTTCGCAGAGTTAAACTATCTGAATAATTCGTATTATCCTGATTTCACTTTCCAGTCCATGACGTCACATCGAGGACTTCGCCACCTGCTCGCTTACGCTCGCCGACTCCCAGGGATTGCTACGCAACCCAATACTTCTTTCGCAAGTGATTTCACTTTTTTTACTTTAACACTTAATGCACCCTAAACTAATAGCCGCATGAGTAAAAAATCTTCTGCGTCTTGTTCCCTGTACAATTTTAAGTAAACCGTTTTAATCTCCAAACTTTACGATCTGTACTTTGTACTTTCTCGGTAAACCGTCTTAGAACAGAGGGAAAGGAGTGAGCCTTTTTCCTCGCCAAATAAAAAGAAATCGTTTTTATGGCAATTGTTGCTACGATAAATTTGATATCTGGTAAACCCGATAGTAAAACATACAACCCTCATATGCGTGCCTGCTTCACGAAACCTGTTCCGCGAAATAAAAAATACGAAATTTGTGTGACCCACTTTTGATTGCATCGAATTTATTTACGAACCAATTTTAAAAAGAATTGTACCGTAAGAAAGAGTACATTCTGAGGTATACTGCGATATTTTCAAAATCAAAAACTAATAGTAATACGATATAGATATGACAGTTTTAGTTTTTTATCAGAAATTATGATCTGAAAGTTCCGAAAATTGTATGACCTACTTTTAATTGCATCGATTTTATTTATTAACCAATTTGAAAAATAATTGTACCATAAGAAAGAGTGTAATGAAATGTATTCAGTGATGTTCTCAAATTTAAAAAATAATGGTTTTTGCTGTAGATATAACGATTTTAACAAGAAGTAGCGAAAATATCCAAATATTCCGAATTTTGTATGACCAACTTTTAATCACATCTAATTTAATTATTAACCGATTTCAAAAATAATAGTACCGTAAGAAAGAGTACATTCTGAGGTATATTGCGATATTTTAAAAATTAAAAACTAATAGTAATAAGATATAGATACGGCAGTTTAAAAAAATATAACAAAAATGTCGCGCTTTTTTCCGAATTTCAAAAAAATATTATTAAGAACCAAATTTAAATTTTAAAAAAACCTCGACGAGCTGCAAAAATTTACGTTGAGAGGTACTCTTAAAAAAAACTCACGGCTGAAGACTGAAAATTTGAATGTGTTTTGCTCACTCGCGGAAGAAATTTCGCTTCTTCAATTTTGACACCCTAAACTAATAGCCGCATCGAAAAAAATCTTAATAATTGTCCAGGGAATACGATGAAGAACAAACCATGTTAATTTTGTTTTTTTTTTCCGATCAGTACTTTCTAGGGAAACCGTCTAAGAATCGAGCTAAACAACACAGTTTTCAATCCTGCGGCGTCGGCGGTAACATTTTTTAATATAGAGATAAATGTTGGCAGCGCAAAGATCTAAGAAACCTTAATTTTGTCACCAATGTGACAAACGCATACATTTTATCAAGTATTCATTCTGGAAAATAGGATGAGGTCCGCTTTTACGGCAACAAACAGGGGCATACTTTATTTCTGGAGAAGTTTTCGTGGTATAGCCATGGTGAAATAGGAAGCACTTAAGACAGTACACATTGTGTTGAGTCCTATGCTTTTATTAAACATGTTTGCAATGATGTAATGTATAGAATTTCCCCTTTTTTTAAAATAACATTTAAGTGTATTTTAATTGAATTTTTGCTGCTGTAGAATGCGGACGAATCAGTTTATTTGGAAAAATGAGTTTTGAAATAAATTTGGTGCAAGTATGAGACAAATTTAATGTTATATTGATATAGTTCCTAGCCAACCAGTCTAGTGGTTAGGGTGCTGGCTTCTAGATCGCAAGGTTCCTGGTTTGATTCCGGGGTAAGGCATATTGAAATTCTACTTTTTGTTCAACTTTTAATGCAATGAATCTTCTTTACAGAAGAGTACAAGTTTTATGCTTACTATATACAACAGAACAGCAAAAAAGTCTTTGTATATGAATATGTATAGAATAATTAAATTATTTAAGTTAAGCAATAAATATATTTAAAATATACTAACCTTTCTTAAAAGTGCTTCAGAGCTGTCTAACTGTTCTTTACTTTGGGATAAAGAGTTTTCCAGTTCCATAATTTTTTCGTTTTGAGCTTCAACTTGATCGGATAAAACATTGACCTACATGTAAAAATAAAAAGAGAAATCTATCTTAATTTAAAAAATTAAAAGAAAACACAAAAATTTGACTTTTTAAGTAAAAATATTCAATTGAAAATAAATGTATACAAACACATTCCACTAAATGAGTAAAAAAAGTATTAATAATGTTGTTTATTTATTTGTATAAACAATTAAGTTTTCAGATTGAAAACGATAGCACTCGCCGGAATACAAGTTTAATTGAAATTTCAAATCAGAAAAAATTGAGAGAAACATGTTATATTGCAATGAGAATAAAGAACAGAAATTTCACTTTAAAATATGAAATATTTTTACTCGGAAATTTTTTTCTTCTGTTGCTCCTATTGTTCTAAACGACTTATGTTTGACAGAAAATACAAAACCCGAAAGAAAAAACAACTGTTTGGGAAAATATTCAAACTTGATTTTTGTTTCGTTTTGCAAGAAATTAAACAATTAATGCAGATTTAATAAAATTAACAGAATGTGCACTCTTTATTTTCAAAATGTTAGCTAAATTACAAATATACTCTCTCTTATTTGCTGATTTTATCAGTTTAAAAATAAATACCGATTCAAGCAATCGAAAGGAACATTTCTCGATCGAATGTGAGTCAAGGTGAGTTAAGAAAATGAGCTGATTTTTCAAGATTTCGTGATTAGATATTTTTGTAAATGGGCTGTATTATCGATGGTAAGTTTAATGACACATATTTCTTGCTCCTAAGTGGGATTTAATCCTATTTCAATTCATGCTGATGCCCGTATGGTTAAACATATGTATATATATTCAACACAAAAATTAAACAGCGCATAAAGGCATTGCTTTGCAGTTGCAAATCCAGAACTTAAGGTAGGCGTTCAGAAGTTCTTAAGGGCAAAGATAGCTCTAAAGGATTAGCAATCGGAGATTTTCGATATATTCACGTTGGCGTGGTGTGGAAGTTTGGAGAGTGGTGTGCCAGCTCAGGTGTGATCTTGTCAACTGACCGTGGTTCAAAATTACTTGGTGTTGACTTCGGATCTTTCCCGTTGGTTTGATCCCGGTGCGTCGCCAATAGCCCGTTAAGTTGCTCCAGGTAAAAATTAATTAAAGTACCATAACAGAAGTATTTTAGGGGGTGGCGTAGCCATTGCGATGTAATGGAGGTTATACAGTGCTACTCTGGTGATAAAGCTGCTGACATTGGGAAAGTCTATTTCTAGAAAAGTGGTAAGTCTAAATGTCATAAACATTTTTCATGTAATCCTGTGACAAATCTTATCAAAGCGGCAGTGAAAAAAAACACACAGATAGCGCGTTTTTCGATCGATTATAGAATTTCATGTTAAGTTTTGTGTTCATTTTTATTCTCAAAAATCAAATCAATGCAAAAAAAAAAAAAGGATCATTGACGCAGTGTTTTTAATCTCCAAATATCAGGCATTTGGTTGGGTCCAATTTGACAAGGTGGGGGATTGTAGGCAATTTGGCTTTCAATTGAAAATTACTTGTTATGCCCCACTTATTCCATAAAAAGTTGGTACAAGAGCAATATAAAAACTAAAATGTGGCAACGTTTTTGGCGCCAAGGAAGAATGTTTGTAAACACGCCGTTTTAAGTTTTGCAGCTCTAAGATAAAGAGAGCTGATGACCTTGGAAAGACCACTTCAAGAAAGGTGAATGAAACAAAATGAAAATTGTCTTCGGACTACAACTTTATAGTTAACGCAAAATAATGAAACAATCTTGAACCGATACATAATGCGACCTACACTGTGCTGTGTTGGAAACACAAACTGAAAGTAACATTCGAATTCTTCAAATTAACAGGAAAAGGACAAAATATGAAAAAAATTCGAAAGGACCAATGATATCAGGCAACAAATTGGAAATGTTCATTCATAACATTTTGAAAAGACCATTCAAAAAAATTCTGACACGACAAAAGTTGGGAAATGTAGGTTGAAACTTCGCAAGGTTGCCATAATATTAAGAAAACTGAGTTGCCAATGCCTGTCACAAATCGCCAAAAGCGTCACTAAAAGTCTAGACACAAAAGCTGAAAAAAAAATTGTGCTCAAAAATAGATTAAAAAGTTGAAATGTGAAGCTACGTTTGAGGTTGTTAAAATACCAAATTGCAGAAACCATTCAGAATTAAATTAAGGGATTATCATAAAATAATACTCGAGGCGAAATTAGAAAACCCAAGTTTAATAAAACTTACACCAACAAAGGTCAGGAATCCACATTAGTACAGAACAGGGACGAAACAAATGTATTTTTCATCGGCGTCATTCACCGGAATGACAAAAAAGATATGTTCAGCTGAAACAATATAACATATACAGCAACCCCATGGCATCAGCGCCATCTCTTGTCAACCAAAATCCTACTTTGTCTTGCAAAAAGACATATTTAAAAATATATACTTTTTGCTCTCAATGCAGCAATCTGAACAGAGGTACCTTAATTTTTCATCCCAATTTCAGTTATCCAATTTCAAAATTCAGCTGAAAAATCTTTTCAGTAAAAATATCCCATCAAGTTATTTACTAATGAACATAATATGATTCATTGCATGACAAAAACGTGATTCCTTAGAACATTGCATGACTTATAAAAAAATTACCTCAATAGTTATTTCTTCAACATAATAAAAACCTTACCTGCAAAGTTAACTGCTCTTTCTCCACTTCAAGCTGACAAATTCTTTGTTGCAAATCTTCGCTTTCATACCCTACATCGTTACTCTGGAAAAAATTTTAAAAACAACTTTAAAAAAAATCAAACTTTATGCAAAAAGTACGTATTTTTATGAAGTGAATAAAACCAATATAATTCCTTAACAATTCGTCATAAGAATGCAATAAATACTGTTGTATGCAGAGAATGTGTTATTAAAACATGAAAAATACAGTTAGATGTGTAGTAGATTTAAATAATAAATGTAAGTGGACTAGAATTTGAATTGGAAGAGTAATGAGCAGTTCAATGTCCAACTCGTTACTCCAGGCGCGATACTACGGAAATAGCAGAGGGGCTATGGGGGCATAAGCCCCTCCCAAAAGAAAAAAATTATTATTAAATTTATTCATTAGTTTTCTTTAATAATCGTGCATAAATATGTTTTGATATTTTCTCCTCGCAGTCAACTAATATTTATTTATTCTTTCAGCCCCAAAACAAAAAAGTGTTCCATTTCTTATTTGGTTATATTTACGAGTTTTATCAAAATTATCATGGGGATCTGATCGTACTTGCCTTTTTAAGATTTATAGAGCTTTAATTCGATCTAAATTGGACTACGGCTGCGTGGTGTATGGGTCAGCAAGAAAATCTGCTCTTCAAACTCTGAACACCATCCACCACACAGCTTTGCGCTTATGTACTGGTGCCTTTATAACATCACCTGTAAACAGCTTGTATGTAGATGCTTTTGAACCTTCTCTGGACTTAAGGCGACAGTTGTTGTTCCTTAGAATATTATTTTAGAATTTCCTCAACCCCTCATCACCCATTGCACACCATTCATCACAGTCCATATTTGAAACGCCTCTATCAAACTAAAACATCCTTCATCCCTACATTTCACTTAAGAATGCTGGATGTGATGAACGGATCCGAACTTTCTTCACTTAACGTCACCCAGAAAAAACTATATGATTTCTCTCCTTGGTTTAATCATTATTTTGAGTTTCAAAACCCGTTCCAAAATTTTTATAAAACAGATACCTCTCATATTATCTACAAACAACTCTTTCAAAACCATATAGAAAAGTACTCTAATTTTATACAAGTTTACACGGACGGATCTAAAAGGGCAAACTATGTTGGAGCTGCGTTCACTATTAATCACTCTGTTCACAGTTTTAAACTTCATTCTTCATGTTCTGTTTTTACCTCTGAAATCATGGCCATATATAAAGCATTAGAAAACATTACTGATCATGTTCATAAAAAATATATCATTTTCACTGATTCATTAAGCGTTTTAGAGTCATTGAAACATCCTGATCATGATAGTCATCCCATTGTTTTAGAGTCACTGAAAAAAATTTATCATCTTTCATCCAAAAATTTTAACTTGGTATTCTGTTGGATCCCATCTCATGTTGGGATATTAGGAAATGAAATTGCTGACAAAGCCGCCAAATCGGCCGTAAATAATTTTAACCATACCATCTCGTATCGTGACATAAAACCTTGCATTTACAAATTTTTAGAAGACAAATGGCAGAACGAATGGAATGAACAATCGGAGAACAAACTTCACGCCATCAAACCAAGTATATCGGACTGGAAATCGCTACCTTTAAGAAGGCAGCAGGTAATAATGACACGCCTCCGTATTGGACATACTAGGATCACCCATAGACACCTCCTCCTCGCAGAAGATCATCCTCTTTGTAATTACTGCATTTGCCCACTAACAGTAAAACACATTTTAATTGAATGTTCTCATTTTAATATGCAACGACTTATACATTTTAATTCATTTACCTTGACTCTAGAAGACATGGTTGGAGAGAATCCTCATCCAAATATTTTTAGCTTTTTACATGACATTGGTTTTATCCATCACATATAATTAAAATAGTATTCATTTTATTATGACTTGACTCATTGAATTCTATTGTTATAGTCTTATCTGTTTTTTTTTTTTTTTTTTTTTTTTAATATTGAGTTTGGCATAATATGTCCCAAGAGGACTCAATGCCATAAAACCAAATCCAATCCAATCCTTATTTGGTTATATAGAATAATTGAAAATTTAAAATTGTTCATTAAAACATCGTCATCTATTCCCTTCAATCAATGCGGCTTGTGTTTCTCTTGGAGTAATAAGTACACTGTGAAAATAATATCTAAAAATAAATACACTAAAACTAGTGTTTGCAATATGCTCCCAAACTAGTCAAAGGGTAACTCCAAAACTAGACTCAAGGTAACAAAATTCGATTAATTGATTGTTTATATTTTAGATTGTTTTGTGTGTGTGATTTAATAATTTTAATTTAATTGGATTTAAACATGTCTTCAAAATAAAATACAGTTACACCAAAAAATGAATATAATGTGATTTAACATTTTAACTCACTAGAATGCTAAATCAATAAAATAGTTTCCCAACCACAAAAAAAAAACACGAAGCGCTCGAACTCTTTTAAAATCAAAGACAGGTGATCGTGCACCAACTGGGAGAATGAATGTTTAGGCTCAGTCTCGCCTAAAATCCCCGCTAATGTCTGAAACATGTCCAAAATGCCTCTGTTCACGCGCCGTCCCCACAACTTCAGTTTGGATTTAAATGCAGCTACTTCGTCTACCAACTTGAAAACAGTTGTCACATTTGTCAAAATTAGAAAATAGAGACATACAGAATTCAGAAATCATAATTGAAGCTCTAGTAACAGAACAAATTTCAAGTTCTGATTTACCGCCTCCTAATTTGAGTGGACATTTCATAGATAAGAACCGCACAAACCCGAGATAAACCCAAAGTAAATAAAATGGAAATAATTTAATATTTCTTGGACGGCCCGGTACCATTTGATCCACGGACCGGTACCGGTCCGCGGCCCGGGGGTTGGGGACCACTGATCTAGAGGACATCGTCAGGACATTTAACGTGCACCAGCAACCACGTACTCGGCGCTTTGGCTGGATCTAGTTTCGAACTAGCAATCCTCCGGTTGCCAATCCGCCACTCTTCCAACTGGGCTACCGCAGCCCCAAAAGGAAGCACAGAGTAGCAAGAAAGAAAGAGCCGAGTTCCCCAAAATGGAGGTTTACGATCCACGACGTCTGGCGGAGTCTGAAAGTGACCGCGTCGCATTCATTATACGATTACTGCGTGCGTCATCAACGCTCTCTCACTTTCTTCCATTCCATCCCTTTGTTTCTTTGTTCCACCCCCTCCCCCATCCCTTCCGAGGTCACGACCAGATCTTCTTTCTTAGCATTTGTTCCTCTCAACCCCTTTTAACTTTTTTTTTTGTTCTCCCTCTCTCCGAACGGAACTTTTGTTATTTATTTCTGTATCCCATTCCCCTTATCTAAACTGTTATTTGAGAACCGTACTCGTAAGCCTCGAGGTCTTTGCTGGCCACTGGGTTGCGTTTCAGCTGGAAGTGGAACCCAGGTCTTTTGGATGAGGTGTGGCCCAAGTGATCGCGTTCTTCCGGACGGGTGGGAAACTTTTACCTCTCCAATAAGCTACCCACACGTTTAATCCATGACTTATTGATTCGGCAGTGTTGTTCCGTGATTGAGCACTTCCATGGGAAACAGCCCAGTTTCCCCGTTCTGGTTTTAATTGACTTTTTATGAGAAGATAAATCGAATGCGAGTAAGATGGGAGAGATACTGTCATTGGCTCTAGATTTGGGATTCGTGTCATGAACCAATTAAAATTCCAAGAGCAATCGTTAATTGCAAAGTTCAAGTGTTCGGGAAAATTGCTCAACTAAGTCATTACATTTGTCAATGGATACTCTTTGCAGCAGATATGTTTCAATTGCAGTACGAAATATCGTTCCAGTCATAAAACATCCAATTGTGGACATTTTTTTTTGTCTCTCTTGTGATTTGCGGGGGCCGTGGTAGCCCGGTTAGAAAGGTAACGGAATAGCAACCGTGGAGTTATGATTCGAAACTAGATCCCACTATAGACCGTCATGTATGTGGGGGCTGGTGCAAGTTAAATTTGTCGTGGCCTTAAATGTTTTCACGTTGGCCTGGTGTGGTAGTTTAGTGGTGTGTGAACTCATGTGTTGAACTGATCGTCTAATGACGTGGTTTAAAATAACGTGTTGTTATCCTCGAATCTTTCCCTTCAGGATTGCCCCGAAATGAAAAAGAAAAGGTATGTAAAGTGGACAAAACTCAAAAGCTGTTCGCCGACGCAACGAAAGTTCCGAGGAGACAGAGCCGCCATTTGGTTTGTCTGAGGCAGTGAAAACTCTTCGGGCGAAACCGGCCAGTAAAGCTAATTTTACATGCAATTGCGTTCGGTTGTACGATCAATGTCATTCGTTGAGCTCGCTGACAGGACAAACTAAGTGGAATGATGGCTGAGAAGCCGACTTTAAAAAATTGAAGGACATTTGTGAATAACGTAAGTAGGATGATACACTTCGATTTCAGTGAGAAAAATATTAATTAAAAAAATGAAAATCGCTTAGGAGAAAAGAATTGCCGTTTACAGTATTTTTTGTTGTTTACAGACGTTGCCATTTTAAAAATTAGAATTAATTAATCGAAATTGATATACACTACCCTACAATAATAGACCAAACAGCAAGACGTGATGGTATAAGGGAAATAATTCATGCTTTCATGGTTCATAATTCATGTAGGGGGATGGTCCCCCACGTGCTGCAATTACACTAGCAATCCTTCTGGGCACACTTTCAACAAGGTTTTGATACACAGCTACGGGTATTTGTGTCCATTTCTGCGGCAAGAATGTCGCCAGCTCAGCTGTAGATTTCGGACGGGGTTCCCTGGTCCGTAAGCCTCGCTCTAACTCGTCCCACAAATGATATGTGGGGCTCAGGTCGGGACTCTGAGCAGACCAGGGAAGACGTTTTACATACATATCTTGATGCCACTGCTTGACAGAGGCTACAACATGACATATGACATGAAGCGTTGTCATCCTGGAAGAAACATTCCTCCATTCCATAAAATTACCAGAGCGTAAGAAGAACCTGAGTGTCCAAAATGTTCATGTAGGCGTCAGTGTTCTATTGACCAGGAACAACATGCAAAGGTCCCAGGCCATACCACGAAAAACAACCCCGAACAAGTAGTCGGATTTTATGCATATCCGCTGGCGTCCGGGCCATTATTGTAGGATAGTGTAACTATTTAAAACAGAATTGATATGCTAGCGGAATTACGTGTTGCTTGACCAAGTCATAGTGGACATCGGCCTTCCAATGAACTTGGAGGAACATGTATGCGCAGCTTCATATTATGTCGCTCGGTTTGAAGATCGTTCAGGTGGTTGTGGGGAAAAGCATGAATAATAAATTATTGATGTGTTAAATCCATTGGTGACATTCCACCGTAATCAAAAATTATGATGGATAATCACCAATGGCTAGATTATCGACTTAGTTGATTGGCTCTCGTAGTGTTTTTAATTACGGTGGTAATTTTTTGTAATCTTTTTTAATTACCGTCGTACTAGAGCAACACTACGGGTATTGACGACGGTCCAGGATCAATCCACTAAAGGAAAGATTCGAGAACTAACACTACTACGTAATTTTGAGCCACGGTCAGATGACGAGGCAACACCTGAGCAGGCACCCGACTCACCAAACTTCCACACCAACCCAACGTGAGGACTTTCGATCACGACAGATTTAAGGTGCACCAGCCGCCTCAACACCACACGCTTAGAACCATCCATGCACTGACCTGGATTCGAACCAGGAACCTTCCGATCTAGAGGTTAACACCTTAAACACCAGACCGATTGGGCGGCTTTGATTATGGTGGATAATCACCAATCAATTTTTGATTACTGTGGATAATCACCAATCCAGTCGATTCGTCAGCCTGATTTACGCTTCTGCGATGTTACGCCAGAGACTCCACCCACATGCTCTGTCTATTTCATTAAAACTTTGATGATTGCTGTACAACAAACACAAATGAGGCTTCTTTTTCGCGAAACGTCAGATAACTATTTTCCGATTAATATCCAAAACAAATCCTTCATCGCATGGAATTAGCAACTAATCATATCTTGGGATTTAATAGACCACAATTGTGGTCCGTGGTCAATTAACGTCGCAATGGAGCAACACGACGGGCTATTGGCGACGGTACGGTGTCAATCACGAATAGAAATATCCAGGGACTACGCCTCGTAATTTTGAAAAACGGTCAGATGACGAGGCCAACACATGAGCTGGCACCCCGATCTCCAAAACTTATACACAACATGAGGACACTTGAAGCCGCGAAAGATTTAACGTGCACCAGCCGCCGTGTATGAGACATTCTTTGACTACACCTAGTTTCGTACTCACAACCCTCAGATTGCTAAGACGTTGCTCTTCCAACTGGGCTACCCCCCCCCCTATCAGTTCTGGAAACATTGAAACAGAAGGTGAATTCCACAAATGGACTTGGTGAACTGTATTCCCTTGCTCTCTTTGAATAAGGACACAGCGAAAAAAATGAGTGTCTTTCCTAAGTCGCCTTTTCCTGTGCTCTCAACGAATGAGATTTATACGACAGATAAAGCAGGAAGGAGAGCTGGGAGAGAGAAAATAGATGACTTGACTTCCGGTTTCATTCTCAATCGGGCCCTCGCAGACAAAATCTCCATCCATAAAAATATATTCAAAATAGAAACATTGTGAACGTTTCATCCACTTCATAACGGAAATATTCAACTGTCCGGGCGGGCAGTATTTAGGCCTGGTGCACACATCCAATTTTTCACCGTGCTGCTGAGGCACCGAAGACCAACTGGGCACACAAAACCGTGAAATGACGCAAGTACTCATTTTGTGCCATTTGCGATGGATATTCTATCGAATAAAACATGTTTATTTCGCTTACTTGGTGTAAAAAAAGTATATTTTGAAACAAAATAGACGTTTTTGGATAGAACCATTTATTAATTATTATTTATATTCCATTTATTTATGAAAACAAGGTACTTCAGAACGGAGACGCGTGTGCGGCGAGAATGCGGGGAACTCCGGTACAAATTGCACGTAAGTTGGACGTGCGTCGCCGGAGGCATGTGTGTACTACTCCATTGAATCTAATGTATCTCAGACCGCACTTGCGTTGCTGCAGCGGCGCCACACCTTGAAAAACCGGATGTGTGCACTGGACCTTAGAGTCGAGAAAAGATACGTCCGTTATCTTTTTCAGCTGTTTTAAAACAGGTTACCGAAAAGCACGGTCTTACTGTACAGTATTCAACGACTTAATGGTGACGGTCATATTATTTAGTCTTCGTCGAGAAAACAAGTATGTCATAAACCAATATTGAAAGTTTCATTAATTGAATACTAGTCTAAACAAATAAATAAAATGGTTTGTAAAACGTACACCTGGAATTTTTTGGCGAGAATGAATCTTTAAAACCGAAATTGCACTGGGTGCAAATATGAAAAGTTGTTACATAAAAGCGTCACAACTGTTTTGTCTCAGTATTTCAGAACTAGAAGAAACATCCAGAAGATAAATATAGCGTCGTATAGACAAAGGATGTCTGTACCTAACACGACCAAGTGCTCAGGCGCACTGAGCACGTGGATGGGGTACACAACATGTCAAAATTCAACGGTGCTGGCGAGCTTTCGGGCCTGTGTCACTTTAGATTGCGTGGAGTGAAGACTGCGTATATGGTGTCATTCAAAAGCTACCGAATTATGCTACAATTACAGGCATTTAACCAGTAAATTTATCCTTCAAAATTAACATCAAACCGCACTTTAATCGTTCAAACTGTAAATTAACTGTTGGATATTCACAATAAGCAATCGCTCATACTTCCCACGTCAGCTTCATTCATTCTACAATCCAACATCAGGCTGGATCACGACGATTTGTGTTCTCGACACCACCGTATTAACAATTTTTTTAAATAAAAAAACTTCAGTACACTACCACTTAAAAGGATTATATAAGAGATCCAGATCTTTATAAATAGCTAAAAATCATTTCCCGAAAAAGGAGCCATTTTGTAAAACTAATCTCAATGCGCTTTACGCCACACTTTTTTGATTCATACACATTCAACACTAATTCGTGCAAATATCCTCAGCAGAACCACGATGAATGGATGAAACGAATTGATGAATGAGATTCCCTGGCCGATGGAAAAAGTCTGACGTTGCTGAGTAATGCCGATGGAAGGATCAACACACCAAATCACTCGTCATTCAACAGACTTGGCACACTCTCTCTGCTGGCGAGCTGTTCAAGACGACACGTCTCAAGAGTGGAATTCCCCTCGTTCACCCCGCAACTGCTGCGCAGCAGATGCTTCCTGTCACAGGAATTAAAAAGACAGAAAGAAAGAGATACAAGAGCGAGGGACCTCACGTTCGTTATCAGCTGGGAGAGAGTGGTGAAAATAGAAGGGGTCTTATAAAATGTAGGTGTGTTACTTTGGGCGACAGGTGGCTATTGAGTCCTCTAAAACAAGCTACGGCACTTTGGTGATCATGAAGTGCATTTCAAGGGCTTATAGAATAACATTGAAAATGACATGGTGATACCACGATTTATATTTTCCTTCCCACTAAGGGACTAGGTGGCCCAGTTTGGTAGAATCGCAAATTAACAAGAGGAGGGCTGCGAGTTGGAAACTAAATCCAAAGACACTCACATATGAGGGGGGAGGGGCTGGTGCATCTGTCCTCACATCCTCAAATGTCCTCACGTAGGTGTGGTATGGAAGTTGAGAGAGAGGGGTGCCAGATCAGGTTCTCGACTCGTCATCTGACCGTGGTTAAAAATTAAGTCGTGTTGCTCAAGTGCGACGTGAATTCAACCTGAACCATGAAAGATATTCTCAGACTGAAAATGGATGTTTTACGTATTTTGAAACATAAACATACACATGTATTGTTGTGACAACATTACGTCTTTATGGTGATACATATTGTAGGAAACTTGAATGAATTCCTGATAGTAAGTAGAAAAGGTTGCATTTGAAAAAATGTTCCTTTCTGTAAATCAATACCAATTATAACGACAAAATTTTCCTTCGTTTCTCTAAAAAAATTATATCCTAAAGATCGATCCACTCAGTAGAAGACCATTCCACCTATGGAGCGGTCCATTTCAATTCCTCCCCATCCTTGTAAAAAATGCAGGAAGCTTCTTATAAAAAGCCCATTCTGATCTAGTATTGTTTATTTACATTAATATCGGACGCTAGATGAGGCAAAAAACTATCTGAAGCTCAGCAAAAACACCATTTTAATTTAATCCTCCAAGTGGTTTCGACGAGATATCTTATCCACCAAGGTATGATCGATTTTGCTGATTGACGAGATATTTCGTTATCAAGAGATTGTCCATTTCTTGATGATGACGAGAAAAAGATCTGGCAAATTTTATTCCAATAACGATATATCTCTTACATCAAGAACTGGTCAGTTTTGTTAATGACGTGATACCTAGTCGTGACAACCATCATTAGGGTTAAAATTGGACACTTAATATGATCCATATTATCATTAAAGTTTAAGAACATTCCAAAAAGGTGACTTCTAACTTCATTCATCGGGGGTTGTGGAAGAGTGGAATGCTGTGGGGAGCCCTTATGGGGGAAGTAGCAAGTGCAGGAGGAACAGTTGTCGTTCTCAAGAACACCCATGACAGAAGAGAAGGGGAAAGGAAGCCGAATGAAAGAAAGCTTTACGGTTGTGGGTTCACGTGATGATGCCTCGGAACGGGATTCGTCACAAGAACGGTGGAGAAGGATTTGGTTTAGAAATTTTTCGAGTGAGCAACATAAGATGCAAAAAAAAAAGAATCACTAAACTTCCCATTGATCAATTTTTGCAAAACAATCAATATGTCCAATATACGGGAATAAAATGTTTGTGTGCGTCCGCCGTTGTGTCAGTGGTAGTTAATTAACTTCGCAATAGAAAGTCACGGTCCGGGATTAAGCACGAAGAGAAAGATAACATAATTTTGAATCACGGTCAGATCACGAGGTCAACACCAGACCAGGCACCCCACTCTCCAAACCTTTTCATCACGCCAAAGTGCGGAAAATTTGAGGCCACGACAGATTTAAAGTGCACCAACCCCTTTATACACACGACAGTCTTTTGGTTGGACTTAGTTTCGAACTCGAAACTCTCTTTGTAAATTTCACACAAAATCTTAATACGTATCTTATTACGCGTCCGTTTTTTCATACCATTCAGCAAAACTCGAACATTGCATGGCCAAACCGAACGAATTGGTGTATACCGGACGTTCATTACCAGCATTACAACTTGGTGGCCCAATTACTCATCCGAAAGTTTCCGAAACGAGTCCACTATTGCATCAGTGTCATACGGACAACATTAACGGTTAATTACTGCTTGAAGAACGAAAAAAGTAACGAGTGATACTTTCCTTCCCACCTCCTCATTAAATGGCCAAGGAAAAGTGCTACAAAGGTCACAGAATAAATTATCCAGACCGGAAAGTAAGAAAAACAATTTTCATCACATCATCCATTCCGATAAAAAAGATCCTAATCTAAGGCAATAATTAAGATCAACGAACACCAGCAGCTCATCGCCAAATACTAAGAACTTTATGGAATTCGCTATCAAAATTCGTTATTCTAAATTACGAAACAGAAGGGTGTTTCAACAAAATAGCTTTCTATTTACTTAATTCTACGAATATGGCAGAAGTGTTAATGAGACAAATTCGAACATTAGACTACAATGACTCCTTTCAGATTTCTTATTGCATCTGATAGTATGGAATTAGTTTTACTTTCATGAGAACACTTTCAATTGAGACAAACTTTTACTTTAAACCTCCAAGTGGTTTTGACGAGATATAGCGTCATTAAGATACTGAGCAACTCTTGATGATGACAATATCAAGACCTGGTAAGTCTTCTTTTTGTTGAGATATCTCATCCATCAGGATCTGGTCAGTTTTGCCAATGATGAGATACCTCATGAAGACAACCATCAGAACGTTTAATTAGCAGAAGTAAATGAAAATATAATAGTTACGCGTAATAATAATTGAACAGATAGTTTAAACAGAATAATTTAAAGCAAAGAATACCTGCTAAAGAGGAATAAATGTCGTACGATTAGAACATTCTTATAATTTTTAATAATTCGCTAACATAAGAAAGAACTTGGAAATTAAGATATTTTTCTGAAAACTCTAGTTGACTAATTTTCATCGCACTATTGACAATCATTGATATTCTTTAACAAAACCAAATTAGTAATCAATACGTTTGCCAAACATATTTTGTAAATACTTTACCAAGACCGTAAAGTAGGGCTAAGATAAGGGACAGTAAAAGTTCACAAAACATGCTACACAGTTAAATTGCCGAGTACATTAGCACTACCATGGAATGAGAATCGAATGTGTGAATCAGATTCTGTATCCTAACTTGTATACAATTAAGATTTACATGTTCTATAAATTAAACGTTTGAGCATTTATCAAGACGTTCTGGCATGGTTAGTAGTAATTGGAATTGGCTTATTGATAACACATTAAAAAGATTACGAAACCAACCAGTAAGTAGAGTGAATCTCTCTTAGAGAGTAATTGACCAATTAGTTCACGTAGAATTCATGAAAGTGTTACCCTTGAGCTTGTTTATAATTGCCCTTCACAATTGTAATTGCACTTTCAAAAAGTTCAAAATAGTAGTTTGACCAGTTATTAACCAACTCAAACCTAATTCCAGTTCAACACATTAGGCTGCTTACTATCTATTCTATTACATGTAAGAATAACAAACTTGACAGACTAGACTCGATTGTTTGGAAATGATCGATTATAGGTAGTCAAAAAAATGGTTTGTTTCCTGTAAACCGGCCGACCCTGAAATTACAGAACAGAAATTCCAAATCTAAAATTTTTATTAGACTTTTTTTTAAATTTAATTTAATTGAATTTAATTTAAAAAAAACAAGTTCGTTAAACGATTAACATTATTTGTCATAAATAAACTCTTTAGGGGTGAATAAGCAGTTAAACCTGAAGACAAATTATAAAAACCCACAAAAATACCCAATTTGGGTAAATACCTGAGTATATATACAGGATATTGACCCGCAAAAATAAATATACCCAGATATTTTACATCACTGATCACACCTCTGATCAATTTTAAATCTAACATTAATACAAAGATAATATTTCCTTTTGCGTATTTGCTAAAAATATTTAGGAAAAAAAAACTTTTTCCTACCTACCCACCTTAATATTTTTGATCATGTTTCAGAAAACAAACCTTTTTTTGGCCTAGGTAAGTGGTCAAGGAGTATCTTGTTCCCTCTATAACAAATGTTTATAGTAGTAGCATAGAAATTAGTCCACTTTCAATTATAAAGCATACAGCAGTAATATACATAAAATTTCGAATGGTTAGCATTTATTCTAGTTGTACATTTACTGTAAGAATACCACATTGATAGACTTTATTCGATAGCACGAAAAATGATCAATTTGGTTGACAAGTGGTCAGAGAATAGCTGGTTAAATCTACAATTTTTGAATAGGATAGAAATTAGTCTATCTTTATTTATAAAGTTTACTGTTGTAAAATATACACAATTCTGGTTGATTTTCATTTATTCTAGTCGTTAGTGGACAGTAAGACTATCATACTTAAAGACTAGTTTAGTAACTAGACTAGACTTGCTTGGAGGGGGGAAATGGGTCCGTTGGTTTCGGGTTTTATGGTGCAAGGTCCATGTTTTTTCCCAAGCTGAGCCAAACACAAGACAATGTCAAGTACAACTGTTGTGAATGGAGCAAAGAGAGGAATTGAATAAAAGAAAAAGTTTGGGTACCCAAGGAGTGAGTCTCACGTGTTTAATAAAGACATAAAGGGATCCCATGGGACGTAAAATGATCGTGGGACTAGACCTATGAAGCATGGGACTAGAAAAGGTCACTAAAGTACCCAGGGTCCGTGAAACCCGTATACACCTAAAGTAGATGTGCCCTTGAGGGCAGAGCAAATGGGTGAATTATGACTTTATTATGAATTATGTTTTACCCTATAGTCAAGGCGATTGGTTTGGGGCAATTTATGGCACGATTGCCATATTTGGCCACGTTGCACCAGACACAAGACCAACGTCAGTGAAGGACATACGCACAAAAATAAAGTTTTACTGACACAGAAGAGAGAAATACAATCGAAGAAAGGAATCGTACTGCACAGGAATCGAATTTGCACAGCCTACAACTCTCAGGTTGCTAGCGCAGTGGGCATACCCACCGAGCCACGACGACCCCGATAGTCAAGGCGGAAAAAAGTCAAAAGCCTGCACTCGCAATTCTCGAATCAAAACTACATAACAACTCGAAAGAAGTACTCACCGGATGCATTTGAAAGTGGCCCCAAGGCTGGGGCGCCCCACACCAATGGTACGGCACGGGGGACGGCGCGCCACAGCACGGGGCGCACGGACTCCGGTGCCCCCAGCCCGCCGACCCCAAACACTCCACGGGCGGCATACTGCCTCGGTGACTCCGGGGCGCCCGGCAGGCAGAGGGCGGCCGCCGCCTCACCGAGTCCGACAGCGCCTCGTCGCTGAGGGCGTCCCACGAGTCCTGTCGGGCGACGGGGGAGGCGTGTCGACTGATCGGGGCGCTCGGGCAGGGCGACGAGCGCACGTGGGAAGACACCGACCGGGATGGGCTGGGCGTGGACCGGCTCTTCCGCGCCCCGAGTGCGGGCGGCTTGCTCGGGAAGTAGCCGCCGGGGTCCTCCCCGACGTTCTCGTAGCTGGAGCGGCGCTTCTCGGGCTGCCGGGGCGGCGAGGAGCTGTCGCTGCTCATCTCCTCCTCGGGGTCGAGTCGGCAGCGCTGGTGCTGCTGCACGATGCTGTTGATGCCCGCGGGGTCGCGAGGGGGCGGGGCGGGAGGCGCGCCCCGGAGGTACATGGGAGCCCTAAAAATAGCGCCCCTCTTGGAAGGAGTTATTTCGGCCCGAGCGCACTCGAGGGTGCTACGAGAGAGTGGAGTGGAGTGGCGGCACTTCTCCTCGCAGGACAAACACGCGACTGTGTCTCTGACGGTGGGGAGGAGGAGGCGCGGAAGATGACCTCGGAGGTCAGGAGGTGGGGGCGGGGAGCGAACTCTGAGGGGTCGGTCGCACATTGAGGTTTGAGCAACGATTCCGGTTCAACTGCATTTGACACTTTTTGCGCAAAGAACAGGCCGTTATCAACCTCCTACTCCGATGGACCAAGTTTTTCTTGGTGTAAAATGACAAAAAGCAAAGTCAGTAGTGTAACGTAGCAGTAAGTCAGTAGTAGTAGCGTAAAGTCAGTAGCGTAACGTAGCAGTAAGTCAGTAGTAGTAGCGTAAAGTCAGTAGTAGTAGCGCGATGCCATTAAAATCTCTCCCAAAGCATAATTCTTCAGGAAAATTGATAAAAATACTGTTTTTTGACAAAACGTATAGTTTTCATTTAATCCTTTTAGCAGGAATAAACAATGGCATAACCACATGGACTAGACCCCCTCCCAGAAAATGCACGTTTCTGATTTGTAAAATATTTTGACAAAGCTACAACAAATGCATGAAATATATTTTTTTAATCTCCAAGTAAAATCATTTTTTATTTTTATAATACAACTATTATTTTAATAAATTTGTATTCATTACATTCCATTTTTATGTTTTAATATTGATTTTGAAATATGAAAGCACAATATTGGAAATTTTTTGCAGTGACTCGTTCATCTCACAGATTCTGTTGTCTATTGTACCATTCTCCCAACAGTGACATAAAAGTAAAATGATGAATTCCAGAAACACGGTTTGAATATTGGTTTAATGCTATCTAACGTAATTTATTTTCAAATATTTGAGGAACCTTTGGGCTGTCAGTTGTTGACTGTTTATAAACAGAGAGAGAATACACAGCAATCATTTACTGTCTATAGTGTGATGATCGAAAATAAAATTATTTAAAAAAAAAAGACCCTTTTAAAATTTTATGTTTTAACTTTGCATTTAAAATTTCATTTCCAATTTTTGTCTCTAATGAGTTAATTAAAGCTATAGATCGGTACCCATAAGTTTATTTTAATTTTTTTATATTTTAGTATTGTTTGTAGGTTTATTTTACTTTATAGTTTATTATTATGCAAAAATAGTGATTGTATTATTGACGTATTAGGAGTCGAAAAATTCTATCTAAAAATACAGACAACAATCCTTTTGATGGGAAACTTGTTTTCACTACTGAACTATATAATCTAAATTCTATACATAAAGAAAAACTCTTACTCGCTTTTTATATATATGAAATATAATGAAATAACTAAATAGTAATATAAGAAATATTAATATAATGAAATAAGTAAATAGTAATATAATGAAATAGGTAAATAGTAATATAAGAAATATTAATATAATGAAATAAGTAAGTAGTAATATAAGAAATATTAATATAATGAAATAAGTAAATAGTAATATAATGAAATAGGTAAATTGTAATATAATGAAATAGGTAAATTGTAATATAAGAAATATTAATATAATGAAATAAGTAAATAGTAATATAAGAAATATTAATATAATGAAATAAGTAAATAGTAATGTAATGAAACAGGTAAATAGTAATATAAGAAATATTAAAAAATTAAATAAGTAAATAGTAATATAATGAAATAGGTAAATAATAATATAAGAAATAATAATAATAAATAATAATAAGTACTAATAATATAATATAATAATAATAATAATAAATAATAATAAGTACCATTAATATAATAAAATAATAATAATAATAATAATAAATAATAAATAATAATAAGTACTAATAATAAGTAACAGTAATATTAAGTACTAATAGTAAGTAATACTAATAAGTAATAATAATAAGTAATAATAATAAGTAATAATAATAGGTAATAATAATACTAAGTAGTAATAACAATAAGTAATAACGAATGTAATGAAATAAGTTATGTGCATAGATACTTTAGAATACACCTTTTCAATCTATTTCAAACCTTTTAGAAAAATAAAATTCATCTGAAAGCTTAAGTTTAAAATGTAATGCATTGATTCTTCTAGGTTGGAATGATATGAAGACAACAAACCCTAAAAACTGACACATAATCGTGAATGTACATCAATCAATGGGGAGCATAGATTTACCGTAAGGTAATAAAAACAATCTACCAACATATTTTTTTTGGCAAAAATCAGAATTGTGATTGAAAGAATTTAATGATATACGGTTTCACAGACTATAGTGAATACAATTTCGAAAAAAAAAAACTAATGATTCTGAATCACTATAATTTAATGTGTGAAGCTCAAATTATATTTAAACCACTGTCTAACATCTAAACATTTGAGTATGATTGATGCAACAAATACCATACTGTCCGAGGAACAATACCACCAAATAGAACACATAACAGTAACTTTAAATTTTATAGAATACGATCCAGAACAAACATTCATGATTTTATTGAATTGATAAACGAAAATCGTGATTCGAAACCTTATATGCATTACCAGAGGTTAAAAAATCATTTTTACTCGAAAACAATTTTTTTTTATTGGGTGGGGGGGGGGGGCGAATGATTACAAAATTGTAAAAACTACTCATCATCTACAAGAAGGAAAACAACTGCTTATAAACATAGAGGAGTTCTGAAACCTGCATAAAAAAAAAAATTTAAAGACTGAACTCTTCTATAAAGCACAATTTAAAAAAATTTATAAATCACTGAAAAAAAATGGTAATTCTTAATGAAATCATTAGTTTTGAAAATGAGGTGCTGCCCCATACAACAATTTTAAGAACATGATTGCTGTATGTCAACTGGCAACAATTTAACGGTTATCCACATTCCTTTTGAAACTCAACACAGCACTCTATTAAGAGTACTTACTCTCAGCACCTTTTAAAGTTAAAAGCCAATTACACTCAAGAACTAAAGATCATTTCTAGTGGTGTTTGTGATGAATGGAATTCTTCGACCAAAAAAATGGTTTTCTACTTGGAAATCATCAAAAAATGCTTTCTTCCGTAAATGACTAAGTGCATTACTAATTTTGTTTTGATCAAAGTGAACACTGTTCGACAGCTAAAAAAAATTTTTAATAACAAATTAATCAGAGTGAAATGCAAGAAAAATTAATAAAAAGGAAGTTAGCAAAGAGCTCTTACCGAAAGAGGGAATGCTAACTATCCAACTCAGTAAAGTGCGGATAGCGTATTAACTTACGGAGGGCGATATTTGGAGTTGAATATTTAACGTAAATAGGTACAACGCATAATACCTATACCATTTTATTCATAATATAGGATAATTGACTTGAATATTATCCACTGTCTAAACAATTTATAAGCAACAGTGTTATTTTAAATAGCCATGGCTGTTCGAATGAATTGACTGCCACGTGCAAACATCAACAAATCGATTAATTTAAAGAATATTAAAAGCAAATTGACATTGAAAATGGTCTTTGTCAATTAGACGTGAAAGGGAAATATTCAAAGAATGATGAATAACAGTTTTCAGAACGCAAAGATAAATCTAAAAATATTGTTCTAAATTCGTAAAAATTTCATAAGTGCGAGAATAATTAATTGAAACAACTGAGTTGCGTTTCTTTACACCAAGCTTTATGCCCTTTCATTTCCATTAATGTCCACATAAGAAAAGGCCTCGGTAGTCCAGTTAGAAGAGCATCGGATTAGCAACCGGATAGTTACGAGTTCGAAATTCAGTCCAGCGTAAGTCCATTGTGCACACGGGAGTCCAAAGTTCACGGTTTTGTGACTGATCTGCAGCTTGCTGAGATATCTCAATGCCATCTTTAATCCTAACTGTGGAAATGATTATTCCAAAACAGAGGAATGGTAGTCTTGTTCGAAAAGTAGTTGAACAAGTTCGAAGCTCGATCCAACGAAAGACCGTCGTCTACGCAGCGGCTGGTGTGCGTTAAATCTGCCATGGTCTGGAATGCCCTCTCGTTGGATTGGTATGGATATTTGGAGATTGGGTACCAGGCTCAGGTGTTGATTTCGTCATCTGACCGACATTCCAAATTAAGAAGCGTTGTCCTTGGATTTTTCCCTTCTGGATTGAGCCCCGACCGTCGTCAATAGCCCGCTGAGTTGCTCCAGTGTGCGACGTTAATCAACAACTACCTACCCCAAGAGAAGATATCAGTTTTATTCCGCCGACCAACAGGTCTGGTTGTTAAGGTGTTAGCCTATAGAGCGGAAGGTTCCTGGTTCGAATCCGGGTCAGTGCATGGATGTTTGTAAGCGTATGGTGTAGAGGCGGCTGTTGCACCTTAAATCTGTCGTGTCCAAAAGTCCTCACGTTGGGTTGGTGCGGATGTTTGGAGAGTAGTCTGCCAGCTCAGATGTTGCCTCGTGATATGACCGTGGTTCAAAATTAAGTGGTGTTGTCCTCGGATATTTCCCTTAGGGGATTGATCACGGACCTTCGTCAATAGACCGTTGTGCTCCACTACTACGACGTTAATTCAAATTACTTAACCATTTTATTCCGAAGATAAAAACAAATATTCGAGAACTGAATTCGCAAAACTAGGCAGAAAACAGTGCATCTAGAAGTCAAGAGAAATTTAGTCTTGGTACTTGCATTATCAAATAGAAATTGGTAAAAGTAATAAGAAAGTGACGCACAATAACAGTAACACGTTCGCTGCTGGTCCCCTCCCCCCAGAAGCTACTTACTTTTTATAACAAATATGATTGAAAAGTGCGCCAATACCAGAATAGATAGGCGTGATATTGGTGGTACTTTTAGTTATTGCCCCGACGTTGAAATAATTTTTTTTACAAATTAATAAAGCTATACATTTGAAACGGCATACCTTTACAACTAGCTTCTAACCTTTATACCACGCCAATACTACAATATTACGCCAACACTTAACATATAATGCCAATAGAAGCGGAGAACGATCACGCGCTACCGCGAGATCAGCAGCCAACGTGTTAATCTGACCAAATTCAGCTTTCAGTTAATTTTCATTCCATCAAAATCATACAAACATCAATAGCATCAAGTCATGAAACGCAGTGGATGGGTTTTATGGCGCAAGGGTCATATTTGGCTTAGCTGTGACTAACACAAGATAAAAAGTGACGAAAAATTGAAACAGTTAAGCAACAGAACAGATCAATCGGGTACCCGGGGGTTGCGATGCCCGTGCACAACTAAAGAAAGTGTGCCTGTGACTGCTGAACTGCAGTGGAGTTGGGATAGTAAGACTCATCTGCAGTGTGAAAGTTTGAGGAAACTCAAAATGCACTATGAGTTCCAACCCTAATAAGAACGATTCAGTACCATTAGGTCGTGAAGTCAGATATTAAATAAGAGAGAACACTCTCATTTCAATATCAATGTAACTAAACCGGAAAGGAACGAACCATTCATCGACATAGGCAACGATCAAAGAAAGAGTTGCTTTGATTTGTAGTTACTTTTCCCAACAAGATTTCGCGATCGCACCACTTTCTGTAGGAGTTCCGAGTCACGTAAGTCGACGAAGTAAGCTGTAACGAAGTGACTTGAAAAAGAGAGGGGAGAAAAAGACGACGTATAGCTCACGTTTCGTTTTTTACCACGCTTAATGGATCAATGTCATAGTGCAAACACTTCCACTTAACAAAGAGCAGTCACTGACACTGAGGAATTATGCGAGATAGCATTAAATGTGACGCACGTACTTTTTTCCCCCGGAACCTTCCGCCTATTGTGCTCAATCAAACTGTTGATTGTGTGGGGGCCATTAGGTCGTTCAAATCAGTTTCTTCCCGAAGAGAATTCCAACCAACATGCATCAGCAATCAGTTTTAAATACGAGTACAGGGCTACCACAGTTGAAGGATTTGTGGTAGGTAGATATTTAAGTATAGTCGCACTGAAGTCGGTCTGGTTGGAAACTCTGGTCTTTGGTTGGAAACTGGTATTTATGAACGTTCGTTCATTGAATGTTCCATGCAAATATTGTAAATAGCCCACAAATTGTAAATCAAGACTTTCAAATTGCAATAAAAACTTGTAAAGGCATCCAGCTGGGTCCGACTCCAGTGTAATTCTGTGATGCCAAAAACGCTACAGCACCAATGGTTCGAAATTCAGCGTCCATTGGTTCTCTGAAGAACAATCCAAAAAAAAAATTCGTTAATAACAACTGAAAAGGACTAAATTTTCGTTACCCATTTGATGGATTTTTAAGCCACCGAAATTCGACAAGTAGATTTTGAGACGATTTTGCTTATTAAGATACTTTTAATCACCATGTTTAAAAAACAGCACTCGTCTTTTCGTCGCCTGCTGCAGCCCTGGAGTAGTTCATGTACATGCGATAATAAACTGCAAGAGAAGAAAATAATATCACTCGCGGATGCATCATAGATATTCTCTTTGACTTTTACGGAGAATATCAACCAACACTCGTAACATCCCTACGACATATACGGAACTCACACATGTCTCAAAGCAGATAGGAATTCAGCTTGGAAATTCGATCCTCATACACAAAAGGATTTGGACAACAGTTGCGTGCATTGTTGATGATCTGACGTCAAAACGTGAAACGAAGGAGTCCTCAGATCGGCTGGCGCAAAGGACGCTAAATAGGAAGCAAGTTAAGTCCAATTAATGAACGGGCAGTTGGGAGTGAAGCAGAGGGCGGTGCTTGTGGAAACCCGGATGCTAATTTAAAGCATCGCCCGGAGCGGAAGCATAACCGTTAATTCACGCATCTGAAGACGCAGGGGCGTTAGAGAACAAGACAGAAAAAGAGTACATCGTCGACTTGGAGAAGAAACTGGTAAACTGACATTTTCCCGGTTGGCGAGCAGGGGGCAGAGCCTTCTAGTTCGGGAAAAAATGAAACTGTTAAAGGGTTAAACTGTACAGTAAAAATGATTTTATCAGTTAATGAGTTTCTGCTCTAAGCCGACAGTATGCGTTTTTCTTCTACGAGTATGGGAAATATGTCTATTACGATGGGATGTACGTGAACCACACTAGGATCTACTTAGATACATACCCCTAAGAGTATCTGGCATTCGTATCCGGCCGGTGGACCGGGAAACCTTTTCGGTGGGTCGTGTCTGGTCTGCGGATCGGTAAAACACCTAAAGCGGTACAACGACAAGGGGGCAGAGTCGTGGATTACAACCAGAGGTTTGCTAGTTCCAAACTGGATCCAACCAAAGGTCATCGAATAAGTAGGGGCTGGTGCACGTTAAATCTGTCGTGGCTTCAAATGCCCTCAAGTTGACATGGTAAGGAAGTTTTGAGTGAGGTGACAACTCAGGTGCTTGTCCTCGTTACCTGATCGTAGTTCAAAATTACGACATTTTGTCCTCGGATATTTTGCTTCAGGATTGATCCCGGACGAACGATGTAACGCCTTATTCCAAATTGTAAAATAATTGTATTTAATTCATGTTCTTTTCTGCAATCGCACCCACTATTTCATATTCTTAACATCAGAATTCATGCACTGTCATCTATCGATGTTCATTTACTAGAATAAGTAGCAACTAGAATACAAGAACAACTGTTCTTGTAAACTATCGCACTTCGCAGAATGGGCGTAGTATGTGTAGTATCTTCATTCAATAAAGTTGTCATCACCAGTCGCCATTAGCCCATTGTGTTGCTGCAGTGTCACGTAAATTACTACCTACCGACAAGGTTATTCATCCAGGTCAATCGGTTTCCGAATAGGAGTTAACAAAGGCTCGACAGAAGGATTGCCATAGCAAAAGCATGAGTGGCGATCGCCACGGCTAATTTTCACCAACTCGTTTTTACAGATATCGCTGTCGGCACTGAATGATCAACTTAGAACCCGAATCTGCGCTAATGACGCCAGTTTCATTATGTTTCAACCTATCACTAAATTTAAAGAATAGACTCGTTCTAAACCACGTGATTCGTCTGCCTTATTGCTGTAGCATATCCAGAAAGATGTGTCAGGTCTGCGGGTCGGTTATAGTTGGAGGGTAGTATCAAGTCTTTTTTAAATTAATATTTAAAAAAAATTTAATACGTATTCTTTCAATTAATTTGATAAACGCGCTAATGACTAAAAGGACGAGATAGGTAAAATCATGGCTCGGGATAAACCAGGGTCGTAACTAAACAAGCTTATTAGATAATAATTTTAAAAAGTAAGTAGATAAACAGATGAAACATTAATAGAATTGGCAGTTAAAATGTAATGACGAATGAGGAATAAAAGCCTGCGAAAAATCATCAATGGCGATTTTTCTCAGTGGAGCAAAACGTTCACAATCATAAAGATAGAATCAAATCACCAAAGTTAAAAAATAAATAAAGAGTGAATATCATTCGAGAACCGCAATTTTCAACCGGGGTGCCTCACGGATTAAATTGTGTAAGATCGATCTCATTTCAACTTTTTAGTTTTGAATTTTTCACAAGAGTTAAAAAATAATTTCAAGTATAAGTTTTCCATTAAACACTTTTGTGAATTGCAAAGTATAAAAAAATTTAATCAAAAGATGACAAAACAATTTTGGAGCAATAAGGGCACGTTATTAATACTTTTGTTTGCCAGATTGATATATATGTTTTGTTTGATAGGCAAAAAATTATTTTGTGTGTGTAATTCTAATTGTAAGTTTTATAATTAACGTCGTACAAGAGCACAACAACGGGCAATTGACGACGGTCCGGGATCAATCCTCTAAGGGAAAGATCCGAGGACCACACCAAGTAATTTTGAACCACGATCAGATGACGAGGCAACACTTGAACTGGCACCCCACTCTCCAAACTTCCACACCAACCCAACATTTTTTATGTGCAAGCCACAGAATTTTAGAAATTAGTTTGTGTGATGAGATGAATGTGGTCGATAATTGCTGTTCTGGAAGAGTATTTCCATTACTTTTATTAATTAAGCCTTTCTGGGTCGCGTGTAGAGGATGCGGAAATACTAGTGTCATACACGTATTCACTGAAAAAAAGGAAACAAATATGCATTATTTCGTATTAAAATGAGGAAATCAACATATCCGCCACCGCTCAGCCCTGTTAGGAATTCTCACACCATACTTATTTCAAACAAGAAAAAGCGGTCCAGTCTCAGGGATCTATTTTCGAGTTGATCATTAGAGAAGCCTTATCTATTTTTACGCTATCGAACACACTAGTGAATGACACTAGTGCTTCCCGGCCTTTTCACGTGACCTAGAAAGGCTTGATTACAAAAAGAAAGTCGTGTGAACACTATTCTAGGACAAATTATTTCAACTCCCCCCCCCAAGTGGTTTTTCGACGAGATAGCTCGTTCATCAAGATCTGGTCAATTTTGCTAGTGACGAGGTAACTCATCATTAAGATAATAGCGCTTTTTATTTATGATGACAAGACCAAGATTGGGTCAGTTCTTTTTCTAACGATGCTATTATCCGTCCATCACGATTTGGTCAGTTTTGTTGAGGATATGAGATACTTCGCCAAGACAACCACCAGGAGAATTAAAATCGGGCTTTCATCTTGTGACTCCTGACGATGGCAGGCATTTTGCTCCACCAAAATGTCCATTCACGATTTTTCATAGGTTTTTAATCGTCATTGCTCATAAGATCCAAGGTCAAGACCAAGATTCGGTCAAGGCCAATCAAGGTCAGGACAAAGATTCGGTTAGTTCTTTTTCTAATGATGCTATTCTCCGTCCATCAAGATCTGGTCAGTTTTGCTGAGGATATGAGATACTTCGCCAAGACAACCACCAGGAGAATTAAAATCGGGCTTTCCTCTTGTGACTCCTGATGATGGCAGGCATTTTGCTCCACCGAAATGTCCATTCACGATTTTTCATAGGTTTTTAATCGTCATTGCTCATAAGATCCAAGGTCAAGACCAAGATTCGGTCAAGGCCAATCAAGGACAGGACAAAGATTCGGTTAGTTCTTTTTCTAACGATGCTATTCTCCGTCCATCAAGATATGGTCAGTTTTGCTGAGGATATGAGATACTTCGCCAAGACAACCACCAAGAGAATTAAAATCGGGCTTTCCTCTTGTGACAAACTACTGTCCTGATGATGGCAGGAATTTTCTCCACCGAAATGTCCATTCACTATTTTTCACAAGTTTTTAATCGTCATTGCTCATAAGATCCAAGGTCAAGACCAAGATTAGGTTAAGGTCAAGACCAAGATTCGGTTAGTTCTTTTTCTAACGATGCTATTCTTAGTCCTTCAAGATCTGGTTAGTTTTGCTGAGGATAGAAGATACTGTTCATATTGCGACGTTTCACATTTTTACTAGAGGTAATTAAGTAGTTGAATGAACGTTGCAGTGGAGCAACACAAAGGGCTATCTTCCGGGAATAAACCCGAAGGGAAAGATCTGATGACAACACCTCGTAGTTTTGAACCACGAGGTCAGCACCCTACTCTCCGAACTTCCACACCACTACTCCAACGTGAGGATATTTGCGGTCACGACAGATTTAACGTGCACCCATCACCACGAACACGGCGTTTTTTAGTTGAATCGAGTTTCGAACTCGCAACCCTCCGTTTGCTGCCCCATTCCTCTTCCAAACGGGCTACCGAAGCCCCATTTTTGTTGGAAACGTTAATGTAGGATACTTTTGCAACAAAAAAATAGAATTATCTTTAAATCTGTATACATATTTCACAAACTTAAGTGTCACGTACAAATAATCGAGATTATTTTACATTGGCAAACGGACAAACGAATATGAACAATATGAAAGCAATCGCTATCGTGCAGCTCCCATGAGCAGTCAGTCGTCCTTGGGTCAGTCTATTTTTGAATAGGTGCGAAAGGTCGTTTACAGAAAAGTCGGCATATGCAAAAGCATGAATGGGTGTACATTATGGATGGTTTTTCCCAACGCTACCTATTTTCACAGCTGTCGCTTTAAAAACGAATGATAAACTTAGAACCAGAATCCACGCTGAAGACGTCAGTAGTGGAAACGCTTTGTTTACGTTCCAACCCATCACCTTAATTGAAAAATAGATTCGTCCAAAACCACGTGACTCGTCTGCCTATTCACTGGATTGAATTCATTCACCGGCTTTGCGACTTAGTTTAAATGTGCTAGATTTGAGCTATGGACATGCATAGTATTGCTCACTGCTGTAGTGAAATTCCTCAGTAGTCTGATTACAAAATGCAAGGAGAAGCCTGGAAGACAGAAGTCAGGACTAGAAAGAAAATGCAAGCGAACACGAATATGGTTTTAGGCATAAATACTAAATCGCGATTGAATAAGAGAATGTAGTTGAAATGGACGGTCAGAAAATAATTGTGGTATCGACTCAGATTTGAACTTTTCCTGTGCATTTATTTGAAACAGAAATTAACACCTTTTGTCTTTTTCAATTCACTTGTAGGTATGAACTGTTCAATGGTCAGATCGATGCGTTTTAAAGTAATACAAATAAGGTATGATTATTGATTAATGACACTGCCATGGATACAAACAAGAAATTTTTGCTCGAATGCTATGCGCAGGTCTGTTAGTAAAAATTAAAAATTTACTAATTTAATTTACCTTTACAAATGGCAGTAAAATTACAAATTATCTATCGAGGTAGGTATTTAATTAACGTCGCACTGGAGTGACACAACTGACTATTGGCGACAAATTAGCTATCGAATAACGTCTAATACAAGCAGCAGAAAAACACAATTTTATGATAGGATCATAGAAGAAATGTAAAAGTAGAGCAATAGTAGCAATGTTTACCTTTTTACGTTCCTAGGATCATGTGATCAAAACTAGTAGTAACGTGATTCTTATATTACTTTCGTCTGCCGGGTAGAAACGAACACCCATTATTTTATTTATCCACGGACGGGAGAAGACGCCAATTTATTGATTTATCATCTGATTGGTCCATGCGACATAGTAGTGGACTTTAACGGTTTCACCATTTTTGTCGATATTCTTCAGAAGCGCACATTCAAACATCTACGCTTTCATACTATGTTATATGGCCAAACGAGATAATAAAATGGCAAATCGGCCAACCAAGTCAATTTTAACAGAGCAGTTCCGTGACTATTAATCGTCATGTTGGTTACACTTTTTGAGGCTCCGTTCGATAGCAATGCTCAGTTTACTTATATTTGATGCCCATGGATCCTATATAGAACAGACCCGGCAGGTTTTCAAAAAGCAAAGCAGGGCACGGAAATTGGTATAAAACAGTCACTTCCAATTACAGGTCTGTGAGTTGTAAGCGGTGCAGGTTCGATTCCTGTTACTTACCCAGAGCGTGCATCTCTCTTTTGTCATTAGAGATTTCTTGTCAATATAACTTTCCTTATCCATTGATGTTTTGTGTTTGGCGCAGCTTGGACAAAAATGGCACGTGTCATTTGAGCAACAAGCCAACGGAACACAATCCTAGGCACGTACATGTTTAAACGCCAAAACTTTCAGTGATACACGAAAGACACATTTTGAGACATGACTTCAAGTTGACAAAATGTATGTTCTCAACCAAGCATGTTCAATAAAAGCTTATCGAGTTTTTAAATTTTTGATTCATAAAATTTAATAACACATAATTCTTGTCATTTTAACACATTAAAAGGAGCATTAACAAAATAAATATGTCTGTTTAAACAATCTTGCGAGGGACATATACTCCAAAACATAATAACATCTAAAACTTCTACGGATATTTTTCTCGGTGGTTCGATCCATGGATCGTATATAGAATAGGCCCAGCATGTTTTCCAAAAGCAAAGCAGGGCTTGGAAATTGATATTAAACAGTTATTCTCAAGCCTAGGTCTATGAGTTATAGGCGATGCAACAGAGGCAATAGGTTTTTTCAGAGATCATAACACAGAAAAAATTAATGCTGAAAACATCACTTACTAATGAGGACTAAACATTAAGACGTTAGTTTCCTGGTATCCAGACTCTTTCCACGTCCGTTCCACATCGCATGCAAAACAGAGAATGACGCCCAAAAAACTGTTCAAGACACAGCTCTAAGATCTCGGATATACAGGGAAATATCTTTCCAGTGTTTATTCTATTGAGATAAGATGGGACAAGCGATGACACGATTCTTTCTCCATCGATAAGAACATCTGCAGGTACATCAGGAAGATAAGGAACGGAGAAGAAAAGAAGATGCCCCATAAACAGTTTCGTGTCAGTTTGGGAGAACATTCAACTGATTTTTACATGAGCGAAATTGAGTGATTGAAAGGCAATCAATTCACCTCAAAAGTACAATAAGTTCCGAGCATGAAAAGGAAGTATGGTTTATGCAGAGCAAAAACGAAAATACGCGTCCTTTACTTATCTCTTGTGTGTATAATTCCGATACATAAGAAGATAAACTCATTTTTAATGTTTAAGTAATGATTTATGTGAAGAGGGGGTTAGGGTCAAGAGGTGTGAAGTTCATCCTTTGAATTCATTTATTGCAATATTTCTATCGCAGCAAGGAAATGATGATAAAACTAAGTTAAAATCTTTGTGGTGGGTTAGTTGGTTGGTTAGGTTTTATGGGGCAAGGGCACTATTTGGTCATACTGCGCTTAAATTTCACATTGACCTCAGGGATACATCATAAGGTCTGAACGTGCATCACAACCCCGTATTACCCCAGCGATCTGTTTTCCTTTTGCCATACCTTTTACTTTTCGCTTTTTTCCTACCTCGTTGTTGTCTTGTGTTTGGTGCAGCTTGGCAGTTGCGCCACAAAGTCTAAGACCAACCAACCAATGTCTTCATTTTGAGACATTTCAACATAAGCGCAATAATCATTTTGTTGCTTTAAAGTGTCAACGTCTGGATATTAAATATTTAAAGATAATATGATAAACATATTTTTGAATGAGTTAGATGGATAGATAAGGATCACCAACAGCGAATGTTATTCTTAGGGCAACGAAAAGAGTGAAGGTTCTACTTTAAACAGCTCCTTTTATGCAGTCACGATAGGTCGGTAGTTGAATTAACGTTGCATTGGAGCAATGTGATGGGCTACTGGCGACGGTCCGGGATCAATCCCAAAAGGAACAATTCGAGGACAACACCTCGTAATTTTGGTCCAAAGTCAGATGACAAGGTCAACACTTGAGATAGCACCCCTTTCTCCAAAATGCAATTAAAAAACTTAAAATAACTTTGATACTGTTAAATTAAAAGAAAATTTTGAGATTCTGCTACAAACTCATCCTGTCATTTTTATAACCGCAGAATTGTCCTCTTGCGACTTCCGAATTGGGCCACACACATACCTCGTTGCGTAAAAAAAGAAACGTCCCACAGGAGCAACAGAATGTGCCATTGGCGACGGTCCAGGATCGATCCCGAAGGGAAAGATCGAGGACAACACCTCGTCATTTTATACCAAGACCAGGTGACGAGGTCAACGCCTGAGGAAGCACCCCACTTTCCAAACTTCCACACCACGCCAACACAAATACGAGACTAGTCAAGAAACACGGAAGACTTACTTGCGCCTTCAGTTGATTCCGCAACCACTTGGAGAGGAAGAGAAGTGTGTCCCTGTCGAGAGCCTGATTCCCGTTACCGTCCTGCTGCTCTAGAGCAGACTTTAAGCTCTGGGTGAGGAAGACTACGTCGGAAGCGCCGCGCCACTGCTGATTGTCGGGCAAATCTGAATTGTCCTCGACATTACTTGGACCTATAAAGTAATACATTTCTATGAGACAATTCATATGACAAGATATTAAATAGCTTAATGGATGAAATTTGAACTCATGACAATTTCTCATTTAGATCGCCTCTCTAAACTTGCACAATGACTGTGTAAAGAGCCCTTTCTTGGTTTGTTGAATTTTAACCCTCCTTTCGGTTGTATCGGCGAAATATTTCGTCATTAGCAAAACTGACCAGATAGATCTCGATGGACGAGATATCTCGTCGTTAGATGGAAAATGACCAGACTTTGATCTTGATTAGAAAAACTGACCAGATCGGGCATATCTTGATGACGAGATATCTCGTCGTTTGCAAAATCGGTTAGATCTTGATGGACGAGATAACTCATCGAAGCCAATTGGAAGGTTAAGCTGCAAGGGTCGTACTTGACCGAGCTATTCCAAACACAAGACGTCAAGTAATATACATTCACATACAATGAAAGTTTTCTTTGCACAGAAGAGAGAAATACACCCAGGGAAATACACAAATTTACAGGAATCAAACCTGCATAATTCCCAAGTTGCTAGCTCAGTGGGCAGACCCATTGGTGGCATTAAAGCCCTTGAAAATACAAGAGTTGGTCAATTTTTTAGATACGCATTTTTTTATATTCCAAAATAGATGTTAAAAAGTTCGGTCGAAAGCATATAAACATCTTTTAATATACAAGAAATTAAAATGTGCAAAATTCAAATCAGTGCATAAATCAATTTAGCTTTCACGACAGTGAAAGAACTTTACATTAAAAAAAAATTTAAAGGACGCGTAGCCTGAGGCTTAAGATTTAATTTTACAATGATCGCCTATAGAAACCTAGCTTAGCCTAGAGACCTACCTCGTTTAATGGAATCGAATAACTGAATCAAATTTTATTCACAACTTTCTACCACGAGAAACGTAATGAAAGGCAACTACCGATTTCAGTCTCGATTCTCTCTTCATACTTGTTTCAGAACTAGTGGCAACCAATCCTATAATGACTACATTTGCCGTGATTGCCGTCGTATAAATTGAGCTCCGACACAGACGGATAACGTGATGGATAGTATTATTCTTAGGCATGATAGATTATCAGATTTTATTCCTTCTTCGGGTTCTTCTGACACGCAACACTGAACTTCCAGATGGTGAGAAGCTGGTTACGTAACCAGTTTCTTCCAGCTATTGTCCTTCCCTAAACCAACTGTCACAAACCAAGCTGATGGTGCTACAATGGCTAACTGCATCTCTTTGTAGGATTTAGAAAAACTTGCAGTAGGGCCAGGTGGAATTTAGGTGATACCTGGTTAAGTTACCAGTTTCTTCACGATATTGTCTCTCTTTTAAGACTCCCTAAATCAATTGTTACAAACCAGTCTGCTGATGCCACAGTGGCTAACTGAACTGCTTTAAGGACTTGTAGTAGCGGCAAAGTGATATTATGCTGAGAAGATGGAAACGTAACCAGTTTCTCCAAGCTATTGTCAGTCTTTTAAGATTCCCAAAACCAAAAGTCACAAACTAGGCTGCTGGTGTCACCATGTCTAACTGGATCGCTTGAAAACCTTGCAGTAGAGTAGATGGTATTAAGGTTGATTTGTAGGGATTTATAGTGCAAGTGCCACATATTTGGCCACTGTGCGCCATAAGACAGACAATATCCAGTAATGGACAACCACACATTGGTATTAAATTAAGAAGCTGGTCAAGTAACCAGTTTCCTCGCGCTATTCTATTTCTTTTAACTCCCAAACCAATAGTCCCAATTCCAACTTTCCTAAGATTATGGACTTGTTCATACCTCTCTTGTTAATTAGTCCGAAAATAGACAAGCTCTGATTCCAAGGAAGTAATGCGTGATAAAATTTTGAGTTTGCTCCAATGATTGATCTGTTGATAGTATTCAGGTTCCCATTCGATACAAGAACACAACATACATTATTTTTGTTTCTTTACATGCCTCACTTGTAACCGGACTTCAGTACATTTCTGCGGTTTATTTATTGCATTTTCGCAAGTAACTTTTAAAAATAATCACTTCTCTATTTTTGTTTATGTTCTACTTTTGGTACTAATTGTTATTTCATTTTTTTTCTTGCCACGTGCAACAATATAAAAATTAATTGTTTTTGTTCTACGAAACACAAAACTGTTTATGTAAGTGTGAAATCTTTAAAAGGCTAGAAATTCCTCACCATTAATGATTTCGTCCATTTGTCTCAGTGCTGCAGCAAGAACACGACTTGCATCCAACTCTTGAGCAAATTCTTCATTCATATTCAACATTGGCCCAGCTCCATAGATCACATCTACCTGTAAATGTATAAAGCACTACTGATTTCAATAGTACAAATGTAAACAGTTATCTAATAGATTCTTTAGATAGGCCTTTGATTTTTAGTTAATTTCAAATTTGTATGGTTCTAGGAGTTTATTCCCACGGTTAAGTTAGTTAATTGACGTCGCACTGGAACAAGACAACGCGCTATTGTCTACGGTCCGGAATCAATACCAAAAGGAAATATATAACAATACCTCGTAATTTTGAACCACGGTCAGATGACGAGGTCAACACCTTAGCTGGCACCCCTCCAAACTTATACACCACGCCAACGTGAGGATATTTGAGGCCATGACTGATTTAACGTGCACTAGCCTCCATGTACACAACGGTTTTGGCTGGACCAAGTTTCTAAATTGCAATCCTACGGTTGCTAATCCGTTGCTCTTCCAACTGACAACTGCGGCTCGAATTTATTCGCACATGGGATAGCTTTTATCCAGGTTCCAGTTCGCAGTTTGAACGAAAGGTTTGGTTACTCGATCTACGATAGTTTATCGATACACAAAATCTAATTAGACAGCAAAGTTCGAAAAAATGTTAAATAGTGGAATGTATGTTTGGATAAAAGGAAATCTTAAGCGGATACGACTTTTGTTCGAAAATCAGATTTCGGCATGACTAAAAAATAATTGAGTATGTTAGAATATTTAAAAGAAAAATTACAAAGTGAAATTTTAATATTTGGATTGCTTAGAGTTCAAGAATAAAGATGTTGCGCGTGTTAATCAATACTCTTTTAAAACGCTGACTGACTACATTCAGATTCTTTTGTAGAAGTCTTTAATACAAATGAGAAACAGACTCAATACGGTGAAAAAATTCCTCTCTGAACAACTCGTTATGAACACGCTTATGCGAGACCACGAAACACTTGAACAAGAGAAGAGACATTTGCTTTCCAAGGAGGCTCTTACGCGTGAATTAATCCACCTTTTAAAAGCGCTAAATAAATTTTTTTTTCTTTCTAGATTCTTTTACAAAAGTCAGAAACGCAAAAGAGAAACAGGCACAACTGAGGTAAAATAACGCTTCTTGGCACATCCCGTTACGAGGGCGTTTATGCATGCTCACAGAATACTTGGACAACAGAAGAAATATCTAACTACAAAAGCTCTTATATGTAAAGTAATACACCCTTTTAGAAAACGCTAAATGATTTTTTTTTTCATATTCTTTTGCGAAAGTAACAAACATACGAGTGAAATAGATAAGACTAATGCGGAAAACCTCGGATTAATATTACGAGCGGTCTTATGCATCCTCACGGAATACTTGGAGAAGAAACATTTACCACAACCAAGGTACCTATATGTGAATTAATCCACCCTTTCAAGAACATGTTATTGTCTTTATTCAGAATCTTTTACGAATATCGCAAACAAAAAAGAGAAAAATACACAATGGGTCTATAGGGGAAACCATTTATAGGAAATGTTCGTAATGAGCAGTCATTACGAGCATGCTCATGGAAAACTTGGACAAGAGAAGGAACTTCTACGTATCAAGGCTGCGTTAATGTAAATGTATATATTAATTAATTTATAGAACGAGCTAAATGACATTTTTCATATTGTTTTTCGAAAATCAAACACAAAAGAGAACACAACAGCGGTGAAAAAAACTTTACTCGGAACTACTCATTGTGTTTATGCATGTTCGTGGAACACTTGGACAAGAGAAGAAAGTTTTACAAATTAAGGCTCTTATGTGTAAATTAAATAACCCTTTCAGAACGCGCAAAATTATTTAATTCAGATTCTTTTTACGAAAGTCACAAACTCAAAAGAGAACAAAACTACAGTGAAAAAACTCTTTTCGGAACAACTCGTACGAGCGTGCTTATGCATGCTCACGGAATACTTGGACTAGAAAAAAAACTTAATTACCAAGGCTTTTACGTGCGAATTAATCCACCCTTCTAGAACACGTTAAATGGCTTTTAAAGATTATTTTACGAAAGTGAGAAACATACATATTCACGGTGAAAATTATACTTGGAACCAGTCATTACGAGCCTGCTTATGCATGCTCATGCAATACTTGGACAAGAGAAGAAACTTTTACTTACCAAGGCTCTTACGAGTGAATTAATTCACCCTTTTAGACCCAGCTAAATGATTTCATTCGTATTCTTTTACGACAGTCATAAATACAAAAGAGAACACAACTACGGTGAAAAAACTCTTCTCGGAACAACTCGTAGGAGCGTGCTTATGCATGCTCATGGAATACTTGTACAAAAGAAGAAACTTTTACTTACCAAGGTTTTTACGTGTGAATAAACCCACACGTTGAATGGCTTTTTTAAGATTATTTTACGAAAGTCAGAAATAAAACAGAAACCGACACATAAAAAACGAAAAATTCTCCTCTGAACATCTCATTACGAGCATGCTCATGGAACACTTGGACAAGCGAAGAAACTTTTACTTACCAAGGGTCTTACGTGTGAATTAATCAGCACTTTCAGACCATGTTAAATAATTTCCTATATTCTTTTACGTAAATCGCAGACACAAAAGAGAACGCAACTACGGTAAAAAAACTCTTCTCGGAACAACTCGTTACGAGCGCGTTTATGCGTGCTCACGGAATACCACAACCGATACCCATCAACTAAAGCCTGACATCCGAAACTAGAAAGACGCATATTTGAAAAGCAGCGATGAATGGGAAAAATCGGTCAAGAACAGGGACAGGTTTTTTTATGTGGAGGCGAGAAGAATAAACATTTTCCCAAACAAAAATGTCCCAAGACAGGATTTAACCTCTATCGACTACGCAATGACGTGACTCCAAGGAAGACGGACACATCCAGCCGTTTCCGGATTAATGCTTCATTTTTTCATTTAATGTGCAGCCCAGAAAGATAGTGCGATATAGAAACTCTTTAATCTGCAGAGTTGTAACTAAATGGATGAGATTGTGTGCCTCTAAAGCCGATAAGTGTCACGTTTTACAGTCAATCATTTTAGTGGCGGACATGTACCGAAACCTCTCCAGCCAATAGAGTGGACAGGATTTTATTTCGGTAGATAGGTAGGTATTTAATTAACGTCGCGCTGGAGCAACACAGAGGGTTATTGGAGACGGTCCGGGATCAAACCCGAAAGATTTTATTTCGAAAGTTGGTTGGTTTGGCATGTTGCTCTTATGTCACATTCTGCTTCTTGAAGTCAAATTAGTTGGTTGTTTTTGGGTTCTATGGCGTTCTATGGCCAAGCTGCCCAAAACACAAGATAATGGTGAGGTATAGGTAGGTACTTACTTGAATTAAAATCAAACTGGAGCAACACAGAGGGGAACTGGCAGCGGTCTGGTATCAATCATGAAAGGAAAGATCCGAGGACAATACATAATTTTGAACCACGGTTAGATGACGAGGTCAACTCATGAGAAGTCATCAATCTCTCCAAACTTTAAGCCAACAAGAGAAAATTTGAGGCCAAGACAGATTTAACGTGCACCAGCAACCGCATACACAGTTGTCTTTGGCTGGACCAAGTTTCGAACTTGCAACCCTGCTAATCCGTACGCTTCCAACCGGGCCTTCAACAACGAGTTAGGGGGAACAGAAAAAGTAGAATGATAGGCCAGGGTAAAACAGAAGGCATGATAGATCACTCTGGTACCTCGGGAATAATTAGACTGGGACTTACGCCTTAAAATATTCGTGACTTAAAATTTTTTTATACCATTACAAACATCTAAGCCTAAACAGGGATTTCATTTGGGAGGAAGCCCTAATTCAGAGCTGTATTTAATTGTCAAAAGGAGATCTGGACCTTCTCACATTGGGTTTGTTGAGAATTTGTATATAATTACATTTGTGGTCACCAGATCATTCATTTTAAAATAATGAATTACTACAAACTTAAGCGACATCTCATTTGATTTTAGTTCAAAAATAATTTTATACGGTTACGCATGTAATTATAAAGTCAATACAAGACTAAATCAAGCCTTCAAACTCCTGTCTGTAAAAACAATTTATTCGTGACTTGACGTGATTTGCAGATATGTAAACATTAGAGAAAAGTATAGTGCCAGAACAGAACAAGTAATCCATATTAAGTAATGAATTTTAATATTATGGAGATCTGGTAATAATTTTTGTGTGTAAAATGAAAGAATAGACTGTTTTTCTTTACATGCTTTCGATTGATTTCTACTATTATAAAAGGAAGTGTTTCTCTGTATCTCTGTACGTAGTGTCCTCACGAAACTATGGCACTTACAATAATGACATTTGGCACACAGGTAGTCCTATTTTGCGATTTTTGTGTAGCCCCAGAATTTTTAAATTTTCTAGAACATTTATAAATTAATTTATTAGTTTTTTTTTTCAACTTTCGTTCGTCTCTTCGGAATGTGACGTCACCCTACCTCGAAAGAAGAAGAAACGAATTTTGCGATTTTCGACCACTGACGTCACAAGCGTTTTTCGTCCTAAAGCCTTGGGAATAGGGATTGCAATCCGGCACGATTTAATATCCGAATCGGCCGGCTTCTGTTATTTTTATAATCCGATGAACCGGCCGGATCGATACTTTGTTAATAAGTCTATCTAACCAGTATGTATTTTTCCACAATCGGCTGAGTGAAAGTAGGTAAAAAAGATATTATTCCAAAAATTGACGAACAAAACGTTTATTTTAGCATTAGAAAATCAATTTTATTAATAACTAGCAAAATACCCGACCTTACTCGGTTTGAACTGGTTTACTCTAGATTGAAGAGATGATGAAAATATATAATGACTTACGTTTTTCGTAGAATAAAATAATATTTTAACACCTTTCGCCATCTTTATAATTTCTACCACTTACGTAGGATACAAATCCTACACATGCATATTTATTCATGTACCTAATACATTTCACATACATCGCACCCTTGCTGTATCACAAAGCTACAAAATGACGAAAGGTGACATTAAAATTACTACTACAAAAGACTTTAAGGGAAATTTGGAATTCCCTTTCTTAAGTTCTTTTCATGTTCAACTCAAGTAATAAAAACGATGATTTACGGCGAGGGCTCTCGCACTCATAGTCAACAAAACAATTTTTTTTTTACTTGCGGCACTCTTGCATCCGTCATTTGACACTGTGGAATTTCGCAATCTTCTCCTGTCAGTATGACAAAGAATCTTTAAATGTTTGAAAAGTTCTAGTTCGGATTTTTTAAACATTATTATTCTTTCAATAACGGCATTAATCTTTCAATAATGGCATAACTACACTTAAAATTACTTTATTCAGACTTACTTGCTACTTTAAATCGAATACTTTATCGTGGTGTTGCGCGTGATGGAAAGGAAACACAATTTATTATAATAATAAATATTTAAAACAGAAAATAAAAGAAAACAGCGGAATAAAACAAAATAAAAGATGTCGGAAAAAAGTTGTTCGAAAGATATTAATTTGTGATTCCTTTTTATCTCTTGATCTCGCAGTTGCCACAAGTTATTTCTAAAAAGTGCAATAAATTTAGAAATGCGAAATCAATTCAGAACTAAAGAAACATGAGTTTAAGTTTTATTCCCGTTCTTTGAAAAATATCGTCTGTCCCAAATATTCGGAAATCGTTTACAATGTGCAGAGAACAAAAGTAAGACACGAAATAAATGAGTATCCGAGCTAAAATTCCATTTAAAAAAAAATTAATAATTCTTTGAATAATAATTGTTTTTTGAACAGTACTGGTAACGCAAATCAAAGTAATGGAAAAAATTAATGTACATTACAATTTTTCCAAACTACCAAATTATGGTTGATTTAAGTATACTTACTCGGGTGTTTTAGCATGAAACTCATCTAAATATAACAATAAATTAATGTTTAATATTGCATTTAACTAAACTAGTAGATAATGTATAAAATAAAGAATATTGCAATCAAATATCTAGAATACAATTCATGTGATGCCTGCACAAACACAAAATCAAACATAAAACGGAAAGACGGAGACAGACTTTCGTAACCAAGTTCAGTCACTAAATGAAGAGAAGTACTCACTGTATGCAAATTTCCATGAAAACATATTGAACCGTGTGAACATGTATAGGGCACATACATACATACAGACAGACACATAACGCGCAAGAGGCGGATTTGGCATCAGTAGGGTTCAAAACGGATAGAAAACTTGAAATTGGTCGAAAATATTCAATGTACAAACAAACACTCCATTCTTATTTATATAGATTATCCATAGGTAGGAAATCAATCACCAACAATTAATTATAGTAACAACTAGAACTACTAGTAGTAAGTATTAAACGATTGATGATCAGTTTTACTAGTTTTCTCAAAAACAACATCAGGTTGTTTAATACAAGGAACTTTTCTATTTATCTAAAATTAAGTAGTCTATCTCTAATGTCGTTGAAAAAATGACATATAAATTGTACCTAACCTTGTCTCATACTTACATAAAAATCTAATCTTTGGCAGGTTTTGGTCAACATAACAAAAAAGGGAACTCTTAATTCTTCTTAATTGCTTAAATCGAAGTTGTATAGAAATAAAAATCCCTTTTGAGTTTAAAAGAACGCACTAAGGAAACAAATCGTATTAATTGTGTCATCCCACAACCTACTTCTCAATGAACTGCAAATATAATCAGCGGCCGAGAAGGTCCCCTCAGCTTCGACACTAGTTGGTTTAACCGTCATTAAGTAGTCGTTCATAAGATACAGATATTTTCCTTTGACTCCATTTCATATGAAGTCATTTCTTTCTTCAATATTTTCTCAAAATCTGTTTATTTTCTAAAGTTTGTCTTTTAGCAATAGTCTTCATTTTCATGCAGAATTTGCTTTTCTAAGTCCTCTTTATTAAAAAAATATTATTGATAATTTAATTTATTATTTTCGCTAGAATTCTTCAAACTGATGATTGAAAAATATAAAAACGATTCCTTCACAATCGATTGCTTAATAAGCGATTTTGCGACTTTAAAGTTGGGTTTGAATATTCCTATATTTAATTTTTTTTTAAATTCGGGTTTATTAGATGAGGACCGGATCTTATAGTTGTTACTGCATCCGGTAGGTAGACAAATGATGCCGGATCCGCCGGATCGGATTGCAGTCCTTACTGGGGAATTATGCCATGTTTTCCGATTCTGGCGTGTTTTGATTTAAGTTGTTGCTAATAGCCATTTCGAGGCCATTTCGTTGCCTGTGTTATGTTCGTTTGCGAAGCAAACCAAATTGGAATATGTAGCAATCACCGGTGGTTGCCGAGCGTCAGCGAGTGTGGTCACACTCGACCCCACGAAAAGAACTGACATTTTAACTAAAATGGTTGTCTCTCTACTGCAATGAAATAAATGTGGAACCGGGATTTGGAGTGAATCATTATTTTACCCGAGTTCACTTTGTTGTTTCGAATTTTTGTATAGAATTTTTTTATTATTAGTCATTTCTTTGGTATTTTAATTTCCCTCGGTTTTTTTAGCACAAATGTTTAGTAAAAGACACTCTATTCCCCTTCTATTTGTGGCAAATTTTCCATGTTATTTTATTTTCAAGTATTTTATTGCCATTTTGCAACATTTTATCGACTTCACGCAGAATCACTTTTACAGTTTTGCAACACTGCTTGAACAGAAAATGACTGAGAGCTCCATTGTTTAATACGCCCAAAGTCTTCCGTCAAAAAAGAAGCCTTATGTGAGAGAAAATCAACTTGATTTATAGACCAAACACAGCCCTATAAAATTCTCTTTTATCTTAAATCCCACTTTGAAAAATGCTGCTCTAAATATTAATTAAATTTGTTCAAGGTTATTACTTGGCATACTTTGAATACGAACCAGAAACGAGATAATTAAAACACTTGCATCAACTAGTTTTTATCAAACATGCATCTATCTAATCAAGCGAATTTGGACAAAACGATTTTTTGTTGTTTTTGTGAAAAGTAACTTTTTTGAAAGTTCAGGTTCATAAGAGATTACTTCTCTGAACACTCACATTCAAACCTATCATCTTTGTATGCAGAAAAAATTCAGGTTTGAACCAAATGCTGTTTTTAAATGGTTGCTGGCTTAAAATGCTGTTTTTCATTCCTAAGGCTAGCGTCGCAGTAAAAACATATTTACAGGATAGGAAATTTCACTATTCTTCAAACTATTCCGAACAAATTAAACTTACTTCAAAACAAGATAAATTATTAAAAGCTTATTTGTTATGTTTATAAAAAAAATGTAATTTTCAGAGAAGAATATTTCTTATAGTTCACCTACGTGATCAATATTTAAATGTTTGAATTAAATATCAGTATAAAATCCTAGCTTAAGTTTATGCTGAAAATAGGAAAACGTAGGTATCGAATGTAAAATAAAAAATTGCAATTTAAATATTAGAGGAAATAAAAAATAAATTGGGGGACTTCACATCCTTTTTTGTTTGATAGGTAGCATTAATTTTTGGTACACGATAGGTACCAACTGATCTATTTTACGATGATTAATATACTGCCAAGGATTTTAAGACTTTCTCAACGAAGTGAATGCGAACACACCTATACAATATGAGATGATGACTGAAAAAATATACAAGCTTACACACAATACTTCCAATTATTGACCGTCGCTTATAAAAAAGAAAACTCAGATTCCAAATAACAACCTAAATGTCATAGATCCCGATGCATATCGAAAGTTGAAAACTAAATATTACTTAATAAATCAATCAAAAGAGAGCCTCTATATTAACCCTCCAAGTGTTTTTGACGAAATATCTCATCTATCAAGATCTGACCAAATTTGCTAATCATTAAAATATTGACAATATCACTGAGGGTTCGAAATTAGTGGTTGTTAGTCGTAAGTTTATTTTTGAGAATCAGGTTTTCCCGATCCAGACGTCATTTTTCATGCGGGTTTCCTGATGATTCTGTTTGTATTTACGGCGTGACTTACGTCATAAAATTCCTACGTGATTTGCAAAATAGTAGAATGCTGTTTATTATCTCGTTTTGAGTCATTGCTTAAGACCGAACTTAAAAATGTAAAAAGATTCTTAGAAACTGTTGTTAAAATCATCAAAAAGTTGTTTCAAGAATACAAATATTCCTCATGTTTAAAAGAAAAACAATTCCCTATAACAGTTTGTACTTACATTACAATGTTAAATTCGAACTTGGACAGTCATAAATTAGGATTTCGCCTTCCTTATAAATGCATTATAAGACCTCAAAAAAGAACAAACTTTCCAGAAAATCATAATAATAATTATATACATATAAAAAAAAAGCGCCGTTAAAGAGAAAAGAGTTTAAATATGCAAATATCAAATTTAATGTCGTTGTCATCTACGGTGTGTTGGGTTAGCGGACTTCAACGGTGAAAACTCCATATTTGGCCAAGCTGCACCAAACATAAGATAGACAGCATCGACTAATTGACATACTACTGGAATCAAAAAGTACCCGGAATGCTGCCCTGAATGAAAAAACAAAAGGTATCTCCTTCAAAGAAATCTCCTCCGACTTCAATGCACTTCTGCCAACGTTTTTTATAATCCTCAAAACACGCCTTAAAGTCGTTTTAGTGTATCGAATTTTCTTTTATTGCATCAATGGACTCAAAACGGAGACCACGGAGGGCGAGTTTCACCTGTGGAAATAAGAAAAATTCATACGATTCCCATATCAGGTGAATACGGAGCTTGTGGAGTCGTATTTGTTGAATGCTTCGTCTAAAAGTCACGAATAATAATGGCACTGTGAGAAGACGCATTATCGAGATGCAAAACCCATAAGTTATCTCGCCAGAATTCAGGACGTTATCGACTTGTTGTTTCGACGAATTAAATAAGAACTTGCTCAATAATGTCTGTTATTGTTAAATGACTATCACAGGGTTGAAAAAAATCCTCGAAAAAAAAGTTCCCTTATTTTCCTGATAGTGTCACAAAAATTTTCCTGATTTTACAGTTCCATCAATAAATGTTGTAATCCGTGATTAGTATCGGCATACAGTATCCACACAACAGTTTGAATATTTAGGGCCAGATGGGGTAAAAGGATAAAATTATCCACAAATATTTTGTATTTTTCTCATAAGATATTTTAATTGTTAATATAAGGGTCGGAGCCCTTAATGGAACTCTTACAATAACAATTGAAAGAAAGAGAAAAAATACAAAATATTTTGATTTTGAACTTTTTATCATACTATACATCGAAATCAAATCTAAATATACATAAAACATTCTATAATTGCAAGCAAAAAATATAAATTTTAATGTACAAAAAAAATATTATACGTTACACAAATTTTATACCACAAGTTGTATTACCGGCCTCACGCACCTCACGGCGACGAAACGTTGCGGCAGTGGAAAGAAACAGCGACGGCAGTTTTCACGATGTTCAAAAATTACGACGCCAACGTTCTTTAATCGAATCACAATTTCGGCTAATACGATTTATTCTATTCACAAAATAATTCGTAACAGCGCATCTCTAAATAGGACAAACGATAATAGCTGCCATTTAAGTTATCAACGTTTCCCTAATGTTTTGTGAAATTTGGAAGTTTTCCCTGATTTTTCCAGAATTAAAAAGTTTTCTGAGAATTCGATGATTTCCAGGTTTTGTTACCACCCTGTATCACTAAGTATCAATACTTTGACCTGATTGACATGCTGATCTTTAGTCGAAGTGGATGATTTACCAGATCGCGAATCATCAACGACGGATTCTTTACCTTCTTTAAACTTTGTATACCAATCAAATAATGTTGTTTTTGATAAACAATCGTCTGTAAAAGCTTTTTGCAACATTTCATAGAAATAAATTTTGTTTCATAAATTCCATTTCGGAAACAAAATTTAATGCACGTTCTTTGCTCAAATACATTCGATTTGTGGAAAATCAACAAAGTGAAAATTCTCTTTTTAAAAACAAATTTTTCAGATAAAATTAAATAAATCCGTGATTGTTGCCACATATTTTTATAAGTCGTAAAAATATTTGATAAAAGTTTGCAGACGATAGATGTAATGTTTTACAGAATAGATGTAATTTAAAGAAAGCATTCCGCATGCTTTTTGATCACAGTTGTACACATTTAATGAAAGCTTTACTGACACAGAAGAGAGAAATACACCGAGGAAGGAATTGAACATGTGGTACCTACAACTCACAGGTTGCAAGCGCAGTTGACTGAATTACGGCAATCCGTACACATTCACAAAAACAACCTAATTTTGAAATTGCATCAAATTATAATATTTGGGCAATTGCGAGAAATGTTTGTCAATGCTTTCTGATTGGGTTTACTAACATTTAAATGAGGGTTACTGAAGAAGTTTAATGTTAACCCTTCAAGTGGTTTCGGCGAGATATCTCGTCCATTAAAATACGACGATTTTCTAATGACGAGATATCCTGTCTGTCATCGAGATTGCCGATTTTTTTTTATGACGACGAAACCAAGATCTGATCTATTTTATTCTAATGACGAGAAATCTCGTCCATCAAGATCTGGTCCATTTTTTTCTAATGACAAGATGCCTCGTAGGGACAACCACCAGGAGGGTTAACAGAGTTTAGGAAAAGCAACAAGGGCATTTCATGCTCAAAACTCAACAAAAAGGTTTACCTGAGATGTTTTTCAATAGCGACGATTACACCCTTCAGTTACCTCTTGGAAAACGGCAGGTGAAAGTGACAAACCTACTCTCTAACATTCACAGACATAATGAAACATCTAAGAAAGGGTGTCTTTCTCAACGCTATTCTTTAGCGAAGAGAAAAGGCGTTTGCAGGTGACAGTGCAACCTCCAAGGTGACGTTCGTTTAAGAGAAAAGGAACGCAGCATGGTAATTCTGAGAAATTACCTTCGTTCCGTTTCACGCATGGGCGACACAGTGGACGGCCACAGAAACGTATCTTGGCTGGAGACAACAAAAGAGAGAGAGAGAGGGGTATGGATAAACACATGTCTTTGACAGTCTTTAATAGGGATGCGCTCAACTGATTTATTGATTGATTCAATTCAAACCTGAACAGATTTGCCTTTTTTTTTACCTTCGTTTAGTTTTTCTTGTGTCCATTAGGAAAGTTGTCTGGATTGGTTTTCATTGAGAAACTGCTGTCTTGGCTATCTCCAAAAAATTTTAAAAGCCTCGTGTGTGTATCTTTTATTCCTCTTAATCCTTTTGATTTTGTGTAGCATCCAATAAGGAAGTTTGTCAGATTTGCACTTTTTACCTTTGTTTAGTTTTTTTTTGTGTCCATTAGGAAAGTTGTCTGGACTGGTTTTCATTGAGAAACTGCTGTTTTGGCTATTTGGAGTTAAATTCTTTCTAATTGATGCATAACGCGATTTCAAGACATTCTTGTCATTTTTTGGCCATCTCCAAAAAATTATAAAAGCCTCGTGTGTGTATCTCTTATTCCTCTTAATCCTTTTAATTTTGTATAGCATCCAATAGGGATGTTTGTCCAAAAGAAATGAATTGATATTTCTGATAGTTTCGCATTCAGTGTTGTTGGAAACAAAATGGTACATAAGGGTAGTTAAAGAACAGATAACGGTTGGATAAATCATTTTAGTTTAAAAGTTCTTAGGGTAGAATGGCCAAAAATAGACCGAATTGATCTTGATTGATAAGGAAGAAATAAGTTAAAGTCACAATGAAAGTTTTGATGTTTTTCTTCGATGAATTTAATGTATTCCATTCAATCTTTAATTTTCAGTTTGTAGTGTCCCAAATCAACAATAATTGTATCCATTTCCTGAATTACAAAATCAAAATTTTATTAAATGCATTGAGATTATGTTCATCTGATTAGCAACACAGAAGTATATTTTTAATACAATATTTACTACAATTCACGTGATAACGGGAAACATCAAAATTTTGCCCAGAGCAGTAACATTTGAACAGTAAGAAAATTAAAAGTAACATAAATAACTTGAGATTTTAACAGTGAAATACTCATTGGAGCATTAGATGGAAAAATTAATGCCAAATTCTCGGAGTTAAATATTTTCTAATTGAAGCGTAACGCGATTTCAAGACATTCTTAGTCATTTTTCAGTCGCAACCCATGCATATTTGATGATTAAAACTTTGAACAAACTACATAACCATTCTAGTTTAGATGAAAAGCTGCTGTAACTGCTAAGTGAAACGCAGTTAAATCTCTCAAAAATAGTTTTAAAGGATTCAATGTTACTTAACGTTATTAAATTATTATTTTTTGTGGAAAAAAAAGAAGAAACAAAAGACTCATTTCAAGAATTTTAGACAAAAACATACATTAGATATTAAGCTAATACAGTAAAATTATCACACGAGTTTCAAGGACGATTGAAAAATTAACTCAGATTAAATATATTTTTTGAAATTACACTTTATTACTCGACTTCTACCGTAATTATAATTAGACGTGGAATTTTAATATTCTAAAAATGCATACTTCATATCCTTAAAGTTTAAATTTAGAAAATAAAATACCTCAAATATACGAATTGAAAAACAGTAAAATACAAGATGATGAAATAACTAACGAAGTCATGATATATCATTATGCTAAATTCGTATATGTACTGCAAATTATGATTATAAGGCAGATGTCATACTCAAGATTCTCAAAAATATATAAATGAAAATTCTTTTCCATGAACTTTTAAATTTATCCTATTTCATAAATGAAAAATTCACTAGAATATTTTCATTGAAAGCAAATATTAGATAATCATGGATATAGATTTCAGATCGTTATTTATGCCATAATCCAATAAGTTGTAAAAACGAGAATTTAATTAATCTATTTTTAGCTGTAAATTTTGATTAAATTGTTTCCAAAAACATACCAGCTTTTTATTTGGTACTCATTTTACCCCTTCTATAAACCTTGGGCCAACCCATATTTGTTACATTACATTTTTCTACAAACAATTTCAATATCTATAAACTTCATAGAGCTAAATTAAGATGATACTATGTGTAGCATTCAACTCAAATTGCAAGTATATATTTGCTAATTGTGACTTTACTATTCAATTAGATGAAAATAACATGAATTTTGTAAGACAAATTTTCAGATACATCAACCCATACTAAATATCATAAGCTGTGTAACAACCCTTTAAAATCACTGTGTGAACTAAAAAATCCAAATTATAATGCAGTTAACATTTCTCTTTTCAATAACATAAAATTCATACATGTGATTGGTATTTCAGATCATAGTAGTCATAAACCAAGTCCAATTAAAAGCAACTTGAGCATTTGTTACTGAGAATACCAACATAAAACTGGAATAAGTAAATATCCAGTAATAAGTTGCATATCAAGTTATTTTCACAACATCCAGTATCATATGTACTTATTTTTTAATAACTGGGTGGAGCCGAAATCCACTTTCATCAAAAACACTGAGGGAGGTCTCACAATAGGTTACACTTTTTTTTTAGATAAAATTGATTTCCTTCTATGTGTCTTATTCTTTTGTTTTGAATGTTAATATTTCTTACTTGATTCAAGATCCCTAAATTTACAACGAAAGTGAACACCAAAGGTTGGGTAGTTATATAAATATTGATCTTTCAAAAATTTATATTTCTTAAATTTAAAGTCGTGTAGATTTTTCAGGATTTATTATCTTGACATCTTACTATTTTTTAGTTCAATTTTCAATTTTTTAAGAAATATTTTGGTGAACATTTTGTTAGCTTTTGAAGTGTTAAAATTTTCCTTTGGATGCATTGACACATAGAATCGAGCTTTATAAAATAACCTGCTTTTAATAAGCTAAAAATGCATAAACCAAATTGAATTATTAATTTTTGTCCATAAGAGACGGTGTTATGACGTTCATCTGAATTCCAGTTATTTACACCTCAATTAAAAACGCTGAATACTTCAAGACACTAGCTCACAACACCTGTACAATTCTTAAAAATACTACGTTTATAAATTCAAAAAAGAAATTACTTAAATGATTTTTCGATACCATTTTCTATTTTTCTTCATCGCTTTCCAGATGTTTTGTTTGTAAAATTAGAGCAGCCAATAAATGTTTTTTTATAACTTATCGCATTTGGGAAAAGTGATGTCGGCTGTAATTCAACGGCAACTTTTGTTATTCGTACTGGCATACCATGTTTATACACCGGTTTACACAACTAAAATACTTGAAAAATCGTCATTGCATAATCATAATTTGCTTAAGGATAAAACTTCAAAATCTAAGAACACAAGGTCCTTGTTAAAAATCATTCTAGTCTTTCCTCAAACTACTTCTCAACAAACAACACAGAACAAACACATCATCGTCATCAAAATTTGAATCAAGTTGTTTGAAAAAATTCGGAACTTACGTTTCATCACAGATTTATTTAAAGAAACTATAGTTTGACAAGGGGGTTTCTTTGTTTACGACGGCGCCATAACAACCAGGTGTTGGTAAACACGATGACGTAATAGCTCAAATCAGCATCTGTCATTTCCGCATTCAAAACTTTGATCTCACATGTTTTATTTAATTTCAAGAAAAAAAAATAATGTCATAAAATATTCTTTCGGAGCAATGAAAAAATTTTAGGAACATTATCAATCGTTATTCAGAATTATTTTCATACTAACTTGCACTATTTCAAACTGAGAGGTAATAAGCAATAAATATATTTTAACATTGGTAATTTGTGTTTCTTAAGCACTGTAATTTTTTTTTTGTTCTTCATATGTTTGCAAGCTTTTGTTTTCATCCAAAAGTTTTGATGAAATATTTCTTATGATCCAAATTCTTAACTCCAACTTTACTCCCAACTCAATGCTTGTTTGTTGATATCTGATTTAAATTTTTGTTATTGACTCACATGTGAATGATTGATCCCTTTTCGCAATCACAAAACATTCCAATGCAAATAAGTGGTTCAGAAAAAACTTTCGTTTTGCTGAAAAGCCTCAAAGCTTTGTTTCCTGTACAAAAATGGAACAATTTGCATTTTATCGTTTCGATATAGTTTTACCGTTATCTTTTACCATGTTATTATAAGAGATTGCCTGTTTTTTATGGCCAGGAACGTTAAAAGTTGCTTGCGACGTGTTTTATCAAAATTAAAAATGTCTGGGACATTGTTGTGCAAATTAATTCAACGCAAAACATATGATACTCTGGCTAAAAAGCACACGCTTGTACTTCTCTTTGTCGGCTTCATTATAATTTTCGTCTCTACTCTCAAGTTTGGTGAGGTAAGATGATTAAATGGTGTAAAAATCATAATTTTAAAAACAAAATAATAATTTTTGTGGTGGAGTGGTAGCATCCGCAACGTTAGGCCGCCAAAGCGATTGTTTACGCCAAATCAAGATGGCGGCCGATGTAAGCAATTCCAAGATGGCCGCCATATACAACGTGAACCTTTGCATACAGTGCATAAATAATAATAATTTGTTTAAAAATTAAGAAAAAAGCAATATAAATTTCACTTGAAATTTTTCTAATATTTCAGTCTGGTTTTCTCCGAACATGTGCGCAATTTTGCGTCAATTTCGTCCTAGTTTTGTCACTTAAAAAAAACTATATTAAATAAAAAAATTATAATTGTTAAAAAAAAAAATAATAATAATAATAAAAAAACCGTGATTTTTTTAAAACGTCTTGATTTTCATCAATTTTGAATTGGAAACTTTGCAATGCATAGAAAATTCAAAACAAGAAATCTTTTTTTAATAAGGTAGTTCTTTTCTGTGATCATAATCCACACAAAGGTTTTTGATGAGAAACCAAAAATCTAAATTCTTCTGCTATCCATAAGGGTGAAAAAATATTTTTTCACAATTTTTCTAGCAATAAGCATTATGTGAGCAACTCAATGGGGATATTCCAGGTTATAAAGCCATATATGGAAAAGCAAGACAAATATTTTTATTGTAACGACTTTACAAGAGGAAATTATTTTTTAGAGAAGTCAAAGCGTATTGCGCTTAAGGTTTCAATGCGTTTAAACCAGTATACCGGGAGAAATTTGTTTTTAGATAAGTCACAGCGTATAACGCGCGATCCCCGCCTGCCGGCTACCTCGCCGCCCCTCCGGGGCCGGCGAGGACCTTTCACCGTTGGCTTCCATGCGTATAAGTCACCGTATTGGGTGCCCACCCAAGCATAGTCCAGTGTTTGTAATATAACCAAAAGCTAAACAAAAATCAAACTTACCCTCATAGCCGGGTCCTTGAAATTCTGACAATGGTTAACAGTCATATGCTCGAATCGATAACCCTTGAACTCTTTGTCCTTCGGGTATTGATACCAGCATATGACTTCCAATAGTCAGAAATTTTTGTAGTTCCTTGCAAAATTCAGCTCTGAATTACCTCAGCCAAAACTTTCTGGTTCCTATTTTTCACCTCAACCATAAAACATTTATCCGTCCCTCGTTCAAGTCCTCCAAACACCCATTTACCCTCCAATTTCTTACTCCTGTTATACTTTCTTTTGCTAAACTTTTGTCCTATCTTTCTACATTTCCACTCCTACCTATCACCAGCATCCTTTCTCAATGTTAAAACCATATCATTCTCACATGAAAGACATTTCACCTTCTTCCCAATCAAGCTACTACATGTTTGCAAAAAAAAAAAAAAAAAACATTTTCTAACGTTCAATAACACTATCCACTGCTATATCAAATCAACTAAGGGGAAATGAGTACCAAAAGAGGAAAAAAATTCTAAATTCCAGTCTGCAATTTCAAAAATCAAATTTAATCCAAATTTTTTTTCGAAATTTTAATTGAAATTTAAATAAAGTGACAAATTTAAAAAATTGTAACTTACAATCTGCTTTCCAAATTTATCCTAAAAATTTTGAAAATTAATAAAACAAGTCGATTTTATAAATCAAGAGCAAAATTCATATGCACCCAACAATTTCAAAGACTGTCTAAATTTTAATTCCGTTCTACATTAAAAATAAAAGTGGAAAAGCGTATTTTCTTCCTTAACCAATCGTGAGACCCGTTTATTATCGTCGGGAGAAAATATCTAGGGTTGCCTTAAAACTAAGAAAATCCGAAAACGGGAAGGTTACCACAATTGGCAATACATCGCTCGAAAGTTGTAACGTATCGGATACTACATACCATCCATTTTTGTCATGAAATAAATTTTAACAATCACCTATTTGGTTTCACGTTATTTCATGATTCGTGAATGCTCACTTCGATAATAAGTATTTATACAATAAAATTCATATGAACAATGGAATTCAAATAATTGAGTGACAATTCATTCCATCAGGGGCTCATCTTTTGGTAGGCGCGTTCATCACAACCCGAGTAATCTGCCCTTCCTTCTGTTTTATTCTGGCCCTACATTTTGCTTTTTTTACATTGTCTTGTGTTTGGCGCAGCTTGGCCAAATATGACCCTTGCACCAAAAAACCCCAAACCAACCAATATTCTTCAAATGACTTGTTTCTGATTTGGGACTTCTCACCTTCTGGGCATTTAGTTTGTCTTCTCCACCGTAAATGTGAAGTCTCCGGGAGCAAAAGTACCAAATTGAAAATTCATATGTGTCTTCATGGAATACCCTAAGGGTGGATTTGAATCCGAGTCTGAATATGCATGTACTATAGAATCTACTTTAAGTCTCAGTCCAACCCTCGTCCTGCAAAAACTGATCATAGAACAACTTACCAACCTGCTTTGCTACAACATTTCTTACGAGCTATTGATCGGGTAAAAAAAAAATTGAATGGTTTCGCGTATGGTTTTAGTAGTATGTGAATTTTTTCATTTTTGCTTAGGGCCTCGAGCACATGATTAGGCGTCTTCGTACAACCCCCGAGGTACCCAAGTGATCTGTCCAACCTTCTGCTTCTTGCTTTTTTCCTCCCTTGTTTTGTGTTTGGCAAAGTTTGACCAAATATGGTCCTTGTGCCTCAAAATCAACGATTTGGAGAGTGGGGTGCCTGCTCGGGTGTTGACCTTGTCATCTGACCATGGTTCAAAATTATATGGTGATCTTTCCTTTGCCCAGTGTGATGTTAATTGATTGCCATAACCTAAAACCAATCAATTATTTTTGCTTATGCTTCAGTTCAAAGACGAATTATGTAAAAAAGGGAATCCCTGTTTCGCATTATTAAAACGGAAACACTTTTTTGCTAACATTTTTAATACATCTTGTTCACATTTTTCAATAATTTTTGTTACTTACGTTTGACAGCTTGCTTTAAACTTTCAAAATTTCCTGAAGTTAAATATTAAATCTTCTTCAGTTTCCTGAATAAAATAATAATTAATTCTTTAACGGTGAAATTTACTATTGAATCATCTTGTTGGGTTCAATTCCTCCATGGGTGTATTTCTCTCTTCTGTGTTTAAAAACTTTCCTTGCATGTGAAGGGATTGGACCTCTTTCAGTAAATAACAGAAACTTAATCTGGTGAATAAAGAAGTCAGTTATAAAATTAACATTTTTTATTTAACGACTGTCAAAGCAAGTATAACATGATGCCATCAAATTAGAATTAAACATTCAAAATCAAAGCCTGATTTATGGCTTTAAGAACAGAAGAACTGAACAGGGTTGATCTTGCACATCAATCTGATGCGAAGAAAAAAGTGAAATCGGTCAATAGAGATCTAAAGACATAATATTTATACTTTAGACTTGAACATCAAGACACCTGCCGATTGGAAACTGAAATTAATAGCGGTTTAAATTTGTGTATGATTATGATACACACACCGCCGCATGTGTGTGTATGCCCAATACTTAATTTTGTCTGGTTTAATATGCAAAATATGGCCCTTTTGGTATAAAACCAACCCAACATTGAACTATCTAAGTGTTACTGTTTGGTATTTCAATGTGCTATTAGTGTTCTCTGAAATCACCAATCAAGAAATGTGTGTGTAACTTTACAATTTTGTAAACTACAAATTGTATGTATTTAAGTAACGTTAATTTTGCATAATTTCTTTAAATAAATGCATTTCGGGCATCATTTTATTTTGATTGAATTAATTTGAACGATATTTTCTGATAATGTAATGTATTTCTCTAGACACTGATGGATTGGAGCAAAGAAAAATATGCTGTAGTGTTCAGTCCTTACAATAACAACATTCTTGGAAAAAATTACAGAAATATGTAAGTTTCAGCATGTTTTTTTTTTCCCTTTGACCATGACCTCAAAATAAAAAGATATTGTCTTGTTTGGAATCGAGATTTTATGCAGGATATTTCTAATGTCAAATGAGTGCCACTTTACATTTACCAGTTTTTCACCATGTAGCATTTGTAGCTCTTCAAAATAGGAAAGTGGTCCTGGCAACCAAGTGGTTTGTGCTCTGGCCCTCAATTCAATAGGCTTTGGGTTCAAATCTCATCAAAGGGTGTTGTAGTGGCTTGGAATCCACTTTAAGCAGTAGGTTACGGTCTTGAGTAGTGGAACATGACATCGTACAACAAAACAAACAATAAATGGATCAGTCATGTGTAATTATTTACATTAATTTTTCAATGTATAAAAAACAACTATTGCTCTACTTTCCACTTGCCAACATGGTATTTGTGGTTAGCATAGCACTCAGTTCCAATGTGCTGCAGGTTTGAATCCCTGTTTAAGGCATTGGTTTTATAATGGTTCCAAGTCCCTCTATAACCCATGGGTCCCAAATATGCCCTAGGGTAGCAAAAAAAAGTCTGGGGAGTCTGACTAACCCAACCAACTATTGTACTCTTATCAGCATAGAGACTGATTTGTATTAAAATGCAGATTTGTGTTTGTATTTTTTCAAATTTACTTTAAAATAAAACACTTTGGTTAAAACATCCTAGGGGCTTTATCTTTGTATCAAAAACTACCCTGTATTGTCCAACTTCTGGTACAAAAACCTGTTCCAAACTGTTACCAGTTCTGGGCTCAGGACAATTTAATATCGGGGCAAGGACCTAAATGTTAATTCACTCCAGGACCTAAATGTTTATTCCCCTTGGAGCAAATTAGCAGTTTTACCTCAACAAGTTATCTCGTCCTTGCCAAAATTAGCCAGATCTTGAACAAGATAACTTGTCAAAATACTTGGAGGGTTAATACATCAAATATATTATACCTTCTGGGAAAATCCTTGTTATTAGTGTAGCTTTGTCACCATATGTCAACCTTACTGATAATGAGTCAACTTGGCAATCTTATACAATCCAGAATCCTCAAGACCTCTGCCATTCCGGATTTCAGATAATTTTTTGTCAAAAAAAACCTTAATTTAACCTTTCCCCTGTGCGAATTTTGTATTTTAAACAGTAAAATAGTAGCAAAAATACCTTTTTAATACAATGCAACAAATTTTACTTGCAAATCTTCCAATTTTTCTGTGTGGTATTTACTCTGAATATGTCTGTTATTTTGCATTATTCATCAATTCGGTCCAGGTTTAACTCTCCGTTCTTTAAAAATTGGCAGAAAAATGTAAAAAAGGGAGAAGAAAAAAAATTATATTAACAAAACGTTTGGATTTGGAACTTCATACTGTACTAGTATTTAATGTGTTTACATACTAATATTTATTGTATATCCTCTTAGGTTGTGTCAATATGTTCCTATAGATGTTGTCTACACTTGGGTGAATGGCTCAGATCCTGCCTTTTTAAAAGAATTGTCCAAAGCAAAAGTAGATTATGGATATTTTAGTCCTCATACAAAGTAAGCTTTGTCTATCTTTAATTTAAAACTGTTTTATTAAGTTAAAAACCTTAAAGAAAACAGAGCGATTTATTTTGAGTACAACCTCATGGACTTTAAATGAAACTTTTGTGGTATTTCAACTCTTGCTTTCACAAGTTTATGGACTTTTTCTCTAGGAATCAATACATAGAATGTTCTGCCATTCAAAAATTCCTTCACTTGGTGACATCTTTAAATTTTACTTTATGCTTTCATACTGATTAATTAAATAAACTCATCTCTATGAAGCTGTAGTTTGTTTTGAAAAGTGATTTAAGTGTAATGTGAACAAAGGTCTGGATTTTAAGATAAAATCCTGCTGTCCCTACACTTTTCATAAAGGTATCTTAGTCTGTAGAAATACCCCCATTCCTGAATCAAGTTGCTGTAGTGAAGAATCATTTGCAATGGGAATCAGACCTCAGCAGAACAGGACTAAAATAAATATTTTCCTAATAAATCAATATATATATATATATATATATATATATATATATATCAAATGCAGTCTAAAAAGTTCATGACTGATGTTTCATTATTAAACGTGTGTAGGAATATAGTACAAACGTACGAATATAGTTTTATGATACCAAAAGACGTAAAGTAATTGACAGCAGTCACACCACACAATCTGACTGTGGAGATAATGTAAGTATTTTAATCTAAAATTTCAATTTTGTTTTTCAAGTTTTTATTTCATAAGTATTTTATTATACAAGAAATCTTATCTTTTCAGTTGTTCCTTTTCAAATTGTGTAAAATCACACATGGTTCTTGTCAGACCTCAAATTCCAAGTTCAATGACAGTGAGTGACCTTGAAGAAGCTGACTCAGTATTTCAAGACATATCAGGAACTTTTGTTGTAGCATCTGAACTTCAAAACCATGAAAATATAACAGTTATGATTTTTCCTGACACAGACACTGGTATGTACACTGTATCTTGTGAAAAATCTATATGTTTGTTCCAAAACATTTGTAGCATACACCTAACTATGTGCAGTTTGCAGTAAAAGCTAATAATAATATTCTTTAAGAAATAATGTAAAAATAGATTATCAAATAATAAAACAGGCTTCAACTGTAAAAATGCTGAAAGGATGCAACTTTTTGCCATGTAATTGATGATACAAGTAAACTACAGAATTTGGATACTGGCATCCAAAAATTGAATTTCTGGTCGCCTAAATAATCTTAAGTTTATGCACCAGTGCCTAGATAATATTAATTAATCTCTGCTTTACTCAGGGAAATATATAATGGACAGCTGTCATTTCATTGTATCATTTACAATACACCTTGAATATATACAAGATTATGTTTAGAAATATCAACAGTTCCCGGATGAAATTAAGAAAGCAATTATAATGATATTATCAGAACTAATATGTTTTTCAAACCATATTTACCCAGTTACCAACCTTAACATGCATAAACTAACAACTCAATTTTGTAATTTTTATTTAATGTTTTATATATTTTTAACAAGTCAAAATGAAGTCTTAAATAGACTCAAAATTGTTTACTATTATGCTATCACAAAACTTACAAAAATCTGTTTCTTGCAAGAAGGCAGCTGAATCATGTCATTTTAATGAGTATTCTTTAAGTAAGGCAAAAGGTTGGAATGGAAAGAAAGTGTTTCCACTACAGCATAGATGCTGGAGGGAATTGCCTACAGTAAATATATATACTATATTTACTACATATAAAGTATTACTAACTTGCTTTTCTTGTATAAGACAGTTGTAAATTTGAAAAGTTTTTTAATTTTAAAGAAAAACTATTGTATTTACATTACACTTAAAAATTACTAGCTGATTGCTTTTAACTTCTTTCCAATTTGGATCTTTGTCATTTGTTTGATTTCAATCATCACTAATGCTTTTATAATTCCTGCAGCTGACAAAGTTGTTTCTAAAAGAGTGGTTTCTTTGAGTGGACAAAATTACAGCCTTAGTACTGCCTACATAACTGATCACTGGGGTTCTCAGAATACGGTTGTGATGAATAGCATCTTTATATTGACCCAGGTTCCCTCTGGTCAATCAGAGAAGGATATTCTAGAAAAACTTCCATTACATATTAGACCATCTGTTTCACAAGTGAGTATAACTCTTTCTTCTAATATTACAAGTTGTGTTCATATTTTAAGGAAAATATAGTTTGCTAATGTTAACTAACATTACAAATATTTATTTTGTTGCTTCCATAATTCAATAAATACTTGAGTATGGGTTAGTTCTGAAAAGGTGGAAGAAGTCACATTTCATAACTTTAAGCTTTGACAGCAAGTAAATTTAATTCTTAAAATTATTTTTTTCTCAATGGGTTTTTAGTTCTGTTCAGAGACAAGAATTAGTATGATTTATTACAACAGGTTTGGTGTAAATATCCTTAAAGTTAAATTCTTTAGTTACAAATGTGCAGTTTTTGACATACATAATGTTAACTGAAACAGTACATCACCAAGAAAATAAATTATAATGTGTTTTCCAGAATTGCAGAAAAAATAAATAAATGAATAGAGTATCACGATAGTTTGTTTTCTATTTTGATCAGTAGATGGCATCATTAGTTTTAAATTTTGAAGAATTAACAAAGAAAGAATATTAAGCCATCTAGCATGTTTCGTGATGTCAAAAAGTAACGATCAATATAGCTCTATACCTAAAGCAAAATATGTATTGGTAAGTTCATACATAGTTTCTAAAACAAGAGTAAATTTAAAACATAAAAACCAAAGGAATTTATTGAAAATGTCTACAGCTTTCAGCGCGCTTGCATGGTTAGTTTTAACTTTCGTTTTCTGGTTGAATACCCCTGCTTTTTATTTTGCTCTTTTGTTAATTTGCGTATTTGAATTATATATAAATTTATATTTATGTCATTCAAATACTCAAATTAACGATTTCTTTCTAACGAGCAAATTAACATTCCTTTTCTGGTTGAATACCCCTGCTTTTTATTTTGCTCTATTAATTTTCTATTATTCACCTATAAATCTGGAATGGACGATGTCCAGAGGATTCCTTATTTTGGAGTTTGTACTGTGTATATACAAAGGATAAAAAATTACATGTATTAATTTCGCATGATAGCAATTTATCATATTCTTAGTCTCTTTACATAAATGATTCAAAAATCAATAACACAATGTCCGAAAGTCATTAGACTGGGGAAATGACAAAGTTGTGTAACATACAGGCCAGCAATGTTCAAAATCTATAACCTACAGAAAAACAATGTCCAAAATCTGTAACCTACGGGAAAGCAATGTCAAAAATCTGTAACCTACAGATCTTGAAATTAAATATTTTAATTCGTAATTTTGGAGAACAGTTTCTGTCTTTGAATGATTGTATATTGTATTCTAGGCCTATAAACAATACACTAAAAAAGTATTGATGTTAAATTTCAAAATTTTTCTCATAGTTAACATTTAGTGTTCCCACATTTTGAGAATCTCCCTATGTTTAATGTATTATATCTCAAAAATGACAAGTTAAAATATTCATGATCAATCATAGTTTTAATGTACTAATTGAAAATTCAAATTGTTTTACAACATTAAACAAGCTTTATATTGGATCCAATTTTAGTCTCAATTTTCTTAAAATTCTAACCAAAATTGAGTATTTATGTTTATAGATACATGTTGGTTTTACGATCTAGAACTGTTCGCAGACGGCCTGCAGCAGGCAATCTATATTTCATATACAAATAACTGTCCCCTGCTTCTAAGGAAAGGCAAACAACCAAGCTCATGGTGGAACCAAGACCTTATGAGGCAGAGGACGACAGTAAGAAAACTTTTCAGGAAAGCAAAGAAATCGGGCAAGTGGGAAGAATACAAGTGCCTACTTTCAGAATACAACAAAGCTGTTCGAATGGCCAAAAGGAATTCATGGAGGAAGTTCTGTGATTCAGTTGAAAGTACCGCTGAAGGCGCTAGACTCCACAAACTTCTTAAAAGAGATACACTAATATTGGTGGGGACCCTTAAGAATAGTTCCGGTGGCTATACCAAAACTATCAGAGAAGTTATACAGACTCTGGTCGAGACACACTTTCCAAACTCCAACTTGGTACCTAATGAGTTAAACCCTTCTCCCCTGGGATATCCCATAAGGGTGAGAAGGGAAAACTGGATAGTTGCCAAGAAAATTTTTACTGTTAAACAAGTATTATGGGCTATCAACTCATTTGAACCATATAAAACTCCAGGACCAGATGGGATAATACCGATTACGCTTCAGAAATCGGCCGATCTCATCTCACGGGTCTTGTGTAAAATGTTCAGAGCTAGTCTAGCTCTTGAATATATCCCCAGACCATGGAGAAAGGCAAGGGTAGTCTTTCTGCCCAAACCTGGAAAAAGCCAATATGACCAGGCTAAGAACTTTTGTCCTATCAGTCTATCATCTTTCATACTTAAGTGTATGGAAAAAATAATTGATAGACACATTAGGGATATAATGAGGAGTACCAGACCTCTTCACAAAAATCAATTTGCCTATCAACCGGGTAAATCTACAGAGGTGGCTTTGCAACACCTGGTTGTAAAGATTGAGAAGACCCTGGAGTGCAAGGAAATGGTTTTGGCAGCTTTTCTTGATATTGAGGGTGCTTTCGATAATACCTCTTTTAACTCGATCGCTGCTGCTGCTGCTAGCAGAGCTACAAGAACCACAAGTCTGCAAATGGATAAACTCCTTGTTAGCAGACAGAGTTATTACAACCGAGTTATTTGGGGCAGCACTTCAGGCTAGACCCACTAGAGGCTGCCCCCAAGGAGGAGTTCTCTCCCCTCTGTTGTGGAATCTGGTGGTTGATGACCTAATTGCAGACCTCAATCAAAGCGGCATTTATGCCCAGGGATATGCAGATGACATTGTCGTCTACATATCAGGCATGGATGAGAAAATGGTGATAAATATCATGCAGGGGACCCTGAACAGAATCGCAAGATGGTGCTGTGAAAAGAATTTGAGAGTAAATCCTCAAAAGACTACTCTTGTCCCATTTATACGAAGAAGAACCTGCATTGACAAAAGTGATATACCTACCCTACTTGGGGAAAAAGTAAATATGCTGAGCGAGGTTAAATATCTGGGAGTTATACTGGACACTAAATTAACCTGGAATCAGCATTTGAAAAGTAAAATTAAACAAGCAAAAGTTGGACTTCTACGATGTAGAAGAGTTCTTGGTAAATCATGGGGTCTAAGGCCAAGGATGACCTATTGGCTATACACTATGGCTATTAGACCCATTGTGACCTATGTGGCTGTGGTCTGGTGGAAAAAGACGGAACAATTGACTGTTAAGACCAAGCTAGACAGTCTTCAAAGAGCTGCCTGCCTGAGTATAACAGGTGCTATGTCCTCCACTCCCACCAGAGCCATGGAAATTATTCTATCTGTCGTCCCACTTGATATCTTTATCAGCGGTGCTGCCAGAAGAAGTTCCTACAGACTGGAAAACGCTGGACTGTGGATGGATTTTGCCAGCCAAAAGTCCCACGCCAGTATTAACCAAAAATTCTTTGACCCTATACTTTTGATGCCCTCTGACATCATGGAGACAAGATTCCTCTTTCAAAGACCCTTTGAGGTACTTATTGACCTAAGAGAGGAATAGAAAGAGGAAAACTACAAGCTCACAAATGGAGACATTGTGTGGCACACAGATGGCTCCAGACAAAACGAAAAGGCAGGTGCTGGAATCTGTGGGGTCAGACCTAAGGCAAGTATTTCCCGAAAATTAGGAAAACATGCCACAGTATTTCAAGCGGAACTGCTTGCTATCATCTACTGTCTACAAGAATGTTCTAGAAGATCCTACTCAAATAGGAAAATCTACATATTCAGTGACAGTCAAGCAGCCTTAAAGGCAATAAACTCATTCCAAATAAGCTCCAAACTTGTTTGGAAATGTAGGAACCTTCTACATGACTTGGGGACCCATAATAGGATCTTTCTTACTTGGGTACCAGGGCATACTGGTGTAGAAGGAAACGAAAATGCAGATAAGTTAGCCAAACTGGGGACTGCAGACCTACCTTTAAGCCCTGAGCCTTTTTGCGGGATCTCTAAGACTACCGCAAAAAGGGTGATAGGAGAAAGAATGCTTAAAGAAACTACAAAAAAGTGGAAGCAAACCACCGATCAAAAACATGCAAGGCTTATTATTCAAGAACCTTCTATGAAAACATCCTCTTAGATCCTTCGGCCTAGCAGGGGTAAGATGAGGGTGATAGTTGGATTTCTCACAGGCCACTATCACCTAAGAAACACCTTCATAGGTTGAGAATCTTTAAAGAAGAACCTCTATGCAGAAAATGCAATATGGTGGAGGAAACTGCCCACCACATACTTTTTGAATGCAAAGCCCTGCTTCACATAAGGTACTCAAGTCTAGGTCTTGGAACAGAACTTGATACAATTCACTAAGAACCTGTCAAAAGCTTTTTGGCCTTTCTCAAGGAATCTGGCTTTCTCTGACAGGAGTATCGAAAAACAATGGGGTTTGGTGCAATATTCCCTAGTGGAATCAGCACCTAGGGCTTTCCTGACCTCCCCACTCTATATGACTATGACTACATGTTGGTTTCATTTTAATGATTGATAACACATATTTCTTAAGGCTTGAAATATAGATTTTTATTATAATACTAGCATTTACCTTAACTGAGCTGTAATGAACAAAAGAGATTCATTTTAACTGTACATTGTTCTTAGCTTTAGGTTATTATGTAATTTTCTGTTCTGCTCGTTTATGTGCACAATGATATCATAGAATTGACTTTCTGTTGTATTTAAAATGTAAGTACTATGAAAGTACTTGAAACTTTTTAAATGTATTCACTAGGTTTTCATCCATGAAGCAAAAAGTTTGGCTGTTCTCACTTTACTCGATCCAGATGCATTAAATTCCATTCTAAAATTGAACAATATTACTTTTGAAAATAAAGTTTCGTCTATGTCTTCAGCATATTTGGTGATAGATCTACCATCGGTAATTATATTTTGATTAAATTTATTATACATTTTTAGTATGTTTGTTGTATAAAAAAAGCAATCTTGAACCTTGTAGTTATTGAATAAAACAACGCTGGTTTGTTATTTAAGACATACTAAGTTACTTACTGTCGAAAATGAACTAGTAATTCCACTACTAGTCTACGAGAACGTCTCCGAGAACAACTACAAAACTGTGAATGGCAACGCTGTTGCGTTGTTGGACAAAGATTCGAAAGATATAATTATGATAACTGATTGATGCGAGCATTTTGGATTCCCTTCTTTTTCTGTTATTTGTACTAAATTGTGTATATACGTTAATACTTTTAATTATATTCCAAGTTAACTTTTAATCGCTGTTCCTGTCTTTGCGTTTTACTAATATCACGATCTGGAGTATCTTCAAGTGTAGTGGAGAAAGACCAATTCACCACTCAACTGGGATTTCGAATTGAGGTAGGACATTTCGATTTATTTTCCTACCAAACACTTATCGTTGTAAGTGACACTTACACTTTTTGTTACATACTATACTACTTTGTTATTTAAGACATAAATTATGAACATGAGTGGGAGGCAACAAACCCAGGATTGAGACATCCAAGCTGTAGTACTGAGGTCAAGAGGTACTATCTAACTAACACCAACACACACTCCCATGCCTAGTGTCATGAGACACTGTACTAGTTTAAATAAGTGTGGTTGGATGATTAGAGCATGCCACCAAGGTGACATGTCTACCCAGAATGTTAGGACACATTACATATATACATCCTTGCATCTATACAGTACATACATCAAATAATTATACTAGGTTACTTTATAAAAAAATATATACATCATGCAAGGTGAGAAAAAAAAGTTCATTTTTCTTAGTCTCTTAGGATAATCAAGTCCTGATGATTTTCAATGAATCTCAACATGTTAATAATTTTAACAATCAAGCCCTTGTTACATGTAATGTTCCTGAGACATGCAATTTTAAAGGGGCAAACTGTGATGTAATGTAGAGGTGTGCCAATTTCAACACAGGAGCAGTTTTCGAACTAGATTTTCTTAAACCTCTAGGTAGGATGGGAATGGGCCGTGCCCTGTGAAGAAAAGTGTGTCTTCCCTGGTCCAACTTGCAGATTTTAGTGACACTTTTGGTAACACATCATGCACCATCCTGCCGGTTTCCCCATCAAGTAGCGAGCTAGTTGTTTCCTTTCTGTAATGGCTCTTGGGCCATTTTACCCCTTCATCTAAACATTCCATTGTTGTTGCCTCTTTTGCTAATCTATCTGCTTCTTCGTTTCCATCGTGACCTGCATGGGCTTTAATCCATCCTAAACAAATTTTCTTGTTGTTGTACATTAAGAGTTGTATTTCTCATGCCAGTGGACTCAGCATCTTGGGGTTTTTAAGTGCCAGGAGACCATCTTGACTGTCACAAGAAAGAGCAAAGTATATGCACAATGACAAACAGAAATGTTGAATAAAAATTGGTTTCCAGGTTTTTTTAGAGAAAATTCAATGGCTTTGAATCAATAATGAGATTGGGTGAGCTTAAAGGAGAAATACATAGCAAATATAAAGAGTTAAAAACATATGTACTTTGGTTATGCATCTCAACTACAAATCAGAAACTATGCTCATGTTTCTAAGTTAAGAAATGCTGTTTGAAAGTTTTTTTTATCTTCATTGTAGTTTTTTTTTTTTTTTATGTAATGTATTGTCTGCATTTTTTATATGCTTTTGAAAAAAAAATGCTGTAAATAGAAATAAATGTCTGGTAAATTATGAGTAACATCTCAGATCAGATGGATTTGTACTATCTTGTGTTATCATTTTATCCCCAACAAGTGTTGACATACTTATGGGTTTTCCTACTGTTAGTGTTTATAAATTTATATTAACACCTTATTGAGACAAGTGTTAAATTTGGTAAACTGCACAAAGAATACTCTACATGTAATAGTATTGACTAAATGGATAAAGTAATCTCCCAAACAGTTGAATGCATACACTTCAAACTAATATATTTTTCTAATAAAACTGTTATACTAATTAAAATGTAGTCAATCAAACTAACTAACTGACTAAAATCTTATTACAGAAAAGAAGTCCTTATGTTTAGCTCTCACACTAATTTGAAACAGCCAGAATGACTTCCTGTCTCTTATGTTTAAAAAGCCCTTTTATCTCCCTTTAGGTATGCAACATGAAATTGCATGGTGAAGTATCAAACACCCTTTTCATCAGAAATTAGGATACATAATTAGTATCACAACAATAGTTCCATTAATCATCCTCTAAATATTATGCATGCAACCTGAATAAGCATTATCAATTCAACAAAAAGGCGAAAATTGATATTTTAAAATTTGATATGAATACTAACTTATAGATAATAAAAATTGAACATTGTGATTGCTTTGAATTAATATTGGAAGAAAAGATACAGCATTCTTATAAACTATTATCTAATTCAAATGCAAAGCTGTAACAAAATTTCTGACAGATGAGTCAATAAAATGACAGGATAATTAAAGATCAGTTTTTACACATAAAAAAAACCATCAGAATATTTACTCAGACACAAACAGTTAATATTCTGCCCTTTTAGAACCATTTTTTAAGTTAAGGTTGTTTTCCACTCTCCTAAAAACAAGTCTCAGTTTCATAATATTTAGTTTCATGCAAAAATGTACAATAGAATGTTTTAAAATACTGCTTTCTTTTTTAAATTTATCCATATAAGAACCCTATAAAATAGTATCCGCTTTCAAAAAGAAAGCAAAAAACTGCTTCAACAGGAACCAAAAGATAACTCTCTATATTAAATAAAAAAGCTTTGCAGCCGCTGTCTCAAGATTGAAAACTTTCGTTTTTCTTTTGATTCTTAGACGGTTTCCCAAGAAAGTATGAATCAGAAAATTGCGAAATTAACAGGGTTTGTTCAAAATTGTACAGGGAACAAAATGAAGATGATGTTTTTTTATGCGGCTATTAGATTAGGGTATATTAAATGTCGAAAAAAGCGAAATTTCTACCATGAGTGAGCAGAACACATAAAAATTTTCAGTCTTCAGCTCTGAGTTTTTTTCTACAGTACCTCTGAATGTGATTTTTTGCACTTTGACAAGTTTTTTTAGAAATTTTAATTTTGTTCGTGATAATACTTTTTTGAAATTCAGGAAAAATCGGAGCGTTTTTGTTACTTTTTTTGTTAAAACTGTCATATCTATAGCCTATTACTATTTATTTTTAAATTTAAAAACATCACAGGAAACCTTAGAATGTACTCTTTCTTACGGTACAATTATTTTTGAAATTGGTTGAGCGTAAACAAATTGCCGACCATAAGCGAGCAGGAAGCGGAGTCCCCTAGTTATGTTATATTAATTGAAGGATTATTCTAGTTTTGTCAAAAATCTATCTTAATGTTATTCAGCTAAAATATTTTCAGATTTTAAGTCTTATTCATAAGAAAATGTTAGTTAAAAAGTGGTTAGGAGTAGTTTTGAAGTAAATTCATTTATTTAGTTACTAATTTTTTCTTTGTTTTACATAGGATCATGAAGATATTTCAGCTAGTCGTTTTACTGATAATGAAGTATGTACTTAAAAGTTTTGTCATCTGCTATTTGCAATATGTTATTACTAAAAGTTTTGTAAATTATATTAAATAAACATTTGGAATTATGTTTTTAGGAACTTAGGTATTCCTTGCGTTCCCTTGAAAAACATGCGCCTTGGGTTCAACATGTATACATCATAACTAATGGTCAAATTCCTTATTGGTTGAACCTGGATAATCCTCAGATCACTATAGTTACTCATGAGGTATGTGTAGAAAAACATGATTGGAAGAATTTTGATTTTGTAAATAAGATGTCGTTGTTGTTATAATAATCAATTCAGCACTATTTCGTCATCCACTGTTTATCATTATTAAAATAGAATATGTTACAAACGAAATTTCATTAAACAATAAATTAAGTTTCTAGTAATTGATAAAAAATAAAATTTGCTTTTATTAAAAGCAATGTCAGACACAATCTATTTTATGTTTTATAAAAAAAATGTTGCATATTCTTGCATCTTTTGTTATAATTTCACCAGTTTTGAGTTTAAAATGTAAAGTAGAGTTTGAAGTAATTCTATATAAAATTGTAAAGACATATAAAGTGTTGGAGTATTAATATTACACATAAATTTTGTTCATTAATATTTGTTAGCATTAATGATAATTTTAAGTTTTGAGAAACCTTTTAATTTGTAATTATAATGATTATCAAAAAACAATTATCATAATAAGGAAGTATTATCAAAAATTCATTTGTAAAGTACAATTCATTCGAGAAGTATGAAGTACAATCCATGTGAAGGATAATTAATTTGCTTTGTTTCAGTTTCTTGAATAGTGTTGATGTATTTATTGATGTTTCGATAACATTATTATTATTTCAAAATGCTTTAAACTTAACTATTTCTATATTTCGTTTTAGGAGATATTTCCAAACAAAAGCCACCTCCCTACTTTCAGCTCCCCAGCCATTGAGTGCCATCTTCACCGAATTCCCAATTTGTCTCAAAAATTCATTTATTTGAATGATGATGTCATGTTTGGCAAAGATGTTTGGCCAGAAGATTTTTACACACATACTAGAGGTCAAAAGGTATAATAGAACTACTTATTGCATGTTTATGCTGTGTTGTACAGAATAATTTTCAAATTTTATTTGAATGGTGATGTTAGAGTTTGATAGAAATAGAATTCAAAAAACTATTATGACTTCACCTTGTTGATCAAAATGGGAATATTTGCTACCATTAGTTTTTTATCAACTACCAACCTTTCTTTCATTAAAATATAACTGTCTTAAATTAACTTCCCCACATGTGGCTGGATAGTTAAAAGCATCACAAGCATAGAAGTGATATAATGTTGGTGTACCTGATTTGAACAGATTGTTTGCTATGTTTTTTTCCTGGTTCCCTCCTAGTAACAAATAAATATGAACCAGCTTCTTTGAAAATTCCTTCATTGAAGCATGGTTTCTTAAGAATAACTATATAACCTGGTAAATCTTTCATAGGTATTTCAACATCCTATGTTCAGTATTCATCTATTAAGTCCTCAGTTGCACATCCTTAGGTGATTGGCATCAACCTTGAGGTACACAAGTGATCTGTCCTTCCTTGTGTTTTGCCCTCGACATCTGCTTTCTGCTTAACTTTCCTCCCTCTTTGAGTAGCTTTGCCGCAGTTTAGACGAATATAGACTTTGTGCCCTAAAAACCAACCAACGTATCTTCATTAAGGCTTCCGGGCTATGATAGCCTGATTGGAAGAGTAGTGGATTAGCAACCAGAGGTTGCGAGTTCGAGTCCAGCCAAAGACCATTGTGTTCAAAGGGGGCTGGTGCATGTTAAATCTGTCGTGACCTCAAACGTCCTCACGTTGGTGTGGTGCAGAAGTTGGAGAGTGGTGTGCAAGCTCAGTTGTTTTGCTCTATTTATAACTACCACAGCTTCTACTCGAGTAAAAGTAGGTTATATGCAGCCCGGTTGGAAGAGTAACGAATTAACAATCGAGAGTTTTATTACATGGAACTGGGGCTGTGATAGAATTGAATGATCCATGCATTTCAACGTGTTCGTTATAACAGAAATCGCGTATACAGCAGTATTGATTTGTGGCTGCAAAACAGCTGACCACCCGGTGGTTAAGGTGTTAGCCTCTAGATCAGAAAGTTCCTGGTTCGAATCCGGGTCAGTTCTTGAATATTTGTAAGCGTATGGTGTAGAGGCGGCCGGTGCACCTTAAATCTGTCATGGTCAAAAGTCCTCATGTGGGGTTATTTTGGAGAGTGGGGTGCCAGCTCAGGTGTTGCCTCGTCATCTGACCGTGGTTCAAAATTACATGTTGTCCTCAGATCTTTCCTTTGGAGGATTGATCCCGGACTGTCATCAATAGCCCGTTGTGTAGCTCCAGTACGACATTAATTCTAATACCTACCTCATTAGTCTGTCGGGCTGTAGTGGCACAGTGGGTATGTCCACTGTGCTAGCAACCTTCTAGTTACAAGTGGTGTAGATTCAATTCCTGTCAGGTGGATTCCTCCCTAGGTGTCTTTCTCTCTCCGGAGTCAGTAAAACTTTCATTGTGTGAATGTGTCTATCACTTCAAATTGTGTGTCTTGTGTTTGGCACTGCATTGCGAGGTATGGCCCTTGCACCATAAAATCCCAAAACAACAACTGTTAAATCTGCCAACTACTATTACTATGCAGTCCAGTGTTATTCTGAAGAGTTGAATTTATTTATTTAAAAAACATATTCCAAAAGATGTGTAGGTGGCAGTGATTCGATTCCTTCCTTGGGTGTATCTCTTCTGTGTCAATAAAATTATGCATGTCCATTACTTGACATTGTTTGTTGTGTACTGAGCACAGCTTAGCCAAATGTGGCCCCTTATGTGGCCAACCAAACAATATTAACCTTCTGAAAGTCATACATGCGTTATTTCACACTGCAAGTGAAGTTTCCCTGCATGGCTTCTAACTACTTTTAACCTTCTGGATCAATGGAATGTTTCCAGTGATGATACTTGCGACCATAGTTGAAGCTGTTTATTCATTTCGTGTGTTCAATAAATATATTATTACACTTCTAAGAAATTTTATGATGCTTCTTAGATAGAAGTAAACTGGATCGATTATAAAAGTATAATCGTGTCACATTTTCCAGGTTTATCTGTCTTGGCCAGTACCCAACTGTGCAGAAGGCTGTCCTTCATCTTGGATCAGAGATGGCTACTGTGACAAGCCGTGCAACAACTCTCAATGCCAATGGGATGGTGGGGACTGCACTTCTGATAATCCCCACTTGTCATTTCAAGTAGTTGGCATGCAACAGGAAGGAGGTGTCACCAGTTACTTCCATATGAGAGCAAGTAAAAGTATGAAATTATTTGAAGTCTATTTACTATTTGATGCAGCTTTGTTTTAAGGGTTATACCTGGTTGCAAAGCAAAAAAATACAGCGATTTTCCACGAATTTTTTGTGAAGACGCTTATTTATATATTTAAATGAATTTTTTTACATTTGAAACAACATGTATTCAAGATATTATCACAAATAATTTATAAAAAATATCGACTTTTACACTAGTTTCTGTCAATCTCCAAGAGGGTCTTTTTAAATAAGGCATTTTGCGGTGATCAAAGATATCTCTGAACTGGATTATCTGAAATAAAAAGTTTTAGTTAGCTTATAAGATGATTTAGCTCTTAATCAAATGAATAAGTTGAATTTGATTTTTCCAAAAATGGCGGCTGTCAGAAGATATAGTTTCGAATTTCATGAAAGAAAATTGTATTTCGTAATTTATGAAATCCATAATATTGATTGAGGAAAAAATCGAACGATTAAAGACTAGTAAATTATGTTTAGAAAAGCAGTAAAAATATTGAAATGATTGGTTTAGCAGTTCTTCACATTTTTTTGATCATCAACTTTAAAAACAGTTTTTAGAAAAATACGTTTAAAATTTTAAAAACAGTTTACGCAGGATTAAATTTGAATTTTTTCTACTTGTATTTATTTATCTTTACGAGGCCAATATAATGAGTCGTCTATTGCAAATGCATATTCCAAAACTTTGTTAGCATACACTACACACAATTCATCCATTTTGTCAGCATACAAATAGACATTAGGGCCAACTGAGACTCCCATTGGATTCATAATGTTAAGGACTGATGTTGCATTAAACTTGGAGGCTGCGATGTATACTGCTATTTTGACAATTTTTGATCCACTAGGAATGATCTTAGGAGTGGTTTTCCAAATCAGTTGACTGTAGCTTTCGTTATTATTTTGAATAAAACTACTAATACATCTTTAACAAATTTTTGATACTCAAACGTTTTAACTTGTTTCTGCTGTTTTGGGTTTAAAAATTTTTTTTCTCTTCACTCTAGATTTATAAAGTATCTCGATTCTCTAGTGCACTTTTTACGATCCATGATCACTCAACAAGCATGACAAAATACACAATGGAAAACTGCACTGCTTGGTCTCGAATTTTGAACTGACTATTTTCTGATTTTCATTGGAAGAGAACAAAAATTCTGTTATGCTTCTAACTCCGACGGGTATACACAGACCTTACAGGACTAACATAGCCAATCTGAATACAATACAATAAAAACTACGGCTGGTCAAACCGCCTTGAATAGTCAAGGCCTGGCCGAAGTGGATGCGGCCCTTTGGGACCTTCCAATCAGGTTTGCGGTATGACTGGGACAGGCACTCAACTGCTGGTCATTGCAGCCCCTCAGGACCTGGGCAACTGTGGGAATCTATTCTTAGATCGCTCATATAGCAAACTGAGAGCTTGTATTATCACAAATAGAAATCTTAATGCTTTCCTTATGGCTGACTTTCTGTATGGGGACAATTTTGCTATCAAGGTAATCAGTGGGAATGGGGATACCACATGTATCATGTCAGCTTATCTTAAATATGAAGAATAAATTCCACTAGGGACCTCAGAAAGAAGATTTGTTGAGCACTGCTTGCACATTGGCATGAAGTTTATCATGGGCTGTGATGATAACACACACCACATCATATGGGGCAGTTCTAACTGCAGCAAAAGAGGTGAGGAATTACTGGAATTTTTCCTGTGTAATAATCTTTATATCCTCAATATCGGTAATAAACCGACTTTTGTTACTTGTAACAGACAAGAAATTATTGACAGCACTTTTTGCAATGCCAAAGTAGTAAACTGCATAAAGGACTGGCATGTATCTGACTGTATTACACTATCAGACCATAGACTTATCAGGAGCAGAGGAATCTCAGGCACACTAACTGGAATTCTTATTGGGAGGACCTTCATCTCCATCCAGAAGGTAAAAATTATAATTTTCCCTCACTGGTGGATTTGGAACTGGCTGTTGACTATGCAACGACCCATCCTCCAAACCTATCAGTTAAATTGCAAAGCAGTCACCATAAGTTTACCAAGAAGAGTTCCTTGGTGGAATAAAAATCTTTGTGGTCTTCAAAAGAAATGCAGAAAGCTCTTTAATTGAGCTAAAAAAAAAGGTGAAGGTTAAAAATATAAAGAGGCACTTGCCAACTATAATAACACCATAAGGAAATATGAACAGGAGTCATGGAAAGACTTCTGTGTGCCAGGTGGATAATATGTCCAGTGCAGCTAAGCTGACTAAAGTACTGACTAACAGCAATCAGGGCTATGGCACTTTCACGGAAGATGGTAGGAGCACACTAGTAGAAATGCCTAGAGTGCACTTTCCTGACTCCATAATCAAACTTCGGTGACAGACCAACTGTTTCCCTCTACGTAGTAGGAAAGAGGACTGGGAACTGGCTAGGAGTATAATTACTCCAAAGATAATTGCAAGGGCAATTAACTCATTCATGCCTTTCAGAACACCTGGGGTAGGTGGCATTATACCTGCTCTACTCTAACATTTCATAGACATCTTTATGCCACACCTGTGTAAAATTAAAGGTCTTGTATGGTATATGGTTTCAGGTGACATGCATGGAGAACCTGTAAAGTTATTTTTATACTTAAACCAGATAAGGCATTCTACAGTGAAGCTAGAACCTTCAGACCTATTAGCCTGACATCATTTTTTCTTAAGACTTTGGAGAAATTGATAAACAGATACATTAGGAATAGGTTTTAAAAATTGAACCCTTGTCGAGATTTCAACACGCCTACCAGCCTGGGAAATCTACAGAGACTGCCCTATATGATCTTGTCACAGTCCTTGATAGAACAGTTTATGGAAACGAAATTGCTTTGGCGGCTTTTCTAGATATTGAGGAGTCTTTTGATAAGATTCCACCAAATGTAATCATCGATGCCCTCATCAGACAAAAAGTTAACCCACTGGTTTGCACCTGGATTAAAAATATGCTTGAGACAAGAATGCCTCAAGCATCCTTACTTGGAGACACTCATTGTGGGGAACTAATCAACAAGGGCTTATTATAGTAGACCTTACAACTTAAAGCAGATTTTGATACTTAACTAACTTCCCCAGACCAGGTTTCAAACACAGCATGCCAAACTTAGAACCAGAGTATTGAGTACTTGACTACCAAGCCATCAAGTTAATTCCAACTTTTTCATAATGTAACACTAATAACACCTATCATATCAATAAATGCAATATATGCAGTTAATATATATATAGTATATGTATGCAGTTAATATATATAGTTAATAATATAGTATATATTCATGATTCTACTTTACGCATAGTTTATATTTATCTTTCATTAAACACATTTACCTCATGCACTTGTTCTATGAAATGTTTCTAAACTTATTTCACCATCAGGTTCACCAATTGTGTATCAATATGTAATGTATGAATATAATTAGCTTAATATATTATTTAAAAAATAATTAAAAATATATCGTCTATAAAAATATTTTTTTAATTTTTTCATTAATATTTTCATTTTTATTTGAAATATTTATACTATAACAATGACACTAAAAATCATTTTATAATTATTGTCTCTACAGATTTTTGCAACACTGAATGTTCCAATACTTGGCTAGCTGATCGATATTGTGACAAGGTAAAATGAATCTATCTTTTGTTCAAGCTATTTAAAGTTTATCTGCTTGTATACTACTCTTTTTATCTACTCTTTATACAATCCACACAAAAAATAGCGTGCCTTGTAAATTTAACCATATAAAAAATAAACACTTATCTGCTGCTATTTAGTAACCAACTCTCCCATAACTCCTGTATTGTTGCTGATTTTTTTACTCCTGATTCCTGCATTGACTTTCTATTTCTCCAATCTAAGAATCACTATCGCAATATTTAAATTATATGTTATTCCTGCAAATTCATCCTGATATAAACTGCCATTATCAAATGTTTGGACTGAAGTACCATAAATATCCACCCCTCTGAGGCACATTTCTTTATGTGTGTACTGGCTTCATGAATCTGAGGTACAATAGTGATCTATTATTTTGCTATGGCGTTCACTTTGCCTCTGGTAAACATGGTCACAACCCCAGGATACCACAGGTGGTCAAATACTTTAATTTTTCTGCACTCATGGTGATTTCAGCACTAATGGTTACACCCAGCTCAGAGGGAACTGGGTCAATAACTGCATATGATAAAAGATTGCAACAGCCAGTTGTTACTTATTAGAATATGCTATATACTGGAAACAGTAATGTAAACACACATGATATAAATCTTAATGCCAGGAAGAGTAATGTATAAACATTTCTGATTAACAGCACTCATAATATAAACACTTAAAGGAAGTATAGAACAGTTTGATTCAAAATTATAAACTAAAGGGGTGACTGATTTTATTAGCTAAAAAAACCACAAGTAAAGTTTTTGAGGCATTTGTTAGTTAGCTTCCAAAGTATGTGCCCCAGCACCCTTGGGTGCCGCTTAGAGAGATGAGAGGTGCTGTGAAGTGCCCTTAACCTCCAATCTAAGCTATTTCTAAGCAACAGAAAAAAGGTTAAGGTCACTTATCAAAAATCCGTTCACTCCCCAACCAAGAGCATGATGAAGGTAATTTTATTTGTTTTATTTATATTTTCACCAACCTATGTTTTTTATTAAGTAAAAATTAAAGTGCTTGTGTGTGAATTTTAAATACTAGATGAATTAATTATGTTTATGTTCTTAATTCTCTAATTTCTTTTTCAAAGTGCTATAAATATGAAATATGCATATATATGTAATAATATACTACAGATAAATATTACATGACGACGAGGGTGCTGTGAGAAAATTATAATTCTCTTAAGGGTGCCACCACTTGGATAAGTTTGGGTGCCTCTGTGTTTGCTTATTCTTGTAGTTAGCAATAGAGATTAAAAAAGTAGAAATATACATTTTCACACACAGCCATTAAAATGTCAGCAGGAAAAAAGAAAGATCCAATATGAATTAAAACTAAGTGAAAATCCAATTATTATTGCTGTGTGTTCTGCAGTTTATTATCATAATTTACTTTAGTCTGATTATTTCTGAGTTCTATTCTACTTCTCAGATTATAGTTTAGGTCTGTCACTTACACTTGCTAATAAATTTGTTAACATGATAATGTAATATTCTCGAGAAAAATTATGAAATATGTCAATTTGTGTTTCAAAGTTAAATAAATGTTAAGTAAATATTGATTTACCATGTCACAAATTCTGATTGTTTACTTAAAATAAATATTGGTTTACATGTCATGTCACAAACTCAATTTTTTATTTAACAAATTTATATATATTTATTATGTAAACAGTGTTTAGGGCCTGCAGAAATTTAAGTAGAAAAATCTTATTTAAATCAAAATAATCCGATTTAAATCAAATAAATCTGATTAATTGATTTTTTTTTAATCATGATTTTTTTACACCCTGGTTTGGTTTGGTTTCACTGGAATTGTTTGTGCTCAGGAAATAAAAATAAAAGGATAAATTTAGAATCTATGATCTCTTCACATTGTTGCCATTCTAAGGATAATAAATAAATGCCAATAAATTAATTTTAAAATTCTGACTTCGCACAAAATACTCATAAACTACTATAGATTCGTCTGGATACCACATACATGCACACAGACACACTTCCTTTTATAATAGTAGAGATGACATTGGGGCATATCTCTTTTAGGTGGTCTTTTCTTCTCCCATGGCGCTTACTGTCTTTGGTAAACACAATTGCACTCCAGTGATAACCAAGCTATATTTTCCTGCTTTCATCCCATTATTCTATTCCGTAGTCCCTTCCCCCCCCCCTCTCGTAACATTTTATTTGATGTCTGATATTTGGTGCAGCATGGCCAAAAATGGCCTAGTGTCATAAAAATGCCAAAGCAACCAACCCTTAAATCCATGGCCGGTAGTTGGTCCCCCTATCTGTGTCCACTGATAGGTCATTAAAAAAGGCAATTGAAGTTAGACCATAAAAACGTTTATGATCTAACTTCAAGTGTCTTTTATATCATAAAAATTTTTATGAATAGTAAATAAGTATTTTCATATTTATCTAAGCTTAACTTTGATTTAAAGGTTAGTTTTGCTTAATAATTTTGATGCTATAGAAACGTGTTTTGCATTAAATATAGTTTAAGGTAGGAAAATTTATTTCAATCTCTGTCATAAGTGAAAAAAACTATTGTCATAATCTGTGATTGTTGAAAAGAAAAGAGCTTGTTTAACATGTAAATTGAATAAGTTTTATGCTCTCGTTGTTTCCTTATTTTCTTATATTTTTGTACCTTTGGATTGCAGGCTTGTAACATAAGGGAGTGTGGATTTGATGCTGGGGATTGTGGACTGGAAAATTTTGATAAAATTCCACAGCTTGTACTTACAGAAAAGCAGTCACATTATTATTTACCAGAAGGTTAGCATGTACTTTCTCATTTTATTTTGTGATGTTTACATAGGATGTTATCATAAATGCCAATTGCATTGTGTTTGTGTGTGTCATACAAGATTTATTGTGAAAATAACGAAAAGTAGTTTTATAAAATGGAATGACAATATTAATGGACATGGGGTAAAACTTCTAAAGTAATTGCTTGCAGTTCCAATAAAAGTTGTTTATCCTAGAATAGTTCTGTAGAAGTTAATTTTACAAACACATATCAAATGCTAATAAGATGTACTAAATATAAACAGGTATATAAGATGTGCTAAATATAAACTGAAATGCATTTCACATTTGTAAAAATCAACACTGTATTAATGTTTCAAGTGACTACAGCAAAACCAAATGTCAAGAAGATGTTGGTCAAATTAGGAATTAGTTTTATCCTCACTGTCTGATCTGATACTTTTTCTAAACTGTGGTCACTCTGTTGTATTAGAATTATAGTAGCGATTATACTGAGAAATTTAAGGCAATGTTCATTTATTGGACATATTTATTGGTCATACGTTATATTGTGTCTGCTATGTGTTTTTGAACCATCACTCCACTTGGAAATAGTTATTAATGTTCATGGTTTATTCTGTAGAAAAAGTAAAATTAATGGATGGCAAAAGTGTTTTCTCTCACAATAACTGTTTCTTTAATAATTTGTGTTAATTAATTTTAGGTGAAAATGTAGGATTTTTCAACTTAACAGACTATTTGAGTTCAAACTTAACTTTGATTGAAGGTTTCTACGAGGAGAATTCTGTAATACGCACATTAGCCATTTCTCTCAAATATTCAGTTATTGGGATAGTTCTTTATCCAAATCACAATGCTACAAATTTAACTATGACCTTGAAAGGTGAATTTCAAGAGAAACATTTTGAAGTAAGTTTTGTTTTTGCTCTTTTAATTTGTTTTCTGTGTCTTATATTGTTATGTTGCGTATTGATTCAGTATCCACAATTTACGTTATCATAGGTTTTCTGTAAAATCCTTAAAAACATTGGGAAATTTATGAAATTTGCCTTTGAAACTCATCACACAAGAATGAATATTTTGTACTAATACTACATTTTTCTAACAATACTACAAGTATTCATATTTTGGCTGTAACTTATCAATTTGAGTGTCATTACAGAAAAAGATATACCTTCATGTCCTCACAAAATCCAAATTCATCCAATCGTCAGAAATGAAGAATAATGCAACCTCAAACCAGACTGAAGAAAGTTTTACGTTTGAAGAATTTCAAGAAAATATCAAGTATGAGTCTTACAAATCTTTTTTTTTTTTTGGCTCTAGTCGTTTCAATAAATATGTATTCAATAAATGACACATCTTTCAATTTTATTTTTACAGTTAAACTTCTTGTCATGGTACAGAGTGATTTATTTCTAAAAGTTTGTCATATAAAAAAGTAAAGTGAACAAATTTATCAAAGCCATTCTCCTCACTTTCTTTTTTTTTAAATAATCACTTACTTTGTGTTCAATCTTTAACTTTTTTTGTTTCGGAATTGTGAAGTACCATCATATAACTGATTTTTTTTTGTAATGTAATAAATTTTAAAATATTTTTGTTCATGCTTTTTTATCTTATGTTGATTAATTTTTACTACAACTGATTATTGCACTAAATAAAAACCTTCAAATTATAAATCCTTTGATAATATACTTTACTTTTTCAAAATATAAACTGTGTACCGTCATGTAAGAATTTGACGGACAGCTGGTTTAAAATTATACTATTTATTTACATAAATTAAATATTTACAAGAAAATTTAAAAAGATAATTACGGGCACAGCCATCGACAACCGAAACCTGCCTGAAGCCAAAGTAACAAAAAGGCAAACAGAGACGTCTGTCTCTCGTCGATTCTCGAGTCCGAATCCCCCTAAAATCCATGTTCGCTTCGCTCAACAGAACCGAAGCTGCCAACGAGAGGGGGGTGATTTCCTAGCCCTCTAGAGATGTTTATGTCCTCTCCAGAACAGAAACACCCCCACACAGATGCGAAAACCGTCTGTCATGCCGACTTGAGTCCCCCACCGCAAAACTTGATCCCAGACATGGGATTAGGGAACCGACGGAAACTCCAGCTGTGTATGGATCAAATGAAACGCCGGGCCGCCGATGAGCCGCACGTGCAAAGTCTGAAGTTGTTTTTGCATTTCGAAACATTCCAGCGACCATTCGGCTAGTACCATATGGTACAACCGCCCCCACTACTGAAAAAACTTTTCCCAAAGGTGAAAAGTTTTCAACGTACGCATCCACAGAAGCACGGATAATCACCCACTGGCAATTCAGAATAACAGATCACTTACCACCACCATATCCTGAAACCGTGACTCAAGAATATGTAAGGCAAGTTAAAACCAATCAATTTAAAATTCATATACCGGAGTAACTTTCTACTCCCTTACAGTATGGTCACTCAAGGCTCAAATACCAAATTAAAATAAAAACAACATAAACACAAAACTTTAAGACTTATACCAAATTCGTTAAAACTAAAACCAAATCACATTAACCACATCACATATAAGAATTTCGTTAAGCGAAACCCAAAATTTCAATACACAATACGAACTATACAAATTCCATTAACCAGACAAAAATACAACAAAGCATATTTCTAAATTCAATATTTTCGCTAAGCGAACCCAGAATAAACAAACCATACGAACTATAATAATATTTTCATTAAACAAACCAAAATACACCAAAACATATATAAAATATCAATCTTGTTAAGCGAAAACCAAATTCCTAAGTTTCACTCAACACACGTCATAAGTTGCAATTTTAAGACTACAAATCTTTGACAGTGGTTTAGAATAACAGAGTGAAAACATCCTAAACACAAAATTAATTTCCGCTCTACACAAAGCATAATTTAAATTTGCACATAGCTTTCAGCGAAAAGTACTCGAGTGAAGAACATAGATACAAGAAATCAATTCCACCAAAAACGCAAAACATAGTTTACAACTTTTAACATTTAAAATCCTCAGCAAAAGATACTGAAATCATTGAATCGATATTTCATAATTACAAGGCTACCAATTTCACTCCGAGCAAACATGATTCACAATTTTAGCACTTAAAATCTCCAGCAAGAATAAAGAAACATTTAAGTGAAATGCCATAACTACAATAATCTCCATTTCACTCAACTCAAACATGATTCGCAATTATATTACACTATACAACACAAATCTTTCTCAATTACTATTTATTTAGCTCTTTGAATTTTCGTAAAAAGCGCGACTCAGACTGTCGGCATTAAATTTTTTTTCTTTCCCAGATCGGTGTTCGATCGCAGAATTTCCAATTTTTTTGGTCGATGCATTGCCAAAATCATCAATACCCTCCCGATTTCACATTCCTGCCAATCTCGTGACAATTTTGTCTGGGGTCCTAACCATTTCTCATACCGCAAGGTGTCTGAGGTTTTTATACTCTTCCCGTGCACCAATTCTGCCAGGGCGTAAACGCTGCTCACCTGTACCGTGGAAAACACTAACGGTGTAAGTTGTGGGTCCCAATCTGATCCGGCTCCGGAACCTACCGCTAAAGGTCTTGGCTTCACCCCTTCACTCACTAGCAACTCTTTTCTTTTCCCCTTTTGGCCCATGTGATCTATTTCAAAAGTTTCCTCCTGAACGGAAACGGACACCTCTAATTCTTCTTCTAACCCTGGGCCACCTTCCGTTATCTTTCCCTTACTGCTATTCGGTATTTCCAGGAAAAACATTCCCGTCGTTTCACTTGCTACCCCCACTGGAAGAACTAACGGTTCTTTCGATCGCACCTTTGCGATCGCGGTCTGGATTACCACCCTCGTAGAGCATAACTTGGCTACTTGGGGACTTACTTTCTCCCCTCCAGAAACATCGTCGTCTCTCTGCCCCTTTAGTTCTTTTTTCTGGTCGTTAGCCTCTGTCATAGGAAGACTAATAGGCTCGCCCGATCTCAACTCCGCGTCGGTCTTATTTATCGCCAACGGGGCCGCAACATTTTCTCCACACTTCTGCAAGCGGGTTTCAACTGTATGACTTTGCTCAGATCTCTCTTTTAGATACGGCATCAGTAATTCATGTTCGGCCTCCCCTCCGAGTCTATTTAACGATTCAACTGACATTCTTTTCCCCAACCTCGGACAATTTGGCCTTAAGTGGTCGCTCGCGTTGCACTCAAAACACCGCGGCATACGTCTCCGGTCAGAAGTGTCGAATTTCCCTCCCGGGGAACTAGGCGGGAAAAAATCGTTCCTCTCTCGAGTGGGGGCCGGTGGGTAATTCTCTTCCCTTTCTTTCGCTGGAAAAATGTACTTCCCTGGGCTTTTGGTCGGGATGCCTCAATCCGTAGTTTTTCAAGCTCAAAGTTATACCGTCTTTCTCGTTCCTTATACCTTCTCTCTTGTTCCCTATCCGCTATAACCCTTTCTCTATCCTTTCTTTCTTGTATAACCCTTTCTAACGCCACTTTTGTGCATTCCTCATCGTAGGAATCGTGCGAGATGATTAAATCCATAATTTGGGGTGCAAATAATCCCGGAGTAACCGTTATTCCCAAAAGTTCAGCTAGTTCCTCTAGATCTTGTTTCCTACCTTTGCCCAAGTACGCCATTTCGAGAATTCAAAATTACTTCTCTACTTTTCTTGCACAACACCCAATTCAATACTTTTTACGGCATACAGTATACAACATACCATAATTTAGCAATTCTAAGAAACACAATACAGATTCAAGATACTTAAGCTAAATCAATTTCCTTTAGAGTGACCACACTAATTGATATTAACAAAATTTTAGCTATTACACAATTCTTGAAACTTAGTCACAGTGACAAAATAGGGAAATGGCACTAACCTGTATCTGCTGACTTGGATCACTTGGCACCACTGTCCACAGGCTGGACCACGGGTGGAAACACTGCACTGCACTATCTTCGGCTAAAAAGCCCACAAACACACTCTTCGGCTGAAAGCCCACTGGTGTAGGTCGTCTCGACCTCTTCCACAACGCGCACAAATAGCACTGCGCCACTGACGAAAAAACGGTTCGCGATGAACCTATATTAAACGGTCAAGATGACCTCTGGACGAACCGATGGGACTTTTTCCCAATAATAACCGATCAAGATGATCTCTGGACAAACCGATGGGAGCTTTTCCCTATAATAAACAGTCAAGATGACCTCTGGACGAACCGATGGGACTTTTTCCCAATAATAAACGGTCAAGATGACCTCTGGACTAACCGGTGGGGAATCTATTCCCCTAATAAACTGGACTTGTCGAACTTTGCGTCGATTCCGCTCACGCTCCGTTGAAAAGGACCGGCAACTCGAAACCAAAACCAGAACTTCTTGCGACGAGTTTCGGTGATGGATGGGGTCGGTGACTCCGGTACCTCCTTCTCGCTTTCTCTAAGACAAGGGAAACGGTCTCCAGCGAAAATCCAAACTTCTGGTTGCGAAGTTCTATCGGGTTTCAGCGAAAGTGACAATCCGACAGCGGAAATGACAATCCGAACTTCTGGTTACGAAGTTCTATCGGCCTTCTCTTTCAGGCAAAACGGCAGGTTCAATTTACTTGTCGAGGCTGTTTTAATCTAATCAACCCCGCTGCCACCATATTAATAAGCTGTACCGTCATGTAAGAATTTGACGGACAGCTGGTTTAAAATTAAACTATTTATTTACATAAATTAAATATTTACAAGAAAATTTAAAAAGATAATTATGGGCACAGCCATTGACAACCGAAACCTGCCTGAAGCCAAAGTAACAAAAAGGCAAACAGAGACGTCTGTCTCTCGTCGATTCTCGAGTCCGAATCCCCCTAAAATCCATGTTCGCTTCGCTCAACAGAACCGAAGCTGCCAACGAGAGGGAGGTGAATTCCGAGCCCTCTAAAGATGTTTATGTCCTCTCCAGAACAGAAACACCCCCACACAGATGTGAAAACCGTCTGTCATGCCGACTTGAGTCCCCCACCGCAAAACATGATCCCAGACATGGGATTAGAGAACCGACGGAAACTCCAGCTGTGTATGGATCAAATGAAACGCCGGGCCGCCGATGAGCCGCAAATGCAAAGTCTGAAGTTGTTTTTGCATTTCGAAACATTCCAGCGACCACGTGTTAGGGAAAAGGGTCGGCTAGTACCATATGGTACAACTGTAATATATTTAAATTCAGAACATTGTTTAGTTCTTGAAATTTGCTTTTAATATATAGTAAAATCTAACAATGTTTTCCTTCGTTTTTTGCTTATTTTTTATTCTTATCTAGTACTACCACCGCTTTGCCCGTGATGTTTGATTTTTATCTGGTGTAAAATTTTTCGCACATCTTAAATCCGTTGAAATTTTCAATCTGTCTTTAACGATTCCGATTTTACGAAAAATGAACTTAACAATCCCAGTTAAAATGTTTTTATTTCTTTGCTCTCCTTCGCTAAAATGAAAATCTGTTTTTATTTTTATTTTAAAGCGAAGGGCAGAAAATGCAATCTGTTTATTTTTGGAAAGCGAAAGTTCATGTGACGTCATAATCTCCTGTGAAAATAGAAAAGATTAAAAGAAAATCAAACAAATAAGGTCTTTATCTGTTGTAAATTTTCCACAAATTTAAAATCCGTTAAAATTTTTATTCTATCTTTAACGATTGCTGAGATAGAAAAAAGCACTGAAGAACGTTATAACTTTAGTAATCTTTTGCTTTACTGGAATCTGTTTTGCAGGAAATCAAAATGAATGAATCTCGAAACAAACAAAGGTCATGCGAATGTGTTCTCTCCCCGGAGATTAAAAAAACTTGGCATGGTTCCAAAGGCTGACGTCAAGGTGACACATGAGGGCAAAAAGTCTAAATTTTGATGTTTCTTCATTCCTCGGCATTACCGCAGTAGAATGAAGAATGGTGGAAAAAAACTATTAAATTCATTTTAAAATATTCTAGATTAAATTTAAAAATTTGCCTCGACCCTATAATTGCAAAAAATTTACACTACCTGTGTTCCAAATTGCATTACTGTAAGTGCCATAGATTCGTCATTACTTTGCGTGCAAGAAACAGACAGACAAACACTTCCTTTTATAATAGTGGAGGTATGTGTCTGAAGCAGCTTTAAAATTTTAGTTAAACCATGAATCTCCTAAGCTACATTACATCAAATTGCATGCAACTGTCTAAATGTTTTCAAAATATTCAAATACAATACAAAACTTATGTCTATTTCCAAATCATACAACTGTAATTAACCACTTTAAAGCATAAACTTGAGTTAGTGAGATACATTAGGTATCTTACACTAAAAGAATTGAATTTTAAGTCTAGGGCCATTTAACAATTTTGGTGTACAAATTACTGAGTAATATTTAAATTGCTTTTTATTTGGATGATTTAAATTGAGGATACTAACATTTTTTGTGCATGCCCGTTTGCTTAGATTTCCTAAAGTTTATTCAAGTGCCCCGAATGCTGATTCTTTATCTGAATTTAATAATGTGAATGCGTCAGCATCAGGACTCCCAGACAATATAACAAAGCAGATTGAAAATTTGGAAAAGTTGAAAAAAACAGGTTTGTATTCATATGCCACAATTTTTTAGAAGAAATGTTTAGAAAACATAATGAATTACAGTCCACAGTTTTTGTGTGTTTTAATAAGCCTTGATGTAGTTTTGGGGTATGTACTTAGTATTCGTTAATTCCAGTTCATTTAATGGGAATAAATATTTTGATTTTTCATCTATCAGAACAGTAAAAATGTTTAAAACAAAAATTACCCAAGTTCATGTGGTTGTGTTTTCCTCAAAATCAATTTATAAAAATGTTTAATTATACTTTGTATTTGTTACTGCATCAAGTTGTGAGATTTAAATATACGAGCAGGGTCCCCACGGGTCAGGGAAAACCTGAAATTGTCAGGGAAAGTAATTTTGTCCAAAGAAGTAAGGGAAATTTACGCATTTTCGTACAAAACCTGGAAAAGGATTGAGCATGCCTTCTCAGATGCTTTGGAGAAAAGTTGAAAACAAGATTCGTACACAGTTTCATAACACTTTATTTTATGAATTGAATTTTCAACTAATTTTAACAGAAAGCTAATATTTAACAGGTAAAGAATTTTGTTTCGTCGGATATCTTAACTCAGCAATGTATGAAACTTTTGTTCATTGAAGTATGTTTCAGTTTAAGTTTAATTATTTAGTTGTGAAAATAGAGATGTTTTAACTTTCCATCTTAACAATGTTGTTGCAATCAAATTGTTAAAATTTTAAAATAAAAACAATCTAAATGTCTATATTAATTATATTTATAATAAATATTTTTAGTATTAAACATGTCATTTTAGAATTTTTTTTTTTAATCACACAGTCATGGAAACGAAAATGACATAGTAAAAAGGGCACCTAGCACAGAAACCTGTTAATTCGAATTTAAGGAGCACTCAATTTAATGTTTTATTACTGTTCTTAGTTATTTATTGTAATTGGAAGTATAAATCTGTTTGAAGTGTTTCTTAATATAGCACAAGCATAGAATGAATTCACAGATTCTCATTAATTATATCAAAACTAGCCACTGCATGATCAGCTTGGCATGGCCAGTGACAGTTCTTTTCATGGGGTTAGGTGTAACCATTGCTCGCTAACCCCCGGTAATTGCTGCAAGTTCGCATTTGGTCTGTAAAGGCCATGGCTGTTTGTTTGCTTTGCAAACCATCACCTCGGGCAACAGTGTAATGACCTCGTCAATGTCAAATGCGGCCAAATTCGAATTGCGAAGAGATTTGCTTCGTAAACCAAATGGGAATTCATAGCCTATTGGATAACAACCATCCTAGCATTGCCTGTGGTGTTGGTTTGCTTCACAAACCAAATGGAAATTTGTAGCCTATTGGAATGAATTCCCTGTGAATTCGAATTTGGGTTTGCAAACCAAACTATGAACTATGGTTTGCTTCGCAAACCGACGCCTCAATTAACGCTGTGATAGCCTCGTCATCGTCAAATGCGGCCAAATTCTAATTGCAAGGAGATCCAATTGGCGTAATGTCACAATCTCTTGCAAAAATATAAATATTTAATTGAAAAATTATTTATTAAAAGAAAATCAAATGCAATGTATTGATCTGGTGTAAAATTTTCAGCAGATTTCAAATTGGTTGAAATTTTTAATCTATCGTTAACTATCCTGATTTTACAAAAAGAACAAAACGATGCCAGTCAAAATGTTTTCTATTTGTTTTACTGAGTGCCGGAAATGAAATCTGATTTCTCAAATCAAACGAAGGTCATTCTTCACAATGGCGTTCGTATTGGAAAAAATATGAAAATTTCAATTAGAAAATTATTTATTTAAAAAAAAAATCATATTCTTAGGTATTGATCTAATGGAAAATTTTCCACAGATTTCAAATCTGTTGAAATTGTTCTCGATCTTGAACGATCTATGAGGTAGAAACAACTCAAGTAAAACTTTATTTGTTTTTTAGTCTGCTGACAAATCGTTCCTCTGCGAAATCAAATGGAAGCGGAAAAATAAATTTAGTATCTACGATCTTTTATTCTGTTGCCATTCCAAAAATAATAATAATTTCATTTCCATTAAATTCATTTTAAAATGTTTTAGATTGAATTTTAAAATTCGGCACACCCCAAAAGTTGCAAAAAATTTGTGTGCCAAATCCCATTACTGTAAGTGCCATAGATTCGTCATGACTTTAATAACAGAAGTAAGGAAAACAAACAAACACGTCCTTTTATAATAGTAGAGATGAATGCATATTGACCTGTGCAACAAACTGATATTGAATTTTTATTTTAGGAATTTTGACTGCAACCGGATTCTTTAAGAAAAAAGCTCTTATTATTTATAACTATATAATTCACTTAAATTCCACAAATGAAGAAATGCCTACTCTCGTTACTGAGATTTTAAGTGATATAAATTTAGAACCAGAATTATCAACATTAGTTTCTAGTCAGATGTCTGATAAGCAGGACTTGCATCCAATATATTCAACTGAGAACAGCTCACATTCAAATTTTTCCCAACAACTTTCTGATATGAAGATGCTATGGGCCAATTTGAATAAAATAGTGGATCCAAAGCTCCTGAGGCACCAGTTGGGAAAGATAGAACCATCAACGCAAGTGGCTAGAGTGCCGAGAATGCTTTCTCAAGTTTCCGATTCAAGGGCCCCTGGGGCACTCAAAGGCTATTTTAAACAATTACAAAGGGGAAACTCTGAAAAGGTAAAATTTTTTAAAATTTGTTTAATCATTTGTTTTGTTAAAATTATTATTTCAGAGATGAGGGGCTCAAACAAGAATAGTTTTGAAAGGTGGTTATTATCTGCAGCCAAACAGGGTTTTTTTCCATTCCCTATAGCAGGGTTCCGACAGCAAGCCTAAGGCCTGATTGTTCATTTCATTTTTTAAGGGCCCTTAAAAGGCCAAAAGTCTTTAAAAGTTTTAAAAACCCTTAGTTAAGATTACTGCAAGTTGGTGATGTAAATAATCATATGTTGATTGTCATATGTGCTGTACCATATGGTATCCTAGTGAATTTGTTACCTTTCAATAAATAGACTCCCCCAATGTCATCTGCCTTCTCACTATAGCCACTATAGCAGGATTTATAGCTGTTTTGTCTGTAAAGTGACTCATCAGAGAGAAACCTGCAGATAGTGATTTTAAGGCCTACATAAAATGAATTAATCGATTGTAAGGACTATTCAGAGTTCCTTATTTTCTCCTTTTTGAGATCCACTGATACTTTGGTGACCAATACTTAAGTTGGAAATGTATATTTCAGTGAACACTCTACTTGTAAGGTGCTTTTCATTTCATTACTTAGATTAATGTAATATTTTAATATATAAAATTAGTTAAATAGATGTGTTTTTTATTTTAATGTATCACAGGCTGAAATAGTTACTCATCCCCCAAAATATGATTTTTGGAGCAAGTACTTGTCTCAATGTGGGAAACTACATTCTTTCCAGCTGCGAACTCTCAATTCTATTAACCTTCATAGTGACGTGCCCAAGTACTTACTGTATAGTGAGATTGCACTGTAGTAGTTTCCATACCCAAAATATGTCAAGGAACGAGATGTTTGTGGGTGCATGCCAAATATTTCGGGTCTGCCTTTTGCCTTGTCGGAATTTTTTGCTGGTTATATTTGAACTGAATTTTGAATTCAACTGAGGGTATTTGGGCTTGGAGGATTAATTCAATATTAGATCTCTAGATGGCAGAAGTGTAACAGCATACTTAGTTTCAAAGTAATTAAAACTTTAAACCATTTTATCTTATAATGTGATTTATTTTAGTTATGCTGTTGCAGCCCATGTGCTATATTATAAATAATTATCTGCCCACAAACAGTTGAATTATTCTGAAATAGGTGATAGCATGATTTTTGTTGCCTTTATAAATTATTTTAATAATACCTCATAGTTTTACTTTCAGCCTGTGAGTGGGGAGAAAGGATCTCATCTCGCAGTTAGTCCCACTCAGAGACACTTACTGGATACTTTTGGTGATTCCCTGAGACATGTCAATAAGCTGTATAACGAAGCGTTTGGTTTCGAAGCTCGAAAGGTTCCTTCTCACATAGCTCACTTTGTGGATAGAAACGTCATGTCCCGACTCTCAGAAAGGTAAGAATATTATTTAGAACTTCTACCTATTGTACAAAAGAATTCAATCAAACCTTTGTGTAATTCATAGTATTCATGAAAAGATTTTCTGATTTTTTTTAATACTTTATTTTCTTTATTGAAAAACTGAAGAAACCATAATTTTATTTTTTTTATCTAATCTGTTTGACAAACTGTTTTCTACTAAAATCAATCCCTCGAAGTCACATTTTCATTAGGTGTGTACAGGCTTAACTTACCCAAGTTACTCTAGTTGTTTATTACTAGCCACTGCGTGGCAAGTCTGGCCCATACATGTGCCCATGGTGTAAGGTGAAAATCTGGTGTAAAATTTTACGCAGATTTCGAAACCGTTGCTGATATCTTCAATTTAAAAATTATTTATTTAAAGAAAATCATATTTTTAAGTATCAATCTATAGTAAAATTTTCCACGGATTTCAAATCCGTTGAAATTTTCAATCAATCTTTAGCGATTCCGATTTCACGTAAAAAAAAACTTTATAATCCCAGTCATTATGTTTTTTATTTCCTGCTCTCATTCACGGAAATAGAATGGGACAGGAAATGTAATCTGTTTCTTATTTTTAATGCAAAGGGCAGAAGATGCGATCTGGTTTTTTTGGGATGGAAGGAGAAAGTTCATGTGGTGTCACAATCTTGCGAAAATATAAAAGAAGGTCACATGGGTAGAAGAAGTCCAAATTCAAGTGTTTCTTCTTTTCTCCGGAAGAAACGCTTTTGAAGAACCAGGTAGAGGATAAAACTATTAAATTCATTTAAAAATCTTCTAGATTGAATTTTAAAATTTGCAGCAACCCAAATATTGCAAAAAATTTGGACTACCAGTGTGCCAAATCTCATTGCTGTAAGTGCCATGAATTGTCAGGATTTTGCGGCAAGAAACAGACAAACAAACACTTCCTTTTACAATATTAGAGATTTTCCCATGAGGTTTACTTTCTCTAGTAAACATGAGAATCCTGATCCTTTGATGCCTAACCGATCTGTCTCTACTTCCTTTTCACAATTATTTAACATTTTCTCTTCTTTGACTCTTTTTTTTATTGCAGCTTGACCAAATATGGCTCTTTACTCCATAAAACCCCAAAACAACCAACCATCTACTACTGGGTGGTAGAATAGGGTGGTCACAAAAAATCAATTTTCGAATTTCTAACGGGGCAACCCCCTAAAAGTTGCCAATATTCTAGAAAATGTGATTGACAAACTTTTAGCTCATTCTGATAATATTAACCCGTGCCTCATTGAGGTTAAAGTTGAGAAAAACAGCGATTTTTAGCAAAAAAATCATAGTTTTTACTCCTTAAAATCGAAACTTTGTCCTTGAAACCTGGTTCTTGTCTTATTTCATAGGAAATTTTATTGGCTTGATCTCATCCACTTTTTTTGATAAAACTGATAGAATGGTATTTAGCACTTTTCAGGTAAGATCGTAGTGGATATAGTCAAAAGTGAATTTTCATGCAAAGTCCTAAAAGCATTACAATATTCAATTACATCTGCTTTCCAGATTTTGCTTTTGTAGTTTTCATTTTGTACATTAAAAAAGGCTTTAGTTGGAGGTATTTTTAAAAATAAATCCAACAACATTCAAATTCAAAATGAAGGAATTATGGGTAAAGAAGAGGAAGCAAAGAGTAAAAATGACAACAAATAGTGTTCAAATGTATTTAATAATTATACTGTTGAATTATACATCATTACATTATTATTATTGAAATTTACAAATTAGGTGGTAATGTCTTAGATATTGTAGTTTTTAAAGAGTCTTGAAAAATGTATCTACATTCAGATACAACTTGTAAAAGTACTTCAGATACAACTTGTGAGTGGTATTTAGCATTTTTGAGGCATTGGATCATGACTTCAGAATTTAATTCCAGGTAGAAGTGTCATATGACTCATCAACTGATCTCATCAAAAATAGATTTAGAAATTCCTATTTAGATGGAGCTGTTGTGTACTGGGATGGGAAATTGCTTCCAGATTTGTTGAGTGAAGATATTTTTTGGAGCGAATAGTGATTTTTATTACTTGTGGCAATGAAGAACAGTTGATAGGTGTTCCAATCCTTGAAAATAGTACGAAGATAATTCGGGCAAAAAGCTGTATTATCAGCAGTTGAGCAATGGGGGACAGTTGGGAAAATCCGGGCGATGTGTTACGATACAACGGCAGTAAATACTGGTCGCCTTGGGAACCTGCGTTTTGCTAGAGCAGTTATTGAAGGAAAACCTTCTGAATTTAGCATGTCGCCACCGTGTTTTAGAAATTGCTTACAAAGCAGTTTTTAATTGCAAAATAGGCACATCCACTGGTCCTCAGCCAGATATTTTTTGAAAATTCCACACTGGGTGATCTAAGCTAGACAAAAAGAAATACAAACAGGTATAGAAGATGAAAATGTTAGAAATAAAAAAGTTATCCAGACCAAATTTCAAGTTTTATTTTTGAACAATTAAAAAACCGACAGCCCAGGGATAATTATAAAGAATTCATCCAACTTTGCTTAGTTCATTTAGGGCTTCTTCCTCAAAAAGACATTACTTTTAGAGTAGCTGGTGCTATTCATCATGCCAGATGGATGGCAATTGCCATTTATTCTCTTAAAATGTATATTTTCAGGGATCAATTATCGTTAACTGATTTAGAGAGAAAAAGTATTGCAGATATATGTTTATTTATAATCAATATTTATGTAAAAGCATGGTTCAATGCCCACACACTCATTTTGGCCCCCAACCTAGACCTACAATTATTAAAATCTTTAGTTAGATACAGGAAAATTGATAATGAGGTTGTAGACAAGGCCCTGTCTAAAATAATAAACCATATGTGGTATCTGAACTCGGAGCAAGTTGCATTTTCATTTTTCGATGATACTTTGAGAAAAAATGTTAAAACAAGCATGGTTGAAAAATTAAGGTCCAAAGTAGAAAATTATGAAGATGATTGTGATGTAAAACCAAAACTCCATCTACCACAAGTTGTTTAATTATTAGACAAAGAAGTTAATTATTTTGTTTTCTGCTCGAATTCTAAATTGTTTTAAGAGATTTGAAATTGATACAGATTTTTTAAATACTGATCCCGATGTATGATGTGAAAATCAACATTATTTAAAAGCTAAAAAAATAGTGAACGGTTTAAGGGTTGTTAATGACACTGCTGAGAGAGGAGTAAAATTAATTAAAGACTTTAATTCCTCTTTGACGAAAGACGAAGAACAGTGGCAGTTCCTTATACAAGTTGTATATGAATGTAGACAAATTTATCTGGACTCTTCAAAAGCTACAATATTTAAGACATTACCACCTAATTTGTAATTGCCACTTAATTTCTATATTTAAATAATAATTATATAATGATGTATAATTCAACTATATAATTAATAAAATACATTTGAACAGTATTTGTTGTCATTTTTATTCTTTGCTTCCTCTTCTTTACCCCCAATTCCTTCATTTTGAATTTGAATGTTGTTGGATTTATTTTTGAAAATACCTCTAATAAAAGCCTTTTTAATGTAATAAATGAAAAATACAAAAAGCAAAATCTGCAAAGAAGATATAATTGAATATTGTAATGTTTTAGGGCTTTGCACAAAAATTCACTTTTGAGGATATCCACTACGATCTTACCTGAAAAATGCTAAATACCATTCAATTAGTTTTAGCAAAAAAGTAGATGAGATCAAACTTCAAGTCAATAAAATTTACTATGAAATTAGACAAGAACCAGGTTTCTAGGACGCATGGTTTCGATTTTAAAGAGTAAAAACTAAGATTTTTTGCTAAAAATCGCTGTTTTTCTTAACTTTAACCTCAATGAGGCACGGGTTAATATTATTAGGTTGACCTGAAACTTTGCCAATCACAGTTTCTAACCTATTGGCAAATTTTAGGGGGGTGCCATGGAAGATTGGGCGGAAAAAAAAATTCCCCATATACCTTGTGACCACCCTAGTGGTAGAATCGGGGAATTTTCAGGGACCTTTTTAGTTGTGGAAAGACCAGGGAAATTTCTCAAATAATCGGAAATTTTGATGATTTAAATGGCAATTATTATCGTTTGCCCCATTTAGAGATGTTTTTTAGAATTTTTTATGTATATTTGCATTTGGATATTGGTATGATAATGTAGTCAGGTGTAATGAGTTCATAATCAAAATATTTTGTATTTTCTTTCCTCTTTTTTCAATTGCTACTGTAAGAGTTGCATTAAAGGTTCCAACCCTTACAATAACAATTAAAATATCTGAAAAGAAAATATACAAAATATTTGTGTAGAGAGAGAGTTATCCTTTTACCCACTGCCCCTAAATATTTAAATTATTGTGTGGATACTGTATATCGATACCAATCATGGATAACAACATTTATTAAGATATTTGTAAAATCAGGGAAATTTTTGTGAAACTATCAGGGAACTTTTTTTAAGGATTTTGTTACCACCCTGTACTAAAATCAACCCTTTTATTTTTGTGTCTTGACTTGTATTGAACAATACTTTAGCATAATTTTCCTGTATAAAAACTGCTTTGCTTGCAATGTGTTGAATAAAACAATGTGTTTATTCACATAAAATATATTTTGTACACTATAGATTTGATAATGCTTTTGAGGTGACGTCTTCTCACAAGATTCGAAGTTCCAATGATATGCAGTTTGCTTTTTCCTATTACTATTATCTCATGAGTGAAATTGAATCTGTAGAGGTTGCAGAAATATTTGACAGTTTTGATGTTGATAAATCAGGGTGAGTATTCAATTTAGGTCTTGCTTGCTTTGTATTTGAAGGGTTGTACACTAACTCAAAAATTTATGGTCATCCCAAAAGGACAAATGCTAGAGAGGATGGGTTGATAGTGAGACAAACTGAAACTGCTCCAACAGCTTCTTTATTTAGCACCTAAAATGCATATCACATTCTATGCAGCCCTTACAAAAAATTTTATAGAGGTCCATAAAACTCCTTAATTAAATTTTACTTATTGTATTAATATTTGTTTCATTTTAGTACCATGATTTTCAGAATTTTAAAAGTTTTTTTGAGTCTTTACTGAATCTTTCTTTATTTAGGGTTCCCATTTGTCAGGAAAAACCTGAAAATTGTCAAAAAATTTAATTTTGTCCAAAAAATCAGGGAAAATTAAGAATTTTTACCTAAAACCTAGAAAATTGCCTCAATTACCAATACTATTTGTACACAGTTTCATAACACTTTATTTTGTGAATTTATTTTTAAACCAATTTTAAAAGAAACAGCTAATATTTAACAGGTAAATAATTTTGTTTCGTCTACTGAAATTAAATTGAAGAAATTTCTTGCTTGTGATACATTAAATCACAAATTGATTTTAAGTCAAATATGTTGGATTATTTGAATAAGTTATTTTAATGTAAAATTACTTGTGCTTTGTGTATTAATATTTACAGTGTATAGTTCTTAAATTGGTTTTTATTATTGGCTATTGAATGCTAAATTATTTCTTGCTTTTTCATCTAAAAAATGTCATGAATTGCTTAAGTATGACTTGGAATTTTGTAAAAATTTGTCTGGAAAACCTGGAATAGTCAGGGAATTTTATTTCTGAAATAGATTAGGAACCCTGTTTAATCTTTGTTTACAAAATATGTTGAATAACACTAATTACTATTTTGACTATTGACTTATTTCTAAAATTTTCAGAACTTGGTCAGATCGGGAAATACGAACTGTTCTTGCTCGTTTGTATGACCTGCCTCTGGATTTTTCCTCAGTTGCTGGATTTGAGCAACTTATCATTAATTGCTCTCTAAGTTCTCCAGCTCCTGCAAGTACTCCGGTAGCTCTTCCAGATGAACACTACTATGAATCTAAGTTGGTGAGATGTGCTGAATTTTATTGGCATTACAATAATTCAAATTTTGCTAGCGTGCGTTGTTCACTTGTACAATTTTTTCTTGCTTCTAACATCATTGATAATTAGTACATAATACTTGTGATCAATTTTTCTTGTTGCTTGTAGTGCATGAAAAAATATAGCTAGGGGATGATTTATTTAAATTACCATTTTTCAAAAATAGCAGCATAAATATTAAAAAATCCTAACATGTAAACAAATTTAGCCCTTAAATTGGGAAGTAAACAATATAGGGGGGGGGGTATCACTGAATTGTAATATACTGGATGTTGCGAGGAATTTAGCAGTTTTGCTTTATTTTCTTGACAGGTTGATTGCAAGTCCATAAAATTATGTGCAATTTCTCTTAGTTTCACCCTATAGAAGTATATTAAATGCCTTTTAAATCCATTCACTCCATGTGCATTAAATGTCAGAGAATTCTTTTACATTTTTCTAAGATGTGTCAGCAATTTATGTGTTGCTTATAGTATAAGTTTATGAATTACAAGTTTAAAAAATTATCCCCAAAATCATAGTTATAAAATAAATGTGCAGAATTATTAATCGTTAATGTCACAATAGTTCCGGTTATTTAATTTCAAATGGCTTCAAAGTATATTTTCTTTTTTATTTAATACATTGTGATCAATAAAGCCTGATTTGCATCTCACAATCTCAATTTTCTTAGCAGGAATCAATTGGATCAAATTGCTATTTGTTTCTTTAATACTTTTCAATATATAAGTGAAAGAACCTCTTATTGTCTGGCTCTGGCAAGTTGGTCATTTGATTTGTTAGTTTTGTGTGAGTTTCCATTAAATTAGGGCTGGTTAAACATTAAATAATCTAACTCCCACAGTTGATGTCTTTAGCCTGAATTCTGACAGTGAGTTTGCCATTCAGTACTGGTAGCAATGATAGTGAATATTAGATTGTCAAAGCAGATAATCTCCATACATGATTTGTGTATTTCAGCCTTTTCCCAGGGCTATAGTTATGAGTTGTAGGTGGCACATGTTCAATTCCTCCCTGTGTTTTATTTCTCTCTTCTGTGTTAGTAAAAACTTTTCTTGTGTGTGTATGCCCATTACTTTATGTTGTATGTCTTGTGTTTGGCATAACATTGCCGAATATTGCTCTTGCACCTTTAAAACCAATCCATCCAAGCTGTAGCACAGTTGGAAGAGTAACTGATTAGCAACCGGACTGTTGGAAATTGGAAACTCGATCCAGCCAACATCTGTCATGTACACATGGGATGTTACACCTGTCATAGCCTCTAGTGTCCTCATGTTGGTGTGGAACTTTGCTGTTTGAGGTGGCAGCTCTCAGGGATCTGCTTCCAGGGTTCCCACGATCCTTGAAAAGTCCTTGAATTTTTTTTTCCGAACTAGGGGCCCTTGAAAATCCTTGACTTTTTTAACCAGTACATAATTGTGTAATTTCATCTTGCGTTGGATCTTGTCCAGGCTAGTTTCTCCACAGCAGGTGCGTAATTCTGAATGAAACCAGTGTTTCGTGCTTTGACACCACGTTATATACTAATAATGCTACGTCGAGATCGTCCATTTTCCACTATATTCTGTCCGTCTAAGTTGACACCTCTGCTCTCCGTTAAGACAGCCGCCTTGTTATGCCCGCCGCCACATGACATATCACAGCCTCTAGATAACAGCACGCTTTCTTGGGAAACCAATAGATTTAGCCGTCAGGACGTTGTCATTGGAAACCTGGCACGCGTATAAAGAAATAAAGCCAAATTCTTATTGCAAAATTATAACAGTTAATATTGAAAAAAAATACCACTTTTTTAAAAAAGAAAATCACATTTCAGATATCCATCAAGTGTAAAATGTTTTCTAAACTTCAAATCCGTTGACATTTTTACTTTATTTTTAACGATCACAAAGATAGAAACTTAGACTCGAGAGTACAAAAACCCTAACACCATTCAAAACTTTTGATTTGTTTTGATTCTCAAACAAAATAAATCATAACAGCCATCTGTTGTAGTGGCAGTGGACGACAGCAAAATGGAGATTGTGTGCAAACTCACATACTTTTCTTTGTGCCACCAAAGAATTTATCGTATGATATTTTATCGCACGACCAAAATCAATATGTGTGCAAGTAGCTTTATAGTTAGCATTGAGACGAGAAGCCCACTTTGTAAAAAACAAAATCAAGGTTCTGTGAGAAAAGAAAATTCAAATTATAACCAAACTTGATGATAACCTTTCTTTTTTTGACTCAGTAGTTTAAAAAATCGTCTTTTTTTTTAAATTTTTTTTTACATTTTTATTTTTAATTGACAACTTTTGTGTATGTCTTGTTTTAGGTCGTTATAAAAAATTTAAGGTCCTTGAAATTTTTTTCGTTGGTTTTGAAAAGTCCTTGGATTTTTTTTTTTTTTTTTTTAATAAAGGTGTGGGAACCATGACTTTGTCATCTCATCGTTTTTCAAAATTACTCGGGTGTCTTCTGATTTTTCCCTTTGGGATTGTCACCCTCCACATACATCACTCTTTGCTTTCTTACATCAGTGTGGCATTTTCCATTGTTATAATTCATCAATTTTTAATCGCATTTCATTAGAATTTTAATAATTGACTAACATGGGAATACCCCATCTTATACATCTCTCCATCTTTTGTTTACATTTTAGCCATCTTACTTTGTTCCAGAGCCGCACTGTTCTTGAATCCTGCCATCTTTTTAGTTTCATAACACTTGTTTCCTTATTTTGTAGCCCCTGGTCAGCAAGTCCTTGATCATCTCCTGTTCTCCAGTATCTAGTGTATTAATCCAACACTTTGGAAGCAGGAAGAAAAATGGATTTGAAATTGTTGGGGAGGAAGAAGTGGCCTTTAAGATGATCCACAACAACCTCTCGCAAGTTTTGGGGCAAATCGATGATCTGAGAAAGCATCCAAAGTATGCTTCAATTGTTCCTGTTTGTGTTTGATCTTGGTATTTCTTGTGCATTTTGTCTCAAAATTAAGATGATGGTATCTGAGTGATGGATATTATATAGGAAAGCCCTTTTGCTTCGTTTCTAATTGTTGAAATTTGTACTATTTAACAGGGTGTCAAGATTTAAATCACTTGATTTAAATCAACAATTAAAATCATGATTTTAATCAAATGATTTTTTTGAAAAAATCATTGATTTAAATCACAACCAATCTTACATTTTTATAACTAAGTAAATACACTCTAGAAAAATCACAGAATTTGTCAAATGCTTTGAACTTTCTGCACACATGGTGATTTCAGCACTAATGGCTAAAACTCGTACTGATTAGCTTTTTAAAAAAATGTTTGGCACTGGACACTTGCAAATAATCTGAGGTGTCTATGGACTAAGTAATCTGTTGAGTGTTGAGTCAGGGATTCTACCAAACAGTAAAGTAAAAAATAAGTTGACATCGATTTGAAAGTTTTTACAATGTTCATGCATAATTTTATGTTACAAACAATAAAGCAGTAGGCCTACATCTACGTAAATGTCAAGACAGCCAAAGAAAATCCCCACAAAGTAGGCCTAAACTACTTGTTACCCCTTTAATTGATTGACCAATGGCTTAGCTATAGTGATTTTTCAACTACTTTTTTTAATTGAGACATAAATACAAAATAACACAGTTAATGTGATTAATAATTTATTAAATAAAAAATTCAACTGAGCTTTCTATTTGAAATGATGAAAGTTTAAACACAATGAACATCTTTTATTTTGCAAAATGCACCCTGCAACAGTCACCTTTCACTTTAAGAGTAGTGACCCATAACAAATATTTATTTAATCAGACTAATTTAGATCTCACACTTACTGATACATTTGTTAACATGATGATGTTAATTTACTCAAGAAAAACTAAGGAGGATGCCAACTTGTGTTTTAAAGTTAAACAAATATCTTATCTTTTGCTCTTGTTTTGAAAATTCATTATGTAACACAATGATATTTAGTAAAATAAATATTAATTTACCATGTCACAAATTCCGATTGTTTACTTAAATAAATATTAGCTTACATGTCATGTCAGAAACTCAATTTTTTTATTTAACAAATTTATAGGCCCTACAGAAATTTAAATAAAAAAATCCGATTAATTGATTTTTTTACACCTTGCTATTTAATTGAGTAATTGCAAAGCTGTCTTTGTTTTGTTAAGCCACTTATAAATATTAGGAAGTGTTTTAACTTCCATTTATAGTTTACGTTATAACTAAAAACATCGAAATGTGACATATTTTTTAAATCTTACCAGTAACTAATTGACTTAAAATGCTCTACAATAGTAACCTATATTACCTGAAAAAGTATGCTTTAATTGCTTCATTTTATGCTTAATCTTGTATTTCTTGTGTATTTTATGTCTCAAGATTATGGTAATGTTATTTGAATGATAGATTTTGTCTTTAAAATTCTTGTGCATTATTAAGAATTAGGATAAATAGCCCATCATACGACAGGTGTATAGCAAAATGTATTTATTTTAGAAAAACTTCAATTATATATATTTTTTTAACCTGATGATACGTGATCACTGACTGTTTATAAACCTTTTCTCACCAATATCTGTCAACATGTTGATTACTGACTTTATATAAACCTTTTTCTACCACTATCTGTCAACTTGCCTTGCTTTCGCATGGTGTTGTTTTTTTAGCAATTCCTGTAAAACAAATATTATTGGAAAACTTAATTTTCGATCAACACTGGTAAAACAATGAGCTGCGGACAGCAATCGTTTTATACCCAATATTTTTTCCATGGTGATTTCGAAAAAAGGATTTTGATAGTTTGTATGTCACTTTGCTCATAACATCACACAATCAATCAAAACAATTAGAAATTCTGCGTACTGTTGACGTCACAACCAATCAAAACTTTAATAGCCACGGAAACTCAGCAGAATCTAGCATTTTATATAAAAAGATCATTAAAATGTTTACTAATTAATTTATGTAATTGCATAGCTGTCTGAGTTCTGCTAAATCATATATATATAATTGTAGTTTTCTGTGATACTAGTAAAGTTAGTTTTAATTTAGAAAACATCTATCTGTTATTTTTAAAAACACTAATGGAAAGGTGCAATACAATAATATAAGAAAGCAATGTTTGAATCATTAATATATGGAAGAGGCTGTTTTAATTTTATTTTTATTTAGAACTAAAAAGTCCTATTCTGCTTTTTAAATTAGATTTATGTTTGTTTAAATCTAAAATGTAAAACATTTTAATTATTTTAATAAAAAGAGGTTTTGTCATTTAATGCTTGAATATTTAAGTTCATTTTTGACCATTGAAATTATTGATTGTAAAGATAGTTATATTATGTTTATTTATTCATTTGTGTTTTCGTTAAATTTGTTTGTCTTACTCTTACAGAAAATTTGTTTGCTTGAATGATAATATGAATCATGGAAGTCAGGAAGCAGAAGTGGTAAGTATGAAAAAAATATTGATGTAATATGAATTGAATTTTTCTGTATATGTCATATTAATTACTTGAATTTAGAATTAGATTAGATATGCCTTGCTTTAAGGAGAAGCTGGGGTTTCTGTGGTCCTGTAATATAATACATAGAATTCAAATGCATTGTCTAAATTTTTATTTCATGAAACATTTTTTAATATTTTTTTAATTGTCAATTTTTTGTATGGAAAATTACTAGTTATTTTCTTTTTACATAAAAAAAAATTTCAAGTCAAATTTTTGTCATGATATTTAAGTTCAGTAGAACTCTAATTACCTAAACTCCAGTTATCCAGATCACTTTGCAAAAAAACACCCAGCAAAATCCTCATTTTAAAATTTTCTTATCGGTGAATGATGAAAAACAAAGAGGAAGAAGGGCCAGTTGAGGACATTAGAAACATTACAGTGAAGATTCCTGGATGTTCCAAGTGCTGTGCAGTGGACATATGCGAGTGGCTGGTGCGTGTTTCTCTGAACCTTGGGTTCCCTATTCTCAGTGCTGATGAACTCTTTCAAAGTACAAGAGAACTCATTGATGTCCCGGAAGATGACCACATTGCCACTCCACAAGACCGTCAGCTAGTAGGGTGTTTGAGTGCCTTGACACAGCAGGGGGGGGGGGGCTTAAATGGATGGAGCTGCAGCCTGAGTGCGACAGTCTACAGCTATTCACCACCAAGCAATGATACATTTTAATACAGTATGTAAGAACAAAATGTAAACAAAATTGTTTTCATAGTCATTAAATTACCTTACATACCAAACCAAAATTCGTTTTTTTAATAAGAAACAACCTTTTTTTAATGAATTATCCGGATATTTAATTATCCGGGTGGGGGCGTGATCCCAATTGATTCAGATAATTGGAGATCTACTGTATTTAGACTGAAGTTCTTTGAATAAAGCCGGATATACTACAAAGAACAAACTTCTTTAGGTGCTTTTATTTACAAAAGAGATATGCGTAAGGCAATAGGTAAACTTCAAAGCGAATTAACAAAACATCGTTTTGCTTCTTCTTTTTGTACCAAACTTTTTCTGATACAAACTTTTCTGATGATCGCAACATGAAGAGGTTGTCGGGTGGCGCCCCAGTACTACACATGATGTCACCATGTAGATAATTTTTTTTTCAAATGGAGTAGACATTTACTCTAAAACTTGGTTTTTTTTTGTTTTCAAATAGTAATGCTTCACAGGGAAGCATGCCTAACAATTCTGGTACAGAAGACGAACCATTATTTACATTATTATACTTACCTATTTCTTATTTTAATTCATCTATAAAGACATCTAAACACAAGTACAAAAAAGAGGCAAAGTAGGGAACAGAGCAATGAAACTGCACATTCAATGCTTGAGCAAATCAAGAGAGTATCAATAACTGCATGGTTTGAAGTATTGGCTAAACATTTAAGTGATTAGTGCCCTTCTGTGGAAAACTAAATTCATCAAGCGGTTAAAAAATATTTATTTCTGTAAAATAAAAAGAACATGGATAAGGATGGAATATTTAAGAGGACTGCAGAAATTTCTCTGATCTACTGATATTTCTCTGATCTACTGATATAAGATTTTTCCGTCATTATTTAATTAATCTCTTGAAATATCTATTCATTATTCATTAATGCTATAGTTTGACATTTATTCAGCCATCAACAGAATGAACCTTTTTACATTATTTCGTGTACTCCTTTACTTTATTTACCTTAAAAGTTCCTCAAAATATTATTTAAAGCCTTAATTTTTTTTGTGTAAAAACACTGCATATTTTACTTTACCTGCATTTGAAAACCTAGATAAGAAGAATTTATACAAGATCAAGTATTATATATCAAGCGCATAATATTGTAGGTTAGCTAAAAATTAATGTTTTTAAACTGGGTCTGATCGAAACCCAATGCTTGTGAAAACTTCTTCACCAATGCTCTTTGTTCAATTGTTACTTTGTAATTCTACTGTTATCTATTAAGTTAATCTATTGTTACCTGTGCAGTTGATCTATTGTTATCTGTGAAATGTAACCTTAAAAAGGCCCTACTTTTTCATTTCCTTGAATAGTGAGAACCCTTCTGTAACAAATTGTTAACTTGAGATTTAGCTGGTTTATGTAATTATTAAATTATTGTCATATGCTGACATCCAGAGAACAATTTAATAATATTGTCATTGTAATCATTGTAATTCATGCATAAGCCATTTGGTACATAAAAAGGTGAAAATAGCAAGGTTATTTTGTTTGATACATGTGCTTAAAGAAAAAAATCCTATAGTAGAAATATTATTTTATAATTGTACTAAACAAAATTTTTTCTGAACATGCTGTGAATTTTTTCTGTGTTTCTACCTATTTATTACAGCATAGCTTCGTTTTTCTCCCTAGATTCGAGCTGTGATTCAAGATTTTTACGAGTCTTTCTTACCGACAAGGTCTCAGTTTGAGCTTCCGCCTGAATATCGTAATCGTTTCTTATACATCAGGGAATTGAAAGAATGGAGGAGCACAAGAGATATCATCCGCATCATTACATATCTCACTCTCAGCATCCTCATTATATTTTCACTCATTTCCTTTTGGAAATCGGAGGTACATAAACTTTGTGCATCATACTTTATAAACTGTGTTTGCTGTTAGCAATTTAATTTCAAGCTTTGCTCATACGACTTTTACTAGAATACACAAACATTGCATTTTGTGAAAGTGAAAGACTATTAGTAGGAGATAGATTTCACTCATTTTCTCATGGAAATCCTACTATGTTCACCAATCCTCTTTTTTTTCCGTGACATTTTTTACATGATGCTGTCTTGTGTTTGGCACGACTTGACCAAACATTGCCCTTGTGCCATAAAACCCAAAAGGAACCAACAAACTTAACTTTTGGAAATCAGAGGTACATAACCTTAGTTTATGATACTCATAAACTGTTTTTAGTCATTTAATTCCAAACTTTGTTCTTCAAATCTTTATGTGGCTTTTACTATAATATACAAATATTACACTGAAATTTAGTGTAGAACTATTAGAAGATGCTATTTTCATTCATTCCTTTTGGAAATTAGAGGTACATAATCTTAGTGCATTATGCTTAAAAAACTGGTTTTAGCAATTTAATTTCAAAATTTGCTTTTTAAATCTTCATATGATTTACTAGAATACGAACATTACATTTTGAAATTTAGTGAGAGAAAAGGTATTCAGGGTTTGTGCATGTGATCTAATTTTATTTTAATTCAGTGATATGAAATGCATCTTGAGATATATCTTAAAACCAGTATTTTTAAGTCTTGTTATCTTCTGTCAGTCTTAAAAATAATTTTCTTTTCTTCAAACAAATGCTTAGAATGCAAACTTTAGTTGGAATTCAATGAAGTGTAATTTTTTCAATACTTTAGACAGTGTTAAAAATATTTGCAAAAGCTCAACATACTCATAAACTGTTTTTAGTCATTTAATTCCAAACTTTGTTCTTCAAATCTTTATGTGGCTTTTACTATAATACACAAATATTACACTGAAATTTAGTGTAGAACTATTAGAAGATGCTATTTTCATTCATTCCTTTTGGAAATTAGAGGTACATAATCTTAGTGCATTATGCTTAAAAAACTGGTTTTAGCAATTTAATTTCAAAATTTGCTTTTTAAATCTTCATATGATTTACTAGAATACGAACATTACATTTTGAAATTTAGTGAGAGAAAAGGTATTCAGGGTTTGTGCATGTGATCTAATTTTATTTTAATTCAGTGATATGAAATGCATTTTGAGATATATCTTAAAACCAGTATTTTTAAGTCTTGTTATCTTCTGTCAGTCTTAAAAATAATTTTCTTTTCTTCAAACAAATGCTTAGAATGCAAACTTTAGTTGGAATTCAATGAAGTGTAATTTTTTCAATACTTTAGACAGTGTTAAAAATATTTGCAAAAGCTCAACTTTTCGCATTGTATTCTTCATATTTTTTACAGATGAGGACAGGTGAACGGTATCCCAGGCTTAGAGCAATGCAGAACAGAAATCGAAATTCACATGTTTAACAATTTTTCTAGTTGTTAAAGCACCTTTTTACTTTGTCTTTTGTGCACTGTATTCCTAAACGCAGAAGTGAGAAGATGAGACTATTAAGCTATCCTTTAGTCAAAATGTTTTTATGCCAAGAAACAATATTTTCAAGATATTTTATTACCTGTTACAAACTTGCAGATGACCGCACTTTGCATCTTCTTGATTAGACAGCATTTATGTGTGACCCATTTATGCATTTATTGCCAATGTCAGCATTTTTATTGAATTGAATGTTATTGTCAGTTATATGTTCAAAGAATTATTTTTCTACTTGCATAGCTATATGTAAATATGTTTCTTGTTGTATTTCTAAAACACTTGGTTTTGTAGATGATTAACTATCTATTAAAACTGCATTTCCCATGTTTGCAATTATTGGGGAAAAGCATATGAACAGGTATTATGTGATGGAAACTTGTGGTATTTTAGATCAAATATTGCACTGCAGTTTGTTGTTTTAAACAAATTGTTTTTATAAATATTGTAGTCTGTTACGCCATAATATGTATATAAATATTTAGAAGTTCAATTGTACAATGTTGAGCTGTGTAGCAATAAGTTAGGCACAGAAAGTTTTTAGGGCTGCCACAGGCCATTAAAAGACAATTTTTGCTGCTATTTTTTTTCAACCTTGGCAATTTGTCAAAGATTAATGAAAATTTAGTCCCTCCTTTTTTTTTAACTAACTCCCACGGGTGCTTAGAAAGTGCTTATTTTGACCTTCCATTTCTAAGGGCCCTTAGAAATACTTATTTTTCTTCTATAGTCCTTAGAAAGTGCTTATTTTCCTTTGAAAACACAATTAAGTTTTTAAATGACAATATTTTTTCACAATATTTTTGACCTCTTTTTAGCGGCCGATCGGCGATAAAATTGCTTACGAGTACGGCATTTGCGATTATTCGGGAACTGGCCTGCTTGAATGGCAACCCTTCATTCACGATATACAAATCGTCGATCGACTCATGACAAGAACGTAAAAAGACTTGAAAACTCATGAAAATCGGTTTTTCGACTTGCAATACGTGTGGTTCTCGCAATGCACAAAATAGTTGTCCTGCTAGACATACTAGAATACGATCATCAAATGTTAATTAATTTTGTTTTATTCAGTTACCTATGAATGCAATGTTTTAAAAAGCTATTATAGTTATTGTGAAGGGAATTTGTAAGTTGGTTGGTGATTTAAAAACAATATAAAGATAATTTATTTTAATTAATACTGCTACCTGAGTAGCAACCCTATGTGTTGCAATTTTTTTTTAAATCTAGCTTTTTTTGTACTTCTCAGTAAAGTTGAATAAAGAAAAATTTTTAAGATATTCGAGGGTGATTCTGCTCTTAAAAGATGAAGTAATCGGTTATCAGTTCCAAGGGGAAAAAACATTAGAGAAAAGCTCACATAAGCGTAAACCAGAGTGCTAGACGGCCGGGAAAAGTCGTTTGAACACTGAAAATTTCGGACTCTCATCGTATTTGGCCACTGATCGAAAACGAAAGTAATTTTTCTGTGCTCTAATTTTTTTTTTCTCTTTGTATCCAGGTGACAAATACTCAATGGCCGATTGTGCTTAAATTTAATTTTGCTTTCGTTATGTCATGCGCAATCTGTTTCCATCGTCAGCCTAGATGATTATTTTCAAATTAATTTTGTTTTATTAAAATGCACTGTATATCTATTCAATAAAATTCCGTTTTATTTTTTTAATCATGATAAATTTTATAAATTGATCATGGTTTTTGCATAGCTCTTATGATATGTTTCGGTTCACGAGAAAATGTTTTTTTCGAAACTCATTCGGTCTTCGATCCAGTCAAATTTGACTCTGACGTATGCAACTAGCAATCCTTTTAGTAAAGGAATTGTTTGTTACTAATTTTATTTTATTAAAATCTCTGATGTGCCAATAAATGAATTTACTTCTTATTTTCATTATGAAAGTGTATTATAAAATAATTACTGGGGTAGTTTCCATTTCAAAAGCAGGCTGAAGGTGCGGACATAACAAAATAAGTTGGTGGATCATAGAAAAGCCTGACTTAGACAAAACAAAATTGTGTTTCCTTCATATGAGCAGCAGTATGCTAAAACATTGCACATTCGCTCCCCCAAAGACCATTAAAAAGCAAACACAAAACAATCTCGGTATTAAAAAAGAGTTACTGTCGCAGGATTGAAAACTTGGTTGTTTAGCTCGATTCTTAGACGGTTTCCCAAGAAAGTACAGATCAGAAAATTACGAAATTAATATAGTTTGTTCTTCATCATGTTCCATGGACAATTTTGAAGATTTTTTCCCAATGTGGCTATTAGTTTAGGGTTTATTAAGTGTCAAAATTGACAAAGCGAAATTTCTAATGCGAGTGAGCAAGAGACGTACAAATATTCTATCTTCAGTTGTGATTTTTTTTTAGAGTACCTCTAAACGTAAATCTTGCAGCTCATAGAGGTTTTAGAAATTTCAATTTGGTTCCTGATAATGTATGATTTTGAACCAGTCAGATGATGAGGTCAACCCCTGAGTTGGCGCTCTACTCTTCAAACACCGTAAGAACTTTTGAGGCCATGACAGACTCAACATGCATCAAACCCCTGTGAGCACATTAATCTGCCGTCGCTTCAAATATGTTTCGAATTTTTTTTTAGACAGAAATTTTTTCAAAGGAACCAATTTCGAAGTTTCAATGACAGGCCATGGAAGAAAACATCGGAATTTGTGGCTGCTAGAAAATAGAAAGTATTTAGTTTTTTTAATTTAATTTGCTTGGTGTATCTTCAACATCTCTTTCATACTTAATTATCACATTTTCAGGGCTTATAACATATCACTTATTGTCATTTTTTTGACATTTTGTCACTTTTTCAGTTGTTTTAGGTTCTGAAATTCTACTTGGACAAGCACAATTTTTAGTGCAAGAAAGAAAATTTTTTATTTTTTTAAAGTTTGCCAGCAATTTTTTTTGGTATTTTCATCTGCCCTCAACAATGATGACCTGATGCATGATTCCCACAGTCTTTAAAAATTCCATGAATTTTTTTTCAAAAGTGGGGAGGGGGGTGAAAGTCCTTAAAAATTACAAAACTTGGTGTGGAAGAGTAAATTATTAACTGGTGTGAGATATTGGTAAAATCGTTTGTGAACACTTAGACATTTTATATAGGATCTGGAATGACAGATATTTGATGTGACAAGATTTTGCAAGCTCTGAGTGAGTTATCCCTTCCACGATCTCAATATCAACAAGTCAGTTTTTAAAAAGATTAATGACTCCTTGCTTTTTACCCGAAAAAAATAACTAATTAACATTGGGACGTGTAATATTCACACAATATATAATACTTTTCTTAAAGGTCTACAAGAGCTTGGGGAAGATGTGTCTGAACTAGTTTTTTTGTATTTACAGATTTTTTAATCAGTAGCCTAAGCATTGGTCATCATACAAATTCAAAGAGACTTGAAACTTCCCACTCACTATTTCATCAAGCATTGTTCAAGCAGGTGGCTAAGCCTAAAGCCAGCTGCTAAAAGGTTGCTTGAACAATGGATTGCAGTGTGAAAGTATTTCCTTGATAACATTCCAATAAAGAAGCCAAACATGATATAAAGACCGGGCTACATGAAAATTGTTCATTTACTTAGAAGAAAAACTATGAAAGCTGAGGCGATGTTTGGCATATCAAGTGCAAGTACATTTAATCGTGTGACTGAATTTCTTCAGAAAAGGGAATTCATTCGAGATTTGAAGATGGATGAAATGGAAGATAGATGTCCTCAGAAATTTGCCTCTGACTGATATTGTGATTAAGATCAAATTTCTCAAACGCTACAGAATGTGAAAGAAAGAAAGAAATTTCTATTTTCAAAGGGCTCAGAAGCATTCCATTGCTAGTGTAAAATACCTTTTGAAAAAGTCCTCCTTCAGTTCATCTCTCCTTAAAAGTTTATCCTGGCTTGGTCCTCGTGAGAGACTCAGTGGTGAGAGTGTGCGACAAGTATTAGAAGTTGCAAGAGCAATGTTGTGTGGTCCCAACAGACCTACTACTGGATGAGTGGGAATTATTTAAAAGAGAATTTGAGGAAGAAGGATCTAGAATGAAGCCTATTTGTTTACTGGGACCAGTTGTTCAGACTGCGAGACTTTAGTGATGTGGATCCTAAATACTCAGTTGTGTCAAAGCTGTTGAAGGCTGCTCTGTTGCTTTCTCATGGTAGTGTTGACATTGAACGTGGCTTCTCAGCCTCAGGAAGAGCTTTGACAGGAGACAGAGCATCAATGTCAGAACGCACACTCAATGCATTGATGACAGTCAAAAGTAGCTTGGCAAATTTAGACAATCAATCTTATTTGTTGAGGACAACACCATTTAAGCTAATGATCACATCTAAGCTAATGGATATGGGAAGGGTTGCATATAAAGCCTACAATGCCTATTTAGAATATATAAAATGGAAGGCAAAAGAAAAATTAGAGAAGACCAGAAAAGAAAGACTGGAAGTAGAGAAAAAAATTTAAAGCAGCTGGCAAAGAAAAGTAAAGGAGAAGAACAAAAACTTAAAATTATGCGTAGAGGCATTGGACAGTGCTTCAAAATTGTCAAAGGTGCCAATGATAGGCTCAAGAAGGCAATAAAAAATAAAGATTTTAAGGAAGCAATACTTGTTCAGGCAATGATTGAAGGGGCGGTAAAAGTCTCAGACTACAAATAATCATGACTACAAATATTTTTTTTACTATTATATCGTTTCAAAATAATATGCTTTTTAAATAAAGAAAATAAATATTCTTCCAAAGAAAGAAAAGAAAAAGATAGGAGTGGCTGGGAAGGATGTTTTTCTTTTCAATCTTTATACTTGAATATATTTGTCATTATTGTTTTGTCACTTTTTTTGTTCGATTAGTCACTTTTTATACCTTAAAACCTGTTATAAGTCCTGTATTTTGTGTTTTAACTGATTCATTTTATATTTGAGTTCTAAAATAGGGATTAAGAGGAGACTACTATTGTTAAAAATGTATACTACTATTTCACAAATACTTTTGTGGTGGCAGTCACGAGTTTGTTCACCTCCAGATAGATTGTTATTTACACACTTTTAAATAGCTGCTAAGACAATTGAGAAGTGTTACTTTCTGTGTTTATTTTCTATTAATATTATCATGTCTTTGCTGAACGAATGAAATACCGATTTAAAAATAATTAAATTTAAAAACAATATTTCGTGCAGAAAATAATCAAAACTCGAAAAATAATCCAAAATATGATCAGAATGTATACTTTCTAACTAATTTAGCAATAACAAATAACACAGGCAACTAAGTTTTTCTGCAGGATCTTTGCAAATTGGTTATAACTATATCTGCATTTACACATTTTATTTGTAATATTTTATTTTATTTTTGACTTTTTCAAGTTTTATTTTACTGTGTGTATGTTGATATGCTGTTTACTAATACTTATAGCATTAAAACATACCATAAGTTTATTTTGATTCTTCAAGTGTTATAAAATTCACAACAGAAATCTCTAAAGATATTGTATATATGATCCTTGCGCCATAGAACGCCAAAACAACCAACTCTAAGATATTGTTTTATATTGCTATTCAAATTTTGTGTTGTTTTTATTATGTGTTTTATTGAATGTATTAAAAGCTCAATATGTATGACCTGTAAGGTAAAGTCAAATGTCTTTAAAATATCGGTGATACGTTACATTAGGATATTTTAATAAAAGCCTAGTCATAAAAGATTCTCATGCTATGTACAAGTTGTATTAATTTATTTGATGTGTGATGTGTTTTTTTTTCCGAATGAATGAAAAATAAATATTTAATTGGAATATTAAACCTCTTTTTAGTTTCTGTATGTTTTTTAATCCTGTCATGCTATTATATTGCAATTGCAAATTGTTTATTTACAATAACTTATTATCTGGGTTATGTATGTTATATGCAATAACTCAGTTTAAAATATTTAATAAAGAAATTTTTTGTCAGAAAAAAAATCAAAATGCCTTTAAAATAATTATATTTTAATGTAAAGGAATTGTAGTCAAATTTCAAGAGAAAAGAAATTTAACTGTCAAACAATGAAAACGTAATTATTTTTAGTATTATGAAAGAATCTTCTGTGGAGTATTCTAAATTAGTTAGTGTTGTGTTGCTGTCTTGGTATTAGCAAAATTTGTATTATTAAAAGCAATTTATTAAGATGAATATTAGAATACATTTCTATTTGTAATGAAATCTCAAATAGTTCGTGTTAGAACAGACTTTACCGTTGTAGCAAACTTCCTAATGTATGATTCATTTTACAGCTGCAAAATTAATGTATTTACTTTCATATAATTTCTAATCACACTTCATGTTACAGTTTGTAGTTAATTACTATATTCTGCTTACATAAGGCTTTTCTCATTTATACTATACTTTCATATTTAGCTATTTAACTACAGCTGTAAAAAAGAACAAATCTAATACCTGTCATTATTTTCTAGTGTAAGTACTTTTTTTGAATTCTTCTATTTTCTGTAAAGCCCCAACAGTACAGTCTTGTTAATTTTTAGTTGGATTTTTCAGTTTTCTATTTGTTCCTATTTAATCTAGATATTTGTGGTTGAAAACACCTTACTTTTTTACTGTTCTGAAAAACATGTATTTATAAAATGAAACTGCAATTATGGAATTTTCTTTTGTCATACTGACAGTTGAAGTATAAAACCATTTTTAGTAAAATGTCTTGTTCGCCTTTTATTGTTATTATGTATTAACATAACCATTGCTTGCTTAAATTACATTCATATACACATAAGAGGTCTCAGCCTAATGTTAAAGCAAATCCTATATACATTAGTTAAGTCATACATCATGAGTAATTATTTTGTAACAAAGTCATTTTAATTGTATCCTTTCATTTTATTACATTCATGTGAATTAAATCACCTTATTCTGAAATGAAATAATGCATAAACACAATCTTCAGTTTACTTTTACATGGCATGTGTTAAACATAATTATTTTACATGACAGTTAAATACAAAAGCCAATATTTGAACAATTTCTAACAGTAATATTGATTCAGTGTAACATTTATGAGAAATCATTTTTGCACAAAATGATTGTCTCTAATAACTGGATTTTTGTCTTTAGATTTTCTAATAATATAATGTCAACAGTATTCCTTGATGCAAAATATCTAAACTCGTAAACAACTTTTAATATACTCTTATGTTTTTGAAGGCACTCGGTTGCAAATAGAATTTTGTCAACATATTTCTCTCAAAAAGCTCATGGAGTAGAGGATTATCAAGAAAAATTAATGAGATTTCAAACTACCAGTTTTGGTTCGTACAAAATATTTTACCAACTTCAATCTTGGTTGAATTTTTATAAATTCTATACTTATGAATTTAGGATCAGGTGAATATAGGTAGTTTTATTGTGATCATTCAATCAGTTCTTATTCTTTTTTGTGTATCTTGTATTTTTCTGTCGAATGATGCAATAAAAATAATGAACGCTTCCCACACATAGCACATTCATGAAGATTGTCTTTAAATAAATTTAACTCAGCAAAGATGTAATGACTCTATACCTTTATTATTTACAATAAAGTTATCTTTCCTAGTGGAATGCAAAACTTTTACTAGTAATCTTAAATTTAAATGTAGCAAAAGAATTATGTGTGATAATAAATGCATCACTCATGTTCCTTCAATGATAATGCTTTGCATTATTCTATAAAAGCCTTCAAAGTCTCATACAATCTTGATTTTTTTATTAATTATCGCAATGAAACGTGATAAACTATACATTTTACTAAGGGGAGAAAATTATAATTGTTTGGACACCACTTTGTCTATTAAGAATCTTAAGCCTTAGATTTATTCCTCTAACTCAATCTAGTTTGAGATTCAAAAGTCTTGCAACTGGAAATAAAACTATAACCCTCATAAAAAGGCCCTTTTGTCATGAGTGCTATCAATTATGACAGCATATTTGCTGACTTTATAACTCGTGTTTTGAAAGTAATATTATTAATAACTCGTCAACGTCTATGGTTTGTGTCTTCGACACTACCTACCAATTTTTTACCTATGCCAACTTATGGATCGTATGACCCTTCATTCAGTAATCTGGGAATGTGACCAAAGGCGTCATACCGGAGCACCATGGGAGGTGCTGCCTCATCGCTCCTATTCTGAATTATGGAGAGGAAGATGATTTCCTTGTGAACACTACCCAGAACTTTAAATGAGGAAGTTGAATTTCGGGAAAGGTAAATTAATTTGTCCAATCACCTCTTTGTGTTCATTGCCCACAAGTAACTGTATCTTAGAATATTTTCTACAGTAACCATTACCACTGGTAAATCTAATATCTCTATATTGCAACACCTTAACCACTTATCTAACAACTTAACCACTAGAGCGGTTGGTTTGCCGACCTACCGCTCTAATGGTTAAGGTGTTGACCTATGGATCGGAAGGTTCCTGGTTCGAATCTGATGTCAGGGCATCTATGTATATTGTGCTGTCCTTTGTTAGGGATATGATGGTCCTCCCACTGGGTGCTGCTTCACAAGTGGTCATCACTTCCGGCCTTGCAGTGGCCAATGATTAAGTTCATATGTGCCCGCCATTGGAAAAAAAAATATTGCAACAATCCATTCAATCCTACTCAAAAGTGCTGGAGAATGAATGTAATTTGAAACCACACCAATTGGGCTTGATAATCCTACAGTATGTTGTTAAAAAGGCCGATTTTTCCCTTTTCATTCCGATTCAGAAAACCCATTACCAATGATAAAAGATGGCCTGTTGTTGTTCCTCCTTGACAACGCCATTACTTCCCTCGAAGTGAGAAAGGGAATCCTCTCGCCTTTGTTTCCACCTACAAGCAGCATCGAATCTTCGAAATTCACCACGCTCTGCAATATACAAAGATAATGAATGTGTGGATATTATGATTTTTATTTCATTCTTTCAACAAAGAATTGTAATTAATCAGCACATATAGATTCCCCACTACGTATTTGCATGGAATTCGGAAATTGATCCGATTACATCCATCTTGCTTCAAATATTCGTATTTCAAAATTAATTCATGGTAATAATTTTGAAAAGTAATCCACCGTGATGCCATTTTTATCACCAGCTGTCGAAATGGCTGTATTTTTCAATTACATTTTCATTGTACGTGGAATATTCTAGATGGAATGTTCTGTAGATTGATCACATAGGAATAGGTACAAAACGAGTTGCAGTAGGAAACAAATACGAACTAGTAACGTAGTTAAATAAAACAAGTAATAATACTTATAACTAAAAATGCACTTATCATATTATGAAAATACTAGAAGCGTCTTAGACGTACACAAATAAAATGTAAATCAACATTGGACGTTACTTTCCTGTCTATAAATAGACAATACTTCGGTAAAATATTAGAGTATATTTTTATGCACCGTGATCAGGGCTGCCACAAGTGACGTTTTAACTACTATTTTTCAGCCTTGGTGGCTAGCGTATTAAATTCCTCTCAAGCGCTCCTATTTTCGAAATTTTGGCTACGTGTTTTGAAAATTTACCCAAGGTTAACGAATATTCCCTTTTTAACCTTTAGACACAGCCGGTACAGCAGTTGTACCATGATCATGCCAAGAAAAAATTTAGACAACGGTTAGTATTTCACTTGTACCTTGAAAATTACTAGAATCGCGCCAAGAAAGAATTTAGACTACGGCCATTACAGCAGTTGTACCTTGATAGCTATAAGAATCGCGCCAAGAAATAATTGCGCTTGTTATATCTGTAGCCGTAGTCAAAAGATTAAGAAAATATTTAGTTTCTAATTTTAAAATTTAAATTTCTATACGAGGTTTGCAGCGACTGTTTCATACTTAATTAGCAAATTTTGTGTTTTAGTCGTTTCATTTTATATCTGAGCATCTAAAATGGGATATAAGACTTGCTGCTATTTTTTAAATTTACGCTACTAATTCTATTTTAAAAGTGCTTTACCCTACAAAACCTTGATTTCTTTGTCTTAAGAACGAAGTTAATGATGTTCCAGAACGAAATGACCTAATATCAATTTTTCAGATAAAAGTTTCCATTACGAAGCAATGATCGTTAACTCGACGATGCAAAAGCAACTAAATGACACTTTTTAATGGTAGAATAAATCGTTAAACATATAACCTTCAACTACTACAAGCTTTGCTTTCGGTTATTCAAGACACGTTTCGGAAATCACGTTCCATATTATTGAAATACATGCTATTCAAGGGCTCGAATCTTAAAGTTGGAGTTTTGTTTCCAAAAAATTACTTAAAAATTCGAGTACAACGTAATCATGTTTGGTTTTTATTATAAAGATACACTTGTAATGGTTCTAACGCAGTAAAAATTCAATCAACTACGATTACCAATATTAGAAGAGTGTTAGAGGGAAATGTTAAAATAATCAAAACGGTTCGAAGGTAATTAATTAACGTCGCAACGGAACAACACAACGGGTTATGTCTGGGATCAATCACGAGTGTTCGACAACTTTAGGTGAATACGGGCTTCACGGACACGAGGTACTTCAGTGATCTTTTCTTTTTACATGGGTTTAACTTTATTGTCTTGAGTAACCACGGGGTCGCGTTTCAAGGATATTAAAGCGATCTTTTTCTTCTACTATCCAGATTCTTCTTTTTTTCCCCCTTGATGCTGTCATGTGATTGGCAAAACTTGACCAAATATAGCCCTTAAGCTGTATGTATGCACTAGAAATCACGAAAATCGACCAGAATATCAATATTTTTTTATTAACTCAAAATATTTTCCAATTTTTTAGCTTTCGAACGATACCAAAATCTTGCAAATGTTCTAAATAGTGTTTTAGTTACAAGGGTTTTTGTTAGGTACTGTCGCCATGAGCCAGACATGTTTCCAAAACTTGAAACTCGATTTCTGAAGAACTTTGTTTTTGCAATAGGATGCTTTATTCAAAACGTGATAACTCCACAATGAATTCACCTATTATAATTATTTTTGCATCATTAGGATCTATATAATATAGTGGATGTTTTGAATCTCAAAGTATTTATTCATGAAATGGAGTTTTAATTGATTTTTAAATGTTGAAATTCCTAAAAAAATGCTGATGTTATTTTTGCACTTCCTTGATTAAAAAAAGATGATAAAAAAGTATTTCTTCTAGTAACTTGATGTAGGTTATAAACATGAAGAATAATATAATGAAAAATTTCGAACGGGAATCGTCTTTCTAAATAATTTAGAATTTGAGGTATCCCATTTCAAAAACCATGCTGATTTGCTAATTATATCTTAATTAGATAATTAATTATTTGCGCAATCTTATTTTATCTAACTGAAATTATTTTAAGAATACACCAATTACCTTTGGTAAAAAAAACTGGATTTTTAAAGTCAAAATTAAAAAAAAAAATCTTCTAGTGTATACTTGCCATTAAACTCGAAAACCACCAACCGATTATGTAGTGAATTGAGAACTACTTTTTTTTGAGTCATCATATCACTTCTTTATTTCATTCAACAAATTTCTAATTCACAATTGTAAAAGGAATTTCTGAGAATTGTACTAAACTAAACCTATTTAAAATTCGGCAAGCCTTTCATATTAATTGATTACTACTCATATAGATTCTGTTTATTTGTTACTATTCAATCAGTAGAACTTTTGGATTGCTTTCTTAACCACAATTTCTAGAGAGAGCTGCATCGCTCTTGGCGCGTTTATAGGCGCACATTGTGTTGCAAGTTATGACAGGTGAAGGCAGCCCATCCTTTTTAGGTTCATTCCCGTATTTGTAGTAACCTCGGTAAGCGAAAAATTTAAGAGAAATTCAATTTCAGATAGTTATAAACGCTAATTATTTTTCGTAAAAAAAAATGTTCCTTCAATTTTTTTAAATTTTTTCCCGTCAATTACTTTTTGTTAAAGTTTATTATTTTTCGTTGCAAAAAAAAATAAAATTCTTTCCTTGCCAACATAAAATGTGCACCACCAAACGAAGCATAGAATGCAGCTGCACCGAACTATTAAGGACTGAAGTCAAACATGTCTTCCAAAAGCGACCCACATCCGGCTATCGAACGACAGCAGATGCGTTTTATTTATCGAATCCGACGTTTCCAGGGTGACAAACAACAATTATAGCTAAACATAACAACAGGATACCAAGAAAAGTACGATAGCATTGCGATTCTGCGATTTGTCCATTCACCTTTTAAGCTATTAAATCAATTTTGAAGAGAAATCGCAAAAGTTTAGGTTTTATTTAACGTAAACGAATTTTTTAATCGAGAGTGAGACAGTGGCCAAAAGAAATTCATCAATGAATATCAATAAAATTTCGTAAAAAGACAATTTATGGCAATATGCGTTCAGCAAACAATGTTTTACAAGATTTGATCCTTGATCTTCGGTAAAATTCTCCCCCCCCGTACTTAACGGATTTTCAATGTAGAAAAGCGTTTATAAAAATTTGGAAATTGTTTTATTGGATGTTCACCTCTATTTCAACGTTAGAAAACAGTTGAAGGTAAACACTGGATTAACGTTTAAATACCATTGAATTCAATACATGTTTATCATCGTAGAACATTTGTTGAGATGTTTAAAATTGATTTAACATTATATAAACATTGATGGAAAGTTGGATCTTCAAAGTGAAGAATAAATTGATGTCTAACGTTGAATAAACTTTAGGTAATTGGTAATTTTTTAATTAACGTCGTACTAGAGTAACACAACGGGCTACTGACGACGGTCCGGGATCAATCCCCTAAGGGAAAGATCCGAAGACAACACCTCGTAATTTTGAACCACTGTCAGATGACGAATAAACTTTAGGATTGAGCCTTCAACGCTGAATATAAAACAGGTTACGGCAGATTTAACTAGCCCCTACATACACGACGGTCTTTGGCTGGATAGTTTCGAACTCGCAACCCTCCGGTTGCTAATTTACTGATCTTCCAAAGGGCTACCGCGACTCCAGGATCCTTAATAGTAAGCTTTGGGTTTGATCCTGGACCGTCGCCAATAGTCCATTGCGTTGTTGCAGTACGACGTTAATTAAAATACCTACTTTAATATATTTTATTAGTAGTAAGGATTAGATAGTAAGATTGTATTACCTGAGTTCTTCTAAGGAAATCAATTCCCAGAGTGATGTCCGATATGAAGTTTTCCACTGAAATGTAAACAAAAATAATATTATACAGCAAACCTTTGAGAACAGATCTGTTACGAAAGTCAAAATTACTTTTGTGTCCAGTTAAAGGCAGACTTAAAATTCTAGTACATCAGATAATGTAGTGTTTCCAAATAAAGTTTAAACGCAGACAGTTGATTTGCAATGCTAATTATTAAATAGAAATACACTACTTATCACGAATTTCAATGTCAGGAAATTTTTAAGAGCACGTTTACTACACTTTGAGACAGTTGACGTTTGGCTGCATATGTAAAATGAATAAGGAACATGACCGTTTATGGTATATTGAATGCCCTAAACAAACTGCCCATTTCAAATTATGTTACGTTTCAAATAAATCGCCCTTTTTAAATGCATCTGGTAATTTAAGTTAAACATAATACCACTATATATTTATACGATAATTCACATGTACAAATTTCTTATAACACAAGGTAAACCTAAAAATATAAACTTTCATTCATAACTTATTTTCTGCTAATTTATTGACAACAAAGAAAAGTATATATGTCAGGTCTCTATCACACATTTTAGCTCTATAATGTTGGACTCATCCTTGTGATTCTGCCTATATTATTACTAGTAATCTGATGTAAAATTTCCGTAGGTTTCAAATCAGTTGAAATTTTTAATCTATTTTTAACGATTCCGATTTTACGAAAAAAAACTTAACAATGTCAGTCATTTTTTTTCCCCTTACCACTGGTAGATACTTACAAAGAGGGCAGGAAATGTAATCTGTTTTTTTTTTCAACGCAAAGGGCAAGAAATGCAATCTGTTTATTTTTGAAAAGCGAAAGTTCACGTGACGTCACAATCTCTTGCGAAAATATAAAAGATTCTACCCCATTCTTGACGGGAGATTAAAAATGGCATGGTTCCAAAGGCTGACGTTAAGGTGACGTGGGGGCGAAAAGTCTAAATTTTGATGTTCCTTCATTCCTCGGATAAAGGAAGAACGGTGAAAAAAACTTTTAAATTCATTTTAAAATGTTCTAGATTTAATTTTAAAATTCGCCTCGACCCCAAAATTGCAAAATATTCGGACTAACTGTGTGCCAAATCCCATTACTGTAAGTGCCATAGATTCGTCAGGACTTTGCGTGCAAGAAAACAAACAAACAGAGAAACACTTCCCTTTATAATATTAGAGATTTACTGAACCTCTTTTTTAATCCTCCTGGTGCTTGCCTTTATAATAACAAAACCATTAGCAGATTAGTAGCTTCATGGACGAGGTACTTCGTCATTAGAAGAAACTGATCAGATCTTGAGCTTTCGTCATCCAAAATTCGGCAATATCTTGATGGCCATATATCACATCATTAGCAAAATTTATCTGATCTTAATGGACGAGAAATCTCGTTGAAACCACTTGAGGAGTTAAGCTTGGCGTCCAACTTTTTCCTGTCTAAGTACTGTATAACAAGCACACCATTCACAAACAATTGCAGACACTGAATGGATTTCCATTCTCATATTTATCGTTTTGGAGCCTCTAAGTATAAATTCATGGCCCATATGATTTGAGTATATTTAAGGCTGAAATGTATTATTTTTTGCACCAAACATCTTGCAGTGCATTTATATTTTCATGCACTCTTACTCTCACCGATTGTCTCAAAATATGTAGACAATTGCACAATCGCTGTTAGCGGATTTTTTTCATAAAGTGAGAACTCACCTATGTTGAATTGAGCAACCTGTTGCCAGGATCCTATGGTGAGGTCAATGTATTTTACCTTGCCCTTGAGCTCCGGCTGGTGCAATGCCAATGGATTGAACACTTGACTAGTCTCCGGAATGATCTGATCCACCAATCTGGAAATTCAATCACTAGTTGTACAATGTCCTGTCAACTCTCCTGGTGTTTATTCGATCATAGAGAAAACATGAAAGTAGAGAGAGCAATGGTAACTTTTTTATGTGCCAAGATCATGTAACCCAAACCAGTAGTAATGTGGCCCTTAGACTGTTTCCATCTGCTGGGTGGAATCTAACATTCATCATCTCATTGGCCCAAGGAACGGGAGAAGACGCCCATCAATTGATTCATCATCTGATTTGTCTATTTATTGACCATTAGTAGATTTTGACGATTTCACCACTTTTGTCGCCACTCTATAGAAATGTGGATACTCACACCCACACTGTTATAAGATGTTACATCACCAAACGAGGCGGTAAGACACCAAATTGGCCAATAAAGTCAATTTTTCACAGAGCAATTACGCGATTACTAGACGATATATTGATCATATTTTTGAAGCTATTCTCAGTAGTAATGTTCAGTCTACTAACATTTCGTGTCTGGCTCGACCCCTAATACAGTGCAAATAAGACCACACACATCTTTTCGGATAGTCTCTCTGCGCTTATGGCTCGGAACGATCTTTTTTGTACACTTCCCATCATAAAAATAATCAAAAATATGTACTCTATGGTTACGCGCTTCCAGGGAATTAGAATGCTTTGGATCATAGCTCACGTCGGTTTCAAAGGAAATGAAGCGGCTGATTCCGCGACCAAAATGGCCATAGACAGTCAGGGCCGTCCTAAGATATCTGGCGCCCGTGGTCTACCACAATAATGCGCCCCTCTTCATAAGTAAATACACGGGAGGGGATGACCGGTGAAGTTTCAAAAGTTTCAGAACTAGAAAAAGTCAATATAGTCAGTCCCACGTTGGTCTCCATCCGTCAAACTGATTTGAGTGCAAGCAAAATTGCCGCCCCAAAAGCCTTGCGCTCCGTTTAGCTCTGTGGTTACGGTAGCCCTGTCGACAGTGAGGTATTACACGTATTAGTGCAAAGATCATGCTCGACAAATCCTCGAAAGTCTTCATGGACAACTGGGAGCTAAGATGGAGTCAAGCCAAGGAAGCCAGGCATACTCATAAGTTCTTGGCAATCCCGATCTCCAAGGGGGTTGCACACGTGTCTTTTACGTGTACAACCCCCTTGCTTCTCAACTGCTTACAGGCCACGGTGGTCTCGGCAAGATAATAGTAGGCTATTCGTCATTTTATCAAAAAACGGCAATATCTTCATTCATAATTCAATCGGCTTTATTGATGGTGAGATAGCTCGTTACTAGCAAAATTGGTCATATCTTGACAGACGAGGAATCTCATCGAAACCACTTGGAGGGTTAAGACACGCCACCATAATTTCATAATTTATTAAAGAAAACTACATGTAGCACATAATACATGCAACGAAAAAAATTTGCTCATCATTGCTTACCATTATATTTGTGATAGGAGACACCGGAACAGGACCAGGGAAGTATACAGGAGGGGGCTTAAGAAAGAAATTGAATCATTTAAGTGAGTAAACCTACCCCGTTGGATAGGATTGGCCCAGCTACTTTGTGTTTTGTAAAAATATATAAACAAATTGCTATGTCAAAATTTCAATTTCGACATGATTCTTATCCTTGAGTGATGATGCTGAACTTGGGAGGTGAAATTTTAATTGTTGAATTTAATTTTTTAAATGTTCAATCTTGTCTCTTTCCATATACTGCTAAAGTTTTCTTTGTTGCATGCATACTCTTCGTCACTCTTGACACAAATATGGAAGTTTAATTTTAGGCCACAGTCGTTATAATGTCTCGATGCAGGAAAATTAAATGGATTATTTAGGGAAAATTTGGGACAGAGATACCGTAGCATAGAGGGTATTTCCTTTAGATTTTATTCGTAGAAAATTTTTCTGACAATTAAATCATTTTTTAGAGAGGAGAAAAATATATTTGCACTCCTCATACCCAAGAAAATAGAAGCATAAAAATAGTCCTCATATTTAAGAAAATCTCTTCCAAAGTTTCCCCGAAATGACACTCATCTGGTGGGAAAAGAAATTATAAAGAAAACGAACCTTAGTTTCCTGACGAAGTCCATGGACATGGTAGATACAGTCTCTGAAGTGCTTATTAAGGCATATGATGCGATTCCGTTGCACTGTGGAAGAGAAAGAATTGTCTGGCATTTCAATGACCAACGTTATTCGGAACACAAACTTTTTGCTCTGAAAACCAAACACAAAACTACACTGAAGAGCGAAAACATTATGACCACCTACTCAATAACGCGTTGCGCCTCCTTTGGCCTGCAAAACAGCTGCAACTCGCCTGGGCATAGATGCCACTAGTTTTTGGTACATGATTGGAGACAGGTTGTACAAAATGTCTAAGCAGCAGTCACGCAAAGTCGAGATATTTGGACATGGTGGTGTTTGAGCTCTGAGCTGCCGCTCCATGACAATCCAAATGTGCTCTATCGGATTAAGATCCGGCTAGTTAGGTGGCCAGGACATTAAGTGGAATTCATCAGTGTGCTCCTCGAACCACTCCAACACAATCCGAAGCCTTGTGACATGGGGCTTTGTCCTGCTGGAAGATTCCCTTCCCAGTTGGAAAGACAGACGCCATGTAAGGGTGCAACTGATCCGCAATGATGTTCAGATAGTTCACAGCGATCATGGTCTGTTCTACCGCAATTAGAGTTCCAGAGTCGCCCATGAGAACGTCTTTGAAGCAGAATACCGCCACCACCAGCCTGTGTATGACCTGCTGTACAAGAGGGTAGAAACTGTTCGTCTGGCAGACGGCGTACCCTGACACGACCATCGACGTGAGGAATGCGAAATCGGGATTCATCTGTCAAGTCACGATGTTCCTGGGCCCACTGTAGGCGTAGTTGACGATGACGCTTGGTCAACAGAGTCACACGTGTGGGACGTCTGCTGCACAGTCCCATATCCAACAGAGTCCGCTGAACTATGTGTGCCGAAACACTTGCGCTTGGACCTGCATTGTATTGGGCTGGCAGCTAAGCCACTGTCTCTCGCCGATTTTGCTTTACCAAGCGTGACAGTCTCCGACGTCCTTTTTCTTTGATGACGCGGGGACGACCAACAACTTGGCGTCTACTGCTGGTGTCACCGCCATTTATCCACTTTGCATGAATACTAACAAAGGCCTATCGTGAACAACCTACCAGTCGTGCAGTTTCGGTGATACTCGTTCCGAGTCTTCGGGCCATTACGATCTGCCCTCTATCAAATTCGCTTAGATCAGCAGCTTTTCCCATCATTCGCAAAAAAAAGTGCAAGAATGATTACTTAACTTCTCTAGCAGCAGTTAAATATCATTCTGCGTTAGAGAATGACAAAGACTTGACAAAGACACTTGATCACAAAGTCCTACACGTCATCCAGACGAGTTCATTGAAAAATGTGGGGATGGTCATAATGTTTTGGCTCATCAATGTAGCTAAACCAAACACTGAACTAAATTCTAATTATTAAGTCAGGAGATTTCCAAGGTAATGTGGTATTGCCTTTCCTCACATAATTACTGAATAACCACACCCTTTGATTGGAAGAATTCTAAGAAAGCTTCTATTGAACAAAAATGCCAGAGACTGCAGATTGCATTCAGGATATATCGTCGACTTAGAGCAGAAACTCATTAACTGACAAAACAAAAATATTACTATACGGGCTATTTAGAAACGAATTAGTAGTTTCTATAGGTCAGAAAAGGCTTAGAACAGAAACTTTATCTGATAAAACAAAAATATTAATATACAGACCATTTAAAGACGACTTATTAGTTTCTCGGCCAGTAATGGCAAAAGAAGGAACGCATTAAATGACAAAACAAAAATACAACTATACAGATATAGAAAAATAATTATCACACGAAGGAGATCGATCACTCTGACCGGTCTGAAGTAGGGATGCGACATCGACAGCAAAACATCGATGTTTTGAAACATCGATGATCAAAATTAAAACATCGATGTAGATAAAACATCGTTCCAAAACCATCGATGTTTTTAAAATTCAGTGTATTTAAACTTTTTTCCCCATTTCTTAAAACTGGTTTAGCAACTAAGGATGCAACATCGACAGCAAAACATCGGTGTTGATAATGCATCGCCCCCAAACTTTCGATGTTTTTAAAATTCAGTGCATTTAAACGTTTTACCTTATTTCTTATAACTGGTTTAGCAACTAGTGATGTGACATCAGCTCCAATAAATCGATGTTTTTTATAAAACATCAATGTTTTGAAAGCATCGACATCGATGTCGTATCCTTACTTTTCAGACTTTTCACCTTTGCTCACTTTGATCTAAAAGTATGTTCAATTTTCTGACAAAAAAATTATGCTACTTGGTTATTTTTAAAATTTTAATAACGGTACTTTTTTCATTTAGAAATAAAACATCAACAACGTAAAAACATCGACACGTATAAACATCGATGTTACAAAAACATCGATCCCAATACATCGATGTTTTTTAAAAACCATCGATGTTTTTAAAACATCGACATCGATGTCGCATCCCTAGTCTGAAGGCGACGGAACTTACATGGAAACCATAGCAGCATTTTCCACGAGAAGACTTGCAGGAGACCGTTTTGAGAGACGAAAAAATAGTCACCGAGGAAGGTCAGTCGCCGGCGACTATTTTTTTTGTCGTGGTTTATTTTATTCGAGAAACAAAACAAAGGCGCTTTTTTTTCTCTAGTACAAGTTTATATATTCGCGATCGTTAAAGATAGAGTGTAACATATATGTTTTAAGCACCAAACTGTTGGTTTCGAAAGAGACCAATAGATGGCGCCTGGAAGGTTCCTCCACCACTGCGCAGTTAAGTTGCGCAGATGTATTTTCAAGGGAGCCCCGGATGTACGAAAAAATGAGGTGTGATGTGACGCTTTGATGTGTAAAAGACGCGATCCGACTCAGTCGCGACCTTCATGTATATAGAGTCAATGATTGCTGCTAATAAATCGCAGTAACTACGACCAGGCAGTCCTGTCGGTTTATTTAATCCAACACCCACACACATATTTGTAAGTTGCCCGGCGCTCGAGTTGAATAATGCTGGAAAAAGTTCCTTCAGCCCAGCCGAGCACTTACAAGAGTAAAAATTACAACGGATTTGAAATCTGCGGAACATTTTACAACAGAACGATACCTTAAATGTGATTTTGTTTAAATGAATAATATTTCTATTGCAACTTTTGTATTTACGTCAAATGCAGCTAAATTCGTACTGCGAAAATATAAAAGTTGCAATTGAAAATTATTTATTTAAAGAAAATCACATTTAAGGGTGAACATCGATCTGGTGTAAAATTTTCCGCAGTTTTCAAATCCGTTGAAATTTTTAATCTATCTTTAACGATCCGATTTTACTAAAAAAAAACTAAACAATGCTGGTCAAAATTTTTGTTTTGCTTCTCTTCGCTCGAATTGTTTGTGCGCAGGAAATGAATCTGTAAAGATTTCCTGGTGAGTGACAATATCAGGCGATCGGTCTGAGAGATCGATCTCGTTCGTGTGAAGGCGTCCTTAGAGCAAAAACTCATTAACTGACAAAACAAAAATACTACTGTACAGGCTATTTTAAGACGAATTATTAGTTTCTAGTTCAGAAAATAAATATCATAAGCATTTGATATACTGCTCATGACGCTATTCACGATAATGTTAATAAAAAGAGCATTAAGATCACACACCTCACATCTGATGACAGGGGGCACGTGCATCCTACCGATTCGAGTGTCTTCGTCGAAGAGGGAGGACGGTAGATTTCCCAGGTACGAATCCCGACGAGGGACATTCTTCCTCGGGGAACTCGTGAGACTACTGTAAGCTTTGATGGGTGTCGCCTCGTACGCGGAGCGGCCGGAGCGAACCTGTGAGAGAAAGTACATTATAACCATTAACCCTCCTGGTGGTTTAGACGAGATATCTCGTCTGTCAAGATCTGACTGATTTCGCTATTGATGAGATTTCTCGTCATCAAGATATTGCTGATTGTTTTGTGACAAGATCAAGACCTGGTCAGTTTCTTGCAATGCCGAGATATCACGATCTGGTCAGTTTTGCTATTGACGAGATACCTCGTCGAGATTACCATCAGAAGGGTTAAGCATACCATCGCGAAGATTGATTTTCCATGTACGGTAGCACCGTTAATATCGTTTATCATGATCAGGCTAGTTTCGCTATAATGATGAGATTTCTCGCCATCAGGATATTGCCGATATTTTTTATGATGAATTAGCTGAATAACCCGGCGTTTCTCGGGTTTCAAATATAAACGCGACAGCTAAACTTGACCGCGACATTTCTCTGTGTTAACTCAAATACACAAACGTTGTAGAATGTGTCCTCGTCCATGTCCATTCATTGCAGGATAGCAAACTTTAGATTTTAAAATTGGCGCTTCGAGGGGCACTTTTACGACTTCCTGAAAGCCGATTTTCATGGTCATAAGTGCTAAAGATTGGTCTGAAGACAGATACGTTATAGCCTATGTTTTCCGCAGTGTTCTAAAGTATAAGAGTGCCAAATTTGGTGTGGATTGGTCAAACGGTGTAGATTTGTTTTAAGAATACATACACACGTCCTTTTTATTTATATATAGAAGATTTAAAAACGAATGACTGAAAGGAATTACACAACTGATGCCGAAACTGCATTTAACTCTCTAAGGGCTTTCTACGAGATATCGCTTCCATCAAGATCTAACCAATTTTGCCCATTACGAGATATCTAAGATTTTAATAGACGATTTTTTTTTATGAGATCAAGATCTGGTCCGTTTTCTGCCAAAGACGAGGAATCTCGTCCACAAAGATCTGATCTGTTTTGCTATTGATAAGATACCTCTTCGAAACAACCACCCGGATAGTTAACGGTACCACGATCATTAGAAGAAAACTGATCAGATCTCGATCTCGTCGTCATCAAAAATTCGACAATATCTTGCATCCAGGCCAGAGGTGAATCAACGTCTTATTGACTTCCTCCATTTGTAACGGCCAAACTCTGAAATAAATCATTCAAATTTTATCAAATTTAATCATTTGTTTTTCTATCTATGTTCTTCACATCCACATATTTTTATCGCAATTGGTCAACTCCTTCTGGGTGCATCGATTTTTTTTGCTATACAATCACTGCCAAAAGTTAAGCACAAAAGGTAAAAGGAGAAAGAAACGACAAGTACAACTTTGATTGACACGAAATGCGGCAGGAAAGTAGCAAATAGGTTTAGGCATGAAACAAAACAAAGAATTAAATACAAAGATGAAAACAACATTGAATTTTCATAAATTATTAGAGGAAGTCATATTGGAGTCATTAACAAAATGATGTTTAAATCCAAAACAAGTAAACAAAACCGATATTAATAGGGTATGTGACCACCCCTTTTCCTCATTCAAAGTTTACAATGTGTGACCATGCTTTCCATGAGGTGATCAGCCACCCAGAGTCAATCAACCTCTATTCCTTCTGTAAAGCAATTTACAACTCTGCGAGAGTAACTGGGGTTGGGAAACGTACAGACACAGCACGGCCGAGGGTATCCTAAGGATTTTCAACGGGATTAAGGTCGGGCGAGTACGCCGGCCAAACCATACGTGCAATCCCCTCACTCTCCATGTAATCGTTGACGATGCCAGCTCTGTGGGAATGTGCATCATCATCCATTAAAACAAAATAATGACCAACTTACACCACTTTAATTGTGCCCCTCTGGATTGGACGGATAGAGGAACACAAACTCGTGATACCCGGGCGTAAGTCTATTTATGTGTAGCCTTCGGCGCACAGTAGAGGCAGATATTGTCTTACCAATGGACGCTGCAACCATAGATGTCACACGTGTGGAGGTTTGGACACGTTTGGACTCTACATGAAAATGGTGTTCCTTAGCAAGGACTCTTAAACTCAAATTTGTCGAAACAAAAATTATTTTAAGTGGTAGACACTGAATCGGATAGATCAGTCTGATCAATACTACTGTTTGTGAAAATTGCAACACCACGAAGGAATCATGCAATTTAAACAAAACCTGCAAGATATGCAAAATAGGTTAGGATGTGCAAATGATTAGAATTACAAAGCGATCACGTATGTGTGGGCCGAGAAACACTCTAAGCATCCAAGTGAGTCGAGTATAAAAGGCACTGTAAAAATGCGTTTAAATATGTGTATCGTCGTTTGCCTGCTTTAAATGATTGATTAGAAGTCAATATGCTTCGCCAAATACGCAGAGTGTCATACGAGCAACTAACAGAGTTGGAACGGGGCCGCATGATTGGCCTACGTGAGGGTGAACTTTCGTATCGTGAAATCGCCACTCACACGTAGTGTAATGCCACAATAGTGATGCGTTTGTGACGAGATGGACCATGGAGGACCGGACAAATCGAAACTCCAGCAGTGGGATACGCAATATGACGTCACCACGGGACAACAGGCACCTCATCCGCATGGCGGTTGACGGACCGTATAGCGTCCTTTCGTACGTTGGCTCAACATTGGATCATGTTTACAGGTGTGTCATTGTTTGCCCCCACGGTTCGTCGACGTCTGCTGCGCCATGGGCTACGTGCAAGGATTCCTCTACGAAGGATTCCCTTGACCAACACCTCCAACCATCCCTTGACCAACCACCAACACCTCCGGCTACAATGGGCGGACCAACACAGCCAATGGCGTGTTGATTGGTAGCGGGTCGTCTTTTCAGATGTCCCGTTACAATTTGGATTGTAACGATGGACGCGTACTGGTCAGACGCAACAGAGATGAACACCTTCTTCCGGAGTGTCTTATTCAACGTCCTACTGGACGAACCCCTGACGCTATGGTATGGGGCGCTATTGGATATCATGGGTGATCCCGCCTACTCCAAATTGTGAGAACCCTGAACATCGGGAGCAACATCAGGGAAGTTGTTGAATCCCGAAGTCCAACCCATCCTGAAACGCATTCAAGGAGATGTAAAATAATATCAAAACAATACCCGTCCACATGTTGCTCGGAATATACAAGGAAGGAAGCAAAAGCAAATAAGTAGACAAGGGCAAAAATAAAAGTAGGACAGATCACTCGATTACCTCAGATCCGTGAAGCCCATACACACCTAAAGGAGATGTGTCCCTGAGGGCCAATGAGAGAGGAAGCAAAAGCAAATAAGTAGACAAGGGCAAAAACGAAAGGAGGACAGATCACTCGGGTACCTCAAATTCGTGAAACCCATACACACCTAAAGGAGATGTGTCCCTTCAAATGTGAACTCTGATAGTTATATAAATATTCTAGACTATTGTGCACCCTACAATATGGCCACAGATCTTTGGTTCTTTCGGATTGATCGGGTTCCCTGCCACACTTTGAGATCTATCAAGGCCTGGTTTGAAGGGCAAAAGTACGAAAATTGGTTTGGCTCGTTCTGAGATTCGATCTCATGAGGGACTATCTGGAACGCCAAATTTTACTTAGACAAATCTCTTTTCTAAGGGTTCTCATGGTAGAAGCTGTAATCGAGGCAGGATGACGAATCCAAGTCACCACATACCAAAAATTGGTTGAAAGCATGCAAAAGAGAATCGACGAAGTTTCGAAGGATGGCCATGTGAAATAAGTACACTTTTCCTATTTCAACCTATGTGTTCGATTACTTTTGATAATATGGTGAGTGAATAAGAGTTTTGAAGCTTAATATTTCCCTTGAGATTACAGAATTTGCATTGTTTCTCTTGACTGAGCTTCATTAAACTCTAACTTTTTGAACTGGATTAATCATTTTAAAGGTTCAACATAACGCAAATTCGCTATACATTACCCTCACGTAGGTTTCGGCGGAGGACTCCAGGATTGGATTTTCGCGAGTATTGGACTTGCTTTGGTTCCTTTTCTGCTGTCTTTTTAATGCGAGCAGACGAATGTCCACCTCCCCATCACTCATCCTGCATCATCCCGATCGCCTGAATGCTGATCTCTCCTCCCCTACAAAGGAATGACAGTTGTTAGAATCGAAGTGGCTTTGATTTAATAATTGCATTTTCATTTTACATGGTATGTTCTACATGGACTATTCAAGATGGCATATTCCATGTAGACTACCCGTGTAATTCTAGATGGCATATTACATGTAGACTACCCATGTAATTCCATATGGAATAATCCACGTAGAATAGCCATGTAATTCTAGGATTATTCTATGTAGACTGTCCTTGTAATTCTAGATGGAATGTTCAATGTAGACTATCCCTGTAATTCTATATAGCATGTAGCATATCCGTGTAATTCTAGATGAAATATTCCAAGTAAAACCATTCCAAATGGAATGTTCTAGATGGATCGCACAAAATTTTTTTTTAAACGAGTAACAGTAGAATAATTAATTTAAATACATTTAGCACATTATATTATAACTAGGGGGCCCGCCCCCTGCTCGCCAACCCCCGGAGGATTGCTTCGCAATCTGCATTGGATCACTACGCGAACCTAAGCTCGCTTCGCTCGCATCAATGAAGACATGTGTCCTAGAAGACATGTGTGCAGAAGGAATTGTTTACAAAATATAATATTGCAAAAAATTATTTTTCAAATCTAAATTTTTTGCTGTTTTTCAGAAAAGATATATACAGTACCTCTGAAATCAGAATTCAAATGAAAACTTTGAGCAAATTTTGACTCGAAATTTTAGCGCTGATTTGGAAATTGAATACCTAGCATATTGCTTGTATGTACATTTACCCCTGCACTTGAGCCACCCACGCTTTTTCATTGAGTTTGTAGTCGAAAGTTGTAGTGGAAGCGTTTTGTTGAACTATAAATTGTTGACCCTGAAAAGGACCTTTTTTTAAATGTCCCTGAAAAGATCATCCGCTTTATTTGATTTCTATTATTAACTGCACAGCTCGACTAAAGTTCATTTTTTTTTTCAATAAAATTTCATCCGATAACGCTATAAATTAAATTGAAGCGCGAGGCTTCGTGATAAACAAACAATCGTACAATGTTGCCAAAACGCGATAACTAATAACGTCTTTTTTGCGTGCCACGTAAGAGAATTATATATATAGATAGTAGGAAAACTTTCACGTGCCACAGATAAACAAAAGAATATGAATCATAATAGTGTTGTTTCAGGTTTGTAGTAGGGATGCGACATCGATGTCGATGTTTTCAAAACATCGATGTTTTTAAAAAAAACATCGATGTATTGGTGTCGATGTTTTTGTAACATCGATGTATAGGGATCGATGTTTTGGAAACATCGATGTTTTTACATTGTCGATGTTTTATTTTTAAATGAAAAAAGTACCGTTATAAAAATTTTAAAAATAACCAAGTAGCATAATTTTCATAATCAGCAAATTTAACATACTTTTACACCAAAGTGGCCAGGGATGAAGGGTTTGAATTGTAGGGATGCGACATCGATATTGATGTTTTCACAACATTTATGCTTTATAAAAAAACATCGATGTATTGGAGCCGATGTCGCATCACTAAAAAGGTTTAAATACACTGAATTTTAAAAACATCGATAGTTTGGGGGCGATGCATTATCAACTTCATTGTTTTAATTTTGAACATCGATGTTTTGCCGTCGATGTCGTATCCCTAGTTTGTAGGCCATGGTTGGAATATAACTTTAGCTCCGACTATTTGTAGGCTGTCTCAATGTATCAATATATATAAAAATGAAATACTTATCGAACATTTTCAGCCCATTTCTACATAATTATCCAATTTGCCATTATAAAGCAAAACCAATGTTTTCCGCATTTATTGTATGTATATTTGCCAGTACCGAGTTCAAACGTCTGGATATGTTTACATGAAATTTTATAAACATTCAACACACACATTAACTTAGTAAATGAGCTACTTAGGGTCAATTAATCTTCGTTCACTTTTGATCTGACTATGTTTTGTGTATGTACAAGAAACATGAAAAAATAAAAAACATCTACATACAATTTTTTTTTGTTATTATTATGAAATAACTAAGCGAAGTAAGTATTTAAATTTTCTTAGCATTATTTTGCAATTTTGAAGCTTTCGTTTAATGTCTTCAATTTAAGATGTGGCATTGACTTTGGTCACATTTTGGCGAAACTCTTCTATTAACCATAAAAATCCAGTATAGCATTGGTTTTGTCATTTTAAATTTATTGGAGGCTTTTCCTCTATTCAAGGACATTAAACATCCATTAGTGCTTATAAATAACAGAGCCATGATAGTCCAACTAATAAACAATCACACGTTTTTATTAGTTTTACTACATTAATTAAATTGGATTAATGTACAGAAAATTGTATTTCGAACACAATGTCCATGGAACTAAGCATTGTTTAAATCCCATTGAACCCATGAAGCAAGATAACGAAGATCATAAATAGTATTAACAAAACACCTGTTTCACGTTTCAGAGGTTGATAATTCAATTCTTTTATTTAACCCAAAGTGCGTAGGTATAAAAGTACATAAACAAAGAACACTAATGCTACCATTAGTAATTTTAACAGCATATACGGACTTAGCTCAACTTTAAAAAGAGTATGTCAGTGCTGGATTGAGTAACTCAGAATATATGCAACATTCAAACCAGAAAACCTAGTTTGCAAAGATGTCAATGTCAGAAACGGATTTAAACAGCACTTTGACAATAAAACGAATAAAATCAAAACGAAAACATACCTTGCAAATACCACACGAAACGAAAGGGGAAAAAATTAAATTCCCTTGTGCTATATAAATCCTTTGAGGGCACGGTAAATCACTTCTGTTATCCAACTTCGCGTCGTACTTTTGTGAGATAAACACGGATTTTCTACATTCCACTACAACCACCCACTCTTTTATGTGCGTGATAATTCCAACCGTTCGTACACTGCACGCAATGCGTGTCGGCGACACTTTTCAGCCACAGCTACTACATCGATGTCTGCTGAATGTCGAGACAGTAGATAAGACAGTTATACATTCCCGTACAATCATTTCCATGCTTAACCTTTGTATCTTCACGGCATTCTTTCATAAGCGACCCTTCAGAGATGACAGTAGTATCGTCAAACGCTTTAAAGACAGCGATTCTCAAACTGTAGGGGCACCCGTCTAAAAGGGTCAAAAGGGGGCTCGACTGTTAATATCTTAAAAATCCGACTATAAGAAAACACAAATGCCTTCGAAAAATATCATTTTCCTCTCAAATAATCATATTTTCATAAAATTATCATTGGAGATAAATCTTCATTTGAGATACAAAAAAAATGACCAAAATACGGCATTGGAGTGGTTAGAGAACCTGGGTCGAAGATCCTCATTCTCCTATGAAGTACTTGCTTCGTAGTAGAACAGAGCAGTTGTGAGCTTGTCGGAGCCTTTTATAGGTTTTGCTGAGACTTGAAGAAGAGGGGGTGACCGCTAGGAGTTGAGGTACCAATTAGAAGGAACAAAATATTCTCAATTTATCACGGTAAGCAACCATGCAACTATACCTCTCCAATATAGAGATTTTATATTTGTAACAAAATTAGATCCCAGGAGTATGCTTAGAAACTGATGATTCTGACATGTTTCCTACTTTGGTATCAGTCTTTAATGAGACTGAAAACAGAATTATTCTTTCATTATTAACCCTCAGAGGGGATCACACGCATACATCCATTCTGCAATCTGCAGACTTCCCTGCAGTACTTCTAACCATTTTGACCATCTTAACCAGTCCAATCTTTCCTTGGATTTTTTTCAACCAATAAATATATTTATTCAGTATGTGAGTTTGTTTAGACAAATGTATGAATTTTTGTATTTACCATAATGTAATTGTTATATACATTTAAAAACGCGACGGAAGGATTTGCAACTTTCTGAAGTTGTAGTAGGTAGTTTAATTTACTTCACCCTTGTACAACACACTGGGTTGTTGGCAAAGCAACTGACTATTAAACTTCCACACCACACCAACATAAGGACATTTGAGACCACGAAAGGTTGAATGTTCCCCCACCCGTAGGATCGAGTTTCTCAACCTGTGGTGGCTAATCCACGACTCTACCAACTGGGCTACCACGGTCCTCTGAACGTAGAAAGCAAACTACATTGCAATACTAAATCGTCTCAGTTTTCGGGCCCACTTCGTCAGATCCCTGTACCAATATAGTGGCACTGTCGTCATTACAGTTATGGTTTTGTAATCATGAAAAAGTGTCCCAATTTTACAAGATACTCACAAGGAATGGAATATCAATGTTTTTAACTATCTGGGTGCCCCTAATCCAAACATTCTCACGCATAATTCCCAAATCAGATCTCAAAATTATTGTCTTACGATGGATGACAGAATGGACAGCCATCATAAGTTACTGTCTCCCTGACAATAATGCAATGATTGATCTTAGCCATCCTACTTGAAACATATATTGTGACGGTTCTTTGAAATTAAATAGCCCGTTGTGTTGCTCTAGTAAAACGTTAACTAAAATTACCCATTACCATTATATATATATATATATATATATATATATATATATATATATATATATATATATATATATATATATATATATATATATACCATCTTTGAAATTAAATCAACTTTTAACTTCACTATATAAAAGTATAGATGGTCGTGAATTTAAATAATTGTATTTTCTTTGAGCCTACTGAATTCAACTACACCAAATCTATTTTTCATACGATGATCAAGATTGAGAGGCTCTATAATAAGCTTATTTTGAATTCGTCTTGTATAATTACCATTACCCAATGCAAACTATACTAACATGTTATACAAAACAAATTGAAATTGAAATAATTCTTTAGATAAATACTTGTCATAAAAGATATTACTATTCACACGTGAAGAGAGGTCGATTTACAATAATTACAATTCTAACACACGAACCTTTTTCTATCATGTCACCTGTCTTGTACTCTTTAGCGACGAAAATAAATCCTGTCCAGAGACTTGGAACACTACTCTGTGTCTAGCACCAGACGAAAATATCAGAATAATTCATGGACGAAATTAATGCCGGTCTCAGTTAATCTGTGACGAAAAGAGGAAAAATACGCTTGCACGAGTTCCGCTTTCGACCAGGTAAAGGTCACTTGTAGGTAAGAGGGGGTTGTCTTTGACCGACTGACCATCCGGATTGGCCCCGCCCGTAACCGTTATTAATAGTTCCTCCTCGAAAAATCGATGGCTGGACATAAACATTCTAAACCTCCGTTTCAGCCGAAGGTCAGTTTTCATTTGATGCGCCATCGTTTACATCAACCCCAGAGAGAATTCTACAAGTAAGAACACATTTGGGCTTGATGGATTGGAAAGTTCAAATTGCGAATCTGTCGCACCACAAAGTATATCTTCCGTGTCTGGGAAAAAGGGGTTAAATCTGACTTTTGACGGGTTCAGAGAATTCAAGTGCAACATTAATTTTAAAAATAATATAATATGCTTAAAATCGAAACTAAATGAATCTACGAATCTAAATTACAATTATTTGTACAATAGCATGCTTCTTTTTCTTCCTGAATTTTTAAGAGAAAGAGTAAAATATTCAGCTTAAGATTCCTAGTAGGCTATTTCACTCAACTCTTTTTACCATGAAGTGGAAGATCTAGGTACAAGAGTTGGACTTTCCATGATTTGTTGCATCCTTATTTTTGATAGTATGAAAACATTTCTCAAATGTATACAAATGTGTTTCAAAAATTTGAGCTGATATAAAATGCTGTTATTATGAGTATTTTTCATATTCTTGCATTTATCATTGGTCCACAATATCTTAACCCTCTAAGTGTCTTATACTAGATATAGCGTCCATCAAGTTCTGACCAATTTTGTTAACGTATCAACAATTAAGTCTTGGTGACGAGATTTGTCTTCATTAAAATAAATCCCCAATTTGTTTCTGATGATGAGATCATGATCTGGTCAGTCAGTTTTCTTCTATTCACGAGATATCACGCTCATCAAGGTCTGGTCAGTTTTGCTAATGGCATCTCGTCGAGGCAACCACCAGAAGGGTTAATAGCTGAATAAAAATGTATCACCGCCAATATTATTAAAACATACATTATTGCAAAACTCCATCTATATATATAATTCTCTTACGTGGCACGCAAAAAAGACGTTATTTGTAATCGCGTTTTGGCAACACTGTACGATTGTTTGTTTATCGCGAAGTCTCGCGCATCGATTGAATTTATAGGTTTATCGGAGGATATTTTATTGAAAAAAAAAAGGAAATTTTAATGAGCTGTTGCAGTTAGTTTATAATAGAAATCAAAGAAGGCGGAGGATCTTTTCACGGCCATTTAAAAAACGGTCCTTTTCAGGGCCAACAATTATAGTTCAACAAGACGCTTGCATTACAACTTTCGGCAACAAACTCAATGAAAAAGTGTGGGTCGTTTGAGTGCTGGGAAAGTGTACACACAAACAACATGCTGGGTATTCAATTTCCAAAGCAACGCTCACATTTCGAGTCAAAATTTGCACAAAGTTTTCATTTGAATTTTGATTTTAGAGATACTGTATATAAAATTTGTCTGTAATACAGCAAATTTAGATTTGAAAAACATTTTTTTGGTAACATATTTTGTAAACAATCCCTTCTGCTAGGACAAATGTCTTCATTGAGGCGAGCGAAGAGAGCATAGATTCGCGCAGAGAACCAATGAGGATTGCGAAGCAATCCTCCGGGGGTTGGCGAGCGTCAGCGAGCAGGGGGCAGGCCCCCTAGTTTATACAAAAACCAACAAGGAAAATGCCGTTACTATTGTACCGGTCGGTTTTTCCCATTAACACATCTGGAGTTCAGATCGATCTTCCACCCCATGTCTGGAATTCAGATCAACGCCAGACGGAGTAAACAACACCTAAGGTATCCGTGAGAAACGGAGAGTTGAGCCTCTCCAAGATTGACTCTATGAACTTTCTTCCAGCTGTGTGGGTGCCATCAGTTTTCAACTGAAAGACCCTTCGACACCCCGTTGCAGGTGGTTCGGATATCCCCCCGTTCGAACGTGCGTATCTGCAGAAAAGGACGTTTGATCTGAGAAGCTTCTCGACAGATTGAACTTAAATTTTGAGAGGAGCAGACGGGCATCCTCTAGACCAGTGATTCTCAACCACTGAGCCGCGGCACTTTTGTGTACCGCCAAATTCTTAGAGTGTGCCGCCAAATTTTAGAAATGTATATAGTAAAAATTATAATGCTTTTTTTTTATTGCGAGTAAAGTTTGTTTAAATTAAAGAAAAAGTACACTGTAAAGGATAACTGTTCATTTTACAGTTAAATACCATATTTTTAACTGTTTTTATCTTTAAAACTTTTTAAACTTATAGTAATAACTATTAGTTTTACAAACAACTTTTAAACTTATCTTTTTCTTTGTGTGCCGCCAAATTTTGAAGTCGTTAAAAGTGTGCCGCGACAAAAATAAAAAAAGGTTGGGTAATGGTAATTTTTGTTAACGTCGTACTAGAGCAACACAACGGGCTATTGACGACGGTCCGGGATCAGTCCCTTAAGGGAAAGATCCGAGTACAACGTCTCGTAATTTTGAACCACGGTCAGATGACGAAGCAACACCTGAGCTGGCACGCCACTCTTCAAACTTCCACGCCAACCCAACGTGAGGACTTTCGGCCACGACAGATTTAAGGTGCACCAGCCGCCTCTACACCATACGTTTACAAACATCCATGCCCGGATTCGAACCAGGGACCTTCCGATCTAGAAAAAAAGGTTGTGAATCACTGCTCTAGACTCTGATTTTTGTTGGCAAGATCTTGGTTGGATAGGCGGTTCAACGTCAATGGCTGTGCCCACGACTTTTTAGACTTGAACATTTTTGTAAATAATATCCAAAATTACCTTTAATAAATATTTAATTTTCATCAGTTGTACTTCTAATTGTTAGATGACGGCAGTGACGTGACTAGTCATTTTTGTGTCCTGTACAAGAATTTGTATTCAGGCCCCTTAATTTTAATTAGGTATTATTTTAGAAAATTCATAAATTACATAATCATAGTTAACATTTTTAACGATATTGTATTCTATTGAAATAATAGAATGACTGGAACTTGCCTGACAGATTCTTGTCCGATAGTTGATCTTAAATATTTTTTTATTAATTTAAACTTGCTAAAACTTCTCTCGCACGAAAGCAATAGAATCGGGAAGAGTATAAATATTCAAAGAGCGACATTAATATTTGGGTAAGACTCAATTAAACCAAAATCATGAAGAACCTGTAGAATATTAAGCGGCGATGCAGTTTCAATATTTTGTATAAAAGTCGTTACTTGAAACGTAAAACTTTCCAGTTCGCATGTGAATTCGTACTTTTTAAACTTATTACTAACGTACTTACGAGCTCTGCAGTCAATTTTTTAAAATCGGCAGCACTCATGTATTGTAAAAACAAGCCATAGAGAAAGCAAAAATCTGGTCCCAGGTAGTTTTCATTTTTTAATAATGCCAATCTATTTGAGACAATAGTGTGTCAAGAACACTGTAAATTTGTATTTTAAATGATTGGTACAGCTACACTCTACGTTCATGAGTGATGGCAACGGCTTGGCGAATTTTTTTTTTGGCGCACTTCTTGTAGCGAGTTACGATAAATTAAGGCAACTCATCTTTCGTTACGATTGTTGTAGTTTTCATAGCAACCTCGGCAAACGGAAAATTTCAATTTTCATTTTGAATATTCTAGAAAGTTCTTCCAAAATCCGTTAAAGTCGTTTGATTTCATTGATTCGTTTGAAATTTTTTCTTTCCGTACTCCCATTGGTTATTTAGTTTTTTAAATATCCTTTGATTGCATTGGTCCTTTTAAATCGTTTTCTGTGATACTAGTGGTCCATTTATTTGTACTATGACAGTTGTGGAATATTTATTTTATTATAATAGTTTCAACGAAATGATTAAGAATTTTTTTTTTTTGACCATTTTTGTTTTCATTATTTTTTTTACGAAAGAATTCTGACGTTATCAGGTTGTATTATTTCTTGCTTTTTTTCTTTTGTAAATCGTTTTCTTTTTTAATATGCCCACTGTATTTAGCGTAATTGATAAGTTTCAAGGTATTCTTACCCAACATTCGTAGTTTAGTTTCTCTGCTGGTTCACAAATGTGTTTTGAAATGTTCTTAAGCTTACTACTTTTTGTGAAAGTTTTAAAAATATATACTTTTCAAAACGTTCTGAACTGTGTTTAAAAAGTGTGTTGTAAAAAGAAAAAATTTGTGACAGAAAAAGAGTTAGGAAATAATTATTTCCTTGGCAACTTTAGCAGTTCGCCAAAAAATTCGCCAAGGCCGTTGCCATCGCCCATAAACGTAGAGTGTAGCTGTTCCAAATGATTATTCGGGTGTCAAGTTACTTCCTTCATCTGGTGTTTCATCTTTTCCCATTATCTTAACTCTTCTCTTTGGGTTCTCTCCCTCTCTCTTTTTGGGCCCCCTTCCACATTTGCCTGTGCAGGTGAATCTGTTACACCTGCCTAGTTACGGCACTGGATGACGGTACACTAAACAACTTATTGTCACTAGTTCAAAAATATATACGGCTTATTTTTTGATTGACACTGAAAACAAAATAAAATAAGAAATGTATTTCTTTCGTTTTCTGATTGCTTTTGAAAGACATGTACAGAAAATATAATTGCAATATTACATTCTCCAAGACATTAAACAAAATGTATTACCACAAAATCTGATCATGATAATATATATAAATAAAAATAGAGTGCTTGTACATCGAATATTTTCGACCCGTTTGAAGTTATTTATCTGTTTTAGGCCCTTCTGATGCAAAATCAGTGCATTTTACGTTTGTGTGTGTGTTTGTCTATCAGTCTGTAAGTGTGTGCCTGTACTACTTCCAAACGGTTAGGTGTACTATTTTGAAACTTTCATACTGTGAATAGGTACTTACATTCATTTAATGACCGAACTTGGTTGCATCGGTCTGTGTGTGTCTGCCTGTCTTCCCGTTTTATAACTGTTCTTCTGTTTGTATTACATCTATCTGCATGTTTGTGTTACATCTGTCTGTATGTTTGTATAAGTATCACACAAAATTTATTCAACATGTTTTAATACAATATATTCGGTATTTGATCAATCATACATTATTTTTGTAAATACGTTATTTTAATTTACCTTGTTTGTATATTTAGAGGAGTTTCACGCGGAAACATTTAACTGTACTTAGATCAACCATAATTAGTTTTGGAGAAGCTGAAAGTATATATTGAGTTTTACGATTACTTTAATTGTTTTACCAGTACTGTTGAAAAAGGTAGTACCAGTACTACTTACCAGTACTGCTGATCTTGTTCGCAGTGATTACTTTCAAAACTGACCCAAGGTGAATGTCAGTAATTCTGGATCTGACACGAGACTCTCTCGTATTTCTTTTCATAAGTGAAAATAATTGCTCGCACCGATAAGTACTTCCAAACATGAAAATAATTTCATATGCAAATGGGAGGCAGATATTTGTAAAATTCAGGCGCTTCACCTTCACTGAACGTTGCCTTCAAACCTGAAGAGCACTGGATTACCTCCATTTGCATATGATCAGGTACAGATTCCATATTTATCGAGCAAATGGAATTAAACCTGTCTACTAAAGATTTAAGATCTTCAAACCTTGTTTCAACTTCAGTTCCGGGAAATGGTGCGTCAATGCAACACGACTATAATACATTGGCGAATGTTCCGGTTAGTTATTAATAATAAGAAATTTTAAAAATTAAGCTATGAAATGTTAGTAAAATATTTGTTTAATATTGATATGTTGGTTGGACCAAAAGTTTGACATGCCTGTTTTAGATGGTACCACACGTGTTTGATGGATTTTAGGTTGGGTTGGGAGATTACGTCGATCTCTATGATCTAAGACATTTTAGGGTTCACAAATCAAAACGTAGATTCCTGTGATCAGTTAAACAAATGTCCCCAAATGCATTACTCTCTTCCTTAACGATTTCTTTCATGGACTCTCTAATATGTTTTAGTCCTTCAACTACTACACTGCAGTGGGGTTCCAGCAAGTTGGCATTTGAGTCGCGTGGATTTGAACAAATCTATTTGTTAAGTTAGGGGGCAGGCTAAAAGTCAACATGCTGTCGTGATTGGCATCTTTGGCATGGATTTTATTATAGCCCGAGTTAATCGTCACTACCGTAAGCGATAGCAATGCTTAAGAGTTTGGCGAAACAAAAATCACCTATGGCGGTCGCCATACTAAATTTTGTGAATGGTAGCCCATTCTTCTTTATTCCCTCGCTGCCTTTGTTAAAATTGGTTTCTCCAAGGGCATCTGCTTTCTCAATGCAGCGCACAAACAAGTCCAAAGTAATTGTTTTGAAAGAAAACACATTTTTTAACATAGAGTTTTTATTTTTTTCAAGATGCATTGCTTCTGTTGCACAAAAAAAATGCTATTTGCTTTCTGCAGACTACAGAATATACAGCGATTACTAAAATAATTCTCAGGAAAACCGTTCAATTCCTAAGAAACAAATTTACCTGTTATTGTCACTGAGAGTCATTACACCTTGATGTTTTTCTTGGATACTTTAAATGCAAGTGTAAGCACAAAAGGAATTATAATTTATTTCGTTGGGGGAGGGCGAAAATAAATAAAGCAGTAAATAAGACGCATCATATCGAAGGTATTTTTAAATGTATACAAGAAATTAAATTTCGATAGTTCAAGATGGCAAACGATCATTTAAAGTAACAAATGATGTAGAATAATCTCAAAAATAGTTAATAAATAATATTGTTGATTTTAATATTATTTATTGTTAATCAATTACGCTCATAAAAAAGCTGTTATGAATTATTCTTTAAAAATTAAATCGTCGTAATAATTTCAAAATTATTCCAGAACACTGGATTCCATCTTCGTCACCAGTTGTTGTAGTAGTATGTTTATTTAAGAATCATATAATTAATTTTACATAGAACATTCTAGACGGATCACAGAAATATATACAAACGAGTAACGTAGCAACAAACAGTATTGCTTCTATATACAAAATGTAAAGAATTTATCGTTCCATTCAAGTTTCAGTTTGAGAAAAAGATTAAATACATTTACAGATTATTAAAATACTAGTGTAACAGCTAATATTAAATAAATATTAAATTGAGATACAAAGCTATAGTGGCGAGAGAGAAAGAGAGCGGTTTCCACGCGCAAAAAGTAAATAATAAATCATGACACTATAATTTTATTGGCTAAAAACTAAATCTAATTAATTAACTAACTGAAAAATTTAATCTCTCACTAATATCTGATTTACAAACAAAAAGTAACATCAACACGAGTCTGAAATCCCTGAAAAAAGTCGTGGCCATTCCAAACTAAATAGTGGAAGTTGGGAATCAGTTTTAACAAAAGTTACATTTGACTCACTTGATCAGCTCAATCCGTTCCGTGTTTTCTCAATCGTGTTTGTGACGAAGTGGAAACACAAACTGACTGGCAACATAAAAACACTGACCGCGTGTTTCGTCGTCATAGCAACGTTAGCGGAAAGGAGGGAGAATTAAATGCGCGGGGATTGTCGATACCTTCGATTTTCGACTAGTGTGTCAAATGGATTCCGTTAACTTAGTGCCCTAAAAAATACAAATGTTTCTAGGAATGTGTGAATCGAAGAATTGCTGCTCAAAGAACACGAACTTTCTATGAACCCATACAATATCTCAAGAAATAATAAATACTTGTCTGGATTTCCTGTTATGAGCATCAGACATGAATCCTTTTTAAATAGCCGACCAACCGGTATAGTGGTTAAGGTGTTAACCTCTAAATCGGAAGGTTCCTGGTTCGAATCCGGGTCCGGCAATGGATGTTTGTAATCGTATGGTGTAAAGGCGGCTGGTGCACCTAAAATCTGTCGTGGCCGAAAGTCCACACGTTGGTTGGTGTGGAAGTTTGGAGAGTGGGGTGCCAGCTTAGGTGTTGCTTCGTCATCTGACCGTGGTTCAAAATTACGAGGCGTTGTCCTCAGATCTTTCCCTTAAGGGACTGATCCCGGACCGTCGTCAATAGCCCGTTGTATTGCTCCAGTACGACGTTATTAAAAAAACCTGTATCTATACCTCGGGTCGTGGAATCCCAATTGGAAGAGTAACGGAGTGGTAATCGGAGGGTGGAGAGTTCGAAACTGGGTCCATACAAAAGATCGTCATGTACGAAGGGGCTGGACACGTTAAGTCTGTCGTGACCTCAAATGTCCTCACGTTGGTGTGGTGTGAAAATTTGGAGAATGGGGTGCCAGTTCAGATGTTGACCGCGTCATCTGATCATGGTTCAAAATTAAGTAGTAGATTGGTATTTAATTAACGTCGTACTGGAGCAACACAACGGGCTATTGACGACGGTCCGGGATCTATCCCCAAAAGGAATGATCCGAGAACAACACAACGTATTTTTGAACCACGGTCAGATGATGACATAATTACGTGGTAATTGTCCTTGGCTCTTTCCAGTACGACGTTAATTAAAATACCTACCTTGGAACCCTTCGGGTTTGATCCCAGACCTTCGCCAATAGCCCGTGTGTTGTTCCAGTGGGACGTTTATTAAATACCTACCTACCTTTATCGGAAGTATTTTTCTTCTTCCTGTGGTTTGTTTATGTTTATACTGAGAAACTTATATCTGGCAAATGACTATTCCGAATTCAGAAATATAAAGTTTGACTCAATAATCATGATTTGCCGAGGACAGTGGCCTTTTGGCCGCACGATTTTCGATTTCTTACCAGGTCCAAGCTGTGTTTAGTCACTTCATAGCTGAAATCAAAGGTATGTACGACAATTTTGTTTGGCTATTAAAGTTGATGTGTATTTTCAATACTGTTATTCGATAACCTTATTGCTTCCTCAGAGAAAAGACTTTCTTATAGAGCCAACTGTGTAATAATATTCAAAATACTTGCCTGCATAAACATCTCAAATGCTTCATTAATTAGAAAATAACTGACTTGTGTCACTTTCTATCGCAGTAAAATGTGAACCTTTGGTGAGGATAGATTGTTTTGAAAGGAATGACCTGGCAATTATGTAATGTTCTAGAAAGTTATACAGGTTTTAAAACGATGCTAAATCTAATCATACTACTGGTGGTTTAGCTTCGATTCGAAAACTGCCCTGTTGTGGCCAGCATCTGGACCTAAAACCTGTTGCAAACTCTCCGTTTTCTCGGGAAGTGATAACTTGTTTTTTCTACTTGGATCTTCATTCCCTTGGGTACAGCTTCAGTCTACGTTTATAGTGATGGCAACGGCTTTGGCTCTTTTTTTGGAGCACTTTTTAAGCCGCCAAGAAAATAATTATTTCAAATGAACCAATGAAATCAAACGACAGTTTAACGAATTTTGAACTTTCTAGAATATTTAAAATGACAATTTAAACCTTCCGATTGTGCCGAGGTTGCCATAAAATCCACAATAACCGTAGCACAGATGGGTTGCCTTAACCTGTCATTAATAGCTACTAGAAAGTGCGCCTCAGCAAAGCCTGCATTTCTGATGGTTGCGAGATCGGCGCTTGGACCTGGCTAAAGACCGTCGTGTTCGCTAATGGTGGCTGGGGCACGTTAAATAGATCGTGGCCACAAAATCCCCCATGTTCCCATACCAAATCAATACCTCTGGGGGTACCTGATCAGGGGGTTATCGGCCTCTGATTGGGATCTAAATTACGATATGTGTGAAAGGGATCTTCCTGTAAAACGGATGTGTCATGCATGAAGAAGTCCAACCCTCCGGGGCAATGGCACCCCCAATTGGGCCATATATGGCCCGCGTGACAACAACAACAAGTGCGCCAAAAAAAAAAGGGCCCAGACCGTTGCCACCGCTATAAACGTAGATGAAAGCTGTACCTTTCCTTGGAATAACAAGGCAACGACGAGATTGTCTTGTCTCGACGAGATATCTCGTCCTTACAAATTTGACCAAAACTTGGACAAGATATCTCGTCGAAGCACGTGGAGTGTTAAACTGTTACTATGTGATGATATGTTAACTGAAATTCCTTCCGAAAAATGTAGAGCTAAGAATATTTCTGTGTAAAATGTACTCAAATAACTAAATCAAAAGTTATATATAAAAGAGTATCTTAACAAGCAAGTTTATGATTGAATCTAAGATGTGGTATTACCATCCTCATCCCCTTTTGTTTGTTACTGTTGTATTTGAAAATAATTGATGAGCAAAAACAAATTAGTAAAATCCCCATCGTGTTTATCTATTCTTTTTCGGAATCACCCGATCTCACGCACACAGCGCAGCGTTCTGTTCTACAATTGAACGTAGAACTACACTGCTGTTTATAAAAAATGCAACACCATGAAGGAATCATCCGAATGAAATGAAATTTGCAGAAAATGTCAATTATAGGATGTTATGCAAAGTAGTAAAGTTTCAGAGCCACCACGCATACGTGGTGTAAGCAACACCCTATGAACTGATGCTAAAAGCATATAAATAGAGGGCTGTAGCGGGACGTTGAAAATAGTGTATGGTTATATTTTAGTGGCGAACGTTTAGTGAGACCTAAGTATGCCTCCATGACGAAATAGGGTGAAATTTCAACAACTTACTGAGTTTGAATAAGGGAGAATCATCGACCTTCGTGAAGGAGGATTTTCGAATCGCGCAATAGCAGCTCGTGTGCAGCGGAACAGTTCCACAGTGATGCGAGTTTGGAAGCAGTGGACCGACGAGCACCGGATAATTCGAAAAACTGGGAGTGGACGACGGAAGGTGACGTCAGCGCGCGATGATAGATACCTGGTCCACATGGTGGTGAATGACCGTACAGGTTCCTCCAGGCAGTTGGCAGCACTCTAGTCTACTGCTACAGGTGTACTAATGTTGGCTTCGTGTGAATTCGCCGACGTCTGCTGCACCGTGGACTGCGTGCAAGGATTTATTTATACAGGATCCCCTTCACGCCAAACCATCGACGTCTGCAATGGGCTCATGAGCACAGAGCCTGGCGGGCTGATTGGCAACAAGTTGTCTTTTCTGACGAATACCGCTTTAATTTGTGGAACCATGATGGCTGCATTCGTGTTAGACGCTATGCCGGTGAACGCTGCCTTCAAGAGTGCGTTATCGAACGTCATAGTGACCGAACACCCGGAGTTATGGTCTGGGGTGCGATTTCGTATCATGGACGATTTCAGCTGCTACGAATTGAGGGTAATCTGAATAGCAACAGGTACGTCCGTGAAGTGCTAGAGCTCGAAGTCGTTCCCTTCCTTCAAGGTATCCCTGGAGCTATCTTTCAACAGGATAATGCACGCCCACATGTTGCAAGGAATGTTCGAGACTTATTTTCAGCCCAACACATGCAACTTCTTCCTTGGCCTGCTTATTCGCAGGATATGTCGCCTACTGAGCACGTGTGGGATTTGATTGGTCAGCGTCTCGCTCGTGATCCGCGTCCTACAGCTTCAAAAGAGGAACATTGGGTGCGCATACAAACAATATGGAATTCTCTTCCACAAGCAGACATTCAACATCTGTTTCTCTCCATGCCACGTCCTATAGCAGCACTTATTGCAGCGCGTGGTGGCTACACCAAATACTGATTTCGGACACTTAATAATGTTTTTTTTTTTTGCTTTGAAATTTATTCATTTTTTTGTACTAATACAAGCCATTTGTGTATTAAATTTCATTTAATTCTGATAACTCCTTCATGGTGTTGCATTTTTTACAAACAGCAGTATATATATTTGATATACTTTATCCTACATGATTTGATTAATATGTCCTTTTTTAACTAATGATTAGTCTTGTAGGCGGAGCAGGTTCGATTCCTGGTCAGTCCATTCCTCCCTGGGTATATTTCTCTCTTCTGTATTATTAGCCGACCAACCGGTATAGTGGTTAAGGTGTTAGCCTCTAGATCGGAAGGTTCCGGGTTCGGGCATGGATGTTTGTAAACGTATGGTGTAGAGGCGACTGGTGCACCTTAAATCTGTCGTGGCCGAAAGTCCTCAGATTGGGTTGGCGTGGAAGTTTGGAGAGTGGGGTGTCACCTCAGGTGTAGCTTCGTCATCTGACCGTGGTTCAAAATTACGAGGTGTTGTCCTCGGATCTTTCCCTTAAGGGACTGATCCCGGACCGTCGTCAATAGCCCGTTGAGTTGCTCTAGCTAAAAATTTACCTTGTCTCTAGCTTGTCCTTCTAGCTCAAAAATCTAGCTTGTCTCTTAACTAAAAAATTACCAAATTACCTCTTCTGTATTAGTAACACATTAGTGTGTCTTTTATTTGATATTGTATGTCTTGTATCTGGGGGAGCATGATCAAATATGGCCTTTGGCTGGTTTTTGGATTTTATGACACTATTTACCCATGCCAAAGATATAGGTATAATAAATTACCAATAATATTTGTAGCGTGGGAAGAAAACAACAAGAGAACCACCGTGAGCTAAGTCACTCAAAATTACGAACAAGACACCCTTTTTAAATAAGTGTATGCTTGAATTTTTTTATGCATCCTATGTAATAGAACAGGGATAGATTAGTAAATCATTTAGCGTTCCTCTGATGCACCATGGAGGGAAGGGGGGGGATTAAAAAAAATTTAAATTAAATAAAACCCTGAAAACTGGAATCTCATAGCTTTCAGGCTGTCCAATTGGCTCAATCATTCACTGGATATTCAAATTATTCTGAAATTGAATAAAGACAAACACACAGATCTCGCCAAACTAATGCCGCTTCTCAACACCTGCACCTCAACATTACTTCACCTGCTTGATATATTCGAAGACTTTTCGGGAGGAACAAAAAGTTTTTTGTTATCATTTATATTTTATTTGTGCTCGAATCTTTCCCATCGGGTTTGATTCCAGATCATCGACAATAGGACGTTGTGTTGCTACAGGGTGACGTTAAATATCTATCTACCTACCTTGATTACTTGTGCACTCGCAAAATGCTCCTTATAGCCCGCTGTGTTGCTCTACTACGACGTTAATTAAAAATTACTGAAATTACCATTACCAAAATACTAAGTAGTATTTAAGTTTACTAAATGTATTTTAATTCACTATTTAACTGTGTTACGCGTTCGTTTATTTTTTCCTACTGAGTTACACGTTTTGTACGTATTCCTGTGATCTATCTGGTAGGTATTTAATTAAAGTCGCCTTGGAGCAACACAACGGGCTATTGACGACAGTTCGGGATCTATCTCCAAGGGAAAGCCTCTAGATAGGAAGGTTCCTGGTTCAAATCCGGGTCCGGGCATGGATATTTGTAAACGTATGGTGTAGAGGCGGCTGGTGCACCTTAAATCTGTCGTGGCCGAAAGTCCTCACGTTGGGTTGGTGTGGAAGTTTGGAGAGTGGGGTGCCAGCTCAGGTGTTGCGTCGTCATCTGACCGTGGTTAAAAATATGAGGTGTTGTCCTCGGATCTTTCCCTTAAGGGACTGATCCCGGACCGTCGTCAATAGCAAGTTGTGTTGCTCTAGTACGACGTTAACTAAAATTACCAATCACTCATCAACAACTTCTAATTTGAAGCGTCATAGTTCAAATGCAAAACGGACAATATAAATGGAACAGCTTTCAGGATTCTTTAGTGTCAACGTTTTTAGGCGTTGCTTTGTAGCGAGTGTAGCAGGCAAAGGCAATATCGCTTTATTAGAATCATGGAAACCTCACGAATATCTGGATCTTGTTTAATTTTGTATAACCGTTGTCTTTTTTTCCATGCTTAAATAACAAGTTGACCAGAACTGTGATCTTTTATAACACTAAATAAAATAGCTTAGTTCAACTTGATTTAAAAATTAATAAATTATTTAACTTAGTTGAACTTCTAAAACAATATTTCAGAAAAAGTAAATACCTAGTAAGAATTCTCATTTGTGTCTATTTTTAATTTTCGTTAATTTTTTAAGGATTTTTCGCTAAGTCGGTGTTTTTTTAGGTGAAGTATTTCATTCCTGGCGACAAAAAGTACGCCTAAAAATGAGCCAAAAGTGTTGTCCAAAAAGTCTTTATATCAAAACTGTATCAAGTTTTAATACAAAATGGGAAATATTAAATACAGCCTATAACTCCTGATTTATTCGGTTAAAAAATGTGTACATTTTGTTGAAAAATTGGTAACAAATTTTCTTCTATATTTAGGTGTAAACATTTCTTTTGTTTTTTTAGATGTTTACCGGTTTCTTCCGAATATCAGCGCTTTTTATCTTCAACCTCGTTAGATGCATCTGTGACATTGGATGTGTGATGTCTTGTTATTGTATGACATTCTCCTTACTGTATATAATTATCTTAAAAGACTGTATAGAAATATTTGCCTACTCTACTGTTAAAATATCAAAAAGAATTATCTGGATTTTACAGATAATGGGTGTTGTAGATAGGCAAACTTCAAGTAACAACCCATCCTCTCTCACAGAAGAGCATAAAAATGCTGTCATGTCAACTGAAAGTTTGAGAATCTCCCCTACTTCAACTCAAGATGTTTGCTTTGCCCTAAGTAAAAAAAACGCTGAACTGTCGCCTTTATTTCTGAGTCCGATATGTAGAATAAATGTGCCACAGTCAACTATTCTTGAAATCGTTAATGAAAATGGCGTAGAGCTATCACCAGAAGAAAAGTCTTTTCTGAAAAGAAAATGGAAAACTTTGAGGCTGAAATGCAGTAAGAAAGAATTTTCAGCTCAGATGGAATCATTCCCAAAATTCCCCAATTCTGTGGTGCTCAAGAATAATGAAAGGAACGTAGCCAAACCGACAAAATTGTTTGTACAAGAAGAGAGCACTGGAATGATTAATTGCTGTGGAAACCTGTTCTTTAGGTTTAAATCTAAATTTAATAAACATGCTCCTTCAGTGTCATACAAACGATTGTGATTAGTTTTAGTTTTGTATTTTTATTAATAAAGAGTCGCTTTCAATTAAAGTTTCAGTTGGAGCATTTCTTCACTTGTACTTCGCACTTATGGGGAAAGAAGAAAGTATCCATCGATGTTATACAGTATCTACCAATACGTATTTGGACACCTGAGATAGAAAATAAAAACAAAATTTATTCATATTCAATAGTTGGCAGAGCCTCCACGAGAGGCAATTACAGCCTCAACCCTCCGGGGCATGCTTTCCACAAGTCCTTGTATGAAGGCTAGTGGTATTTTCTTCCACTCGGCTTGGAGAAGACATGTAAATTCCTTCACCTATTTTGGACGGTTGTTGCTCTCCTTAATTCGGCGATCCACTCGTCCCAGAGTTTCACGATAGGGTTCAGCTCTGGGCAGACCAGTCCATTCGGTTAACCCCATTGTCACCAAACCAATCCATGGTGGACCTCGCAACATGACAGCTGGCGTTGTCGTCCTAGAAGTAACATGGGTCCAACCCGTAAAACTGCCACAACGTAGGAAGCACAGCGTCATCCAAAATAGTGCAGTAGGCCTCGGCTTTGGGCTTACAATGAATTTGGACCAAGTCCCAGTCCATACCAGGAGAAACACACCAGACCATAATTCCACCTTCGCCGAACTTTACTGTGGGCACAATGCATTCTGCGAGGAGGCGTTCACCATGCAGACGACAGACCCAGACTCTTTCGAATCTGTAGAGGGTGAACCTTGATCCGTATCGCTCCAAAGAACCCCCGTTTTCACTGATCTACAGTCCACTTCCGACGTGCTTCGCACCACATTAACCGAGCAGCGCAGTTGGACTTTGTGATCAAAGGCTTATGGGCGGCAGCACGAACATGAAAACCAAGCAGATGTGCTTCCTTACGGATGGTATTAATCAAAACAAAGCTTCCGAATGCATGTTGAAACTCCTTGAGTATGTGGCCATCGGTTGGGTACGGTTCTTATGAATTGCTATGGACAGCTCCCGTAGGTCTCTATCTCCCAGTTTCGTGGGTCTGCCGACGCGGGGCACATTCCGGCAATCACCGCTCACCTTCCACTTCTGAATTACATTGGCCACTGTCGATTTTGGGTAATTCAGCTCGCTAGATATGTCCCTTAAGGATCGGCCATTTCTGTGATACCCGCCGATTACACATTTCTCGAAATCAGATAACTCTGCACTTGGTGGCATCTTGCATGCGCCTTATGCCAATGTGTTTTCCTACACGATATTTAACGTCGGAGGGCGTGACGTATATCGCGACCGCAGATATCGTCATTTGCATGGGTGTCCGAATACTTATTGGTAGATAGTATATGAAAAAACATACATTGTACCAAAGAATTTTTTGCTCTTAGTCTCCTTCAAGGTAAGGCCGACCAACCGGTATAGTGGTTAAGGTGTTAGCCTCTAGATCGGAAGGTTCCTGGTTCGAATCAGGGTCCGGGCATGGATATTTGTAAACGTATGGTGTAGAGGCGGCTGGTACACCTTAAATCTGTCGTGGCCGAAAGTCCTCACGTTGGGTTGGCGTGGAAGTTTGGAGAGTGGGGTGCCAGCTCAGGTGCTGCTTAGTCATCTGACCGTGGTTCAAAATTACGAGGTGTTGTCCTCGGATCTTTCTCTTAAGGGACTGATCCCGGACCGTCGTCAATAGCCCGTTGTGTTGCTCTAGTACGACGTTAACTAAAAATTACCATTACCATTACCACAAAAGAAAGCTTGGGATACTCGAGTCCTCCCTAGAATAAAGCCGACCAACCGAAGGTGTCAGCGTCTAAATCGGAAAGCTCCTGGTTCGGATATTTGTAAGCGTATGCTGTAGAGGCGGTTGGTCCACCTAAAATCTGTCGTGGCAGAAAGTCCTCACGTTGGGTTGGTGTTGCTTCGTCAGCTGACCATGGTTCAAAATTACATGGTGTTCTGGGATCTTTCCCTTTGGGGATTGGTGGTTCAAAATTACGAGGTGTTGTCCTCGGATCTTTCCCTCAGGGGACTGATCCCGGACCGTCGTCAATAGCCCGTTGTGTTGCTCTAGTACGACGTTAACTAAAAATTACCAATTACCCTTTGGGGATTGATCACGGACCGTCATCAATAGCCCGTTGTGTTGTTCTAGTATGATGTTAATTAAATTACCTTACCACAGAATAAAATTCCGGGTGCACCCCTGCCGACCAATACACCATACGCTTACAAACATCCATGCACTGACCCGGATTCGAACTAGTAACCTTCCTATCTAAAGGCTAACACCTTAACCACCAGACCGATTTGGTGGCAGCCTTTCCTGGAGGTCTAGCCGACCAACCGGTTTAGTGGTTAAGGTGTTAGCCTCTAGATCGGAAGGTTCCTGGTTCGAATCCGGGTTCGGGCATGGATGTTTGTAAGCGTATGGTGTAGATGCGGCTGGTGCACCTTAAATCTGTCGTGGCCGAAAGTCCTCACGTTGGGTTGGCGTGGAAGTTTGGAGAGTGGGGTGCCAGCTCAGGTGCTGCTTCGTCATCTGACCGTGGTTCAAAATTACGAGGTGCTGTCCTCGGATCTTTCTCTTAAGGGACTGATCCCGGACCGTCGTCAATAGCCCGTTGTGTTGCTCTAGTACGACGTTAACTAAAAATTACCAATTACCATTCCTGGAGGTCCAAGCCGTTTAATTTTTGGATCGCCGTGCTCATTTCTTTTTCTAATCACGAAATCATAAAATTAGTTCGCTTGCGTTTTCACTCCACTGAAATTTTCGCCGACCAACCGGTATAGTGGTTAAGGTGTTAGCCTCTAGATCGGAAGGTTCCTGGTTCGAATCCGGGCATGGATGTTTGTAAACGTATGGTGTAGAGGCGGCTGGTGCACCTTAAATCTGTCGTGGCCGAAAGTCCTCACGTTGGGTTGGCGTGGAAGTTTGGAGAGTGGGGTGCCAGTTCAGGTGTTGCTTCGTCATCTGACCGTGGTTCAAAATTACGAGGTGTTGTCCTCGGATCTTTCCCTTAAGGGATTGATCCCGGACCGTCGTCAATAGCCCGTTGTGTTGCTCTAGTACGACGTTAACTAAAAAATTACCAAATTACCCGGACCGTCGTCAATAGCCCGTTGTGTTGCTCTAGTACGACGTTAACTAGAATTACCATTACCACTGAAATTTTCATCTGCAATTGTACGGAAGTATTTTTTGGGTTGATTGTGATTAACTCGTGTCATTTACTCATGCACATCCACTAGTAATGTCACAAAGTTATGAATAAAAAATTCTCATTTTGTGTCAAGTACCACAATCCAGTTGCAAAAGTTCATTTGCATCAGGTGCGCTCCCAGGATATCAATCTGAAAGGCTACATTTTTACTGCAAGCTCTTTATTTAGGGGATGGTTTAAAAAACCTTTTTGAAACAGAATATTTTAGTATTAATCAGACTAGTTTTAGATTGTTACCTAAACTAGTATCGACTTGTTGCCTCGAGACTAGTTTTGGATAGGCATTTGATTAACGTCGTACTGCAGCGACACAACGGACTATTGGCGACGGAATGAGATGAACCCCGAGGGGAAAGATCCAAGGACAACACGTAATTTTGAATCAGATGACGAGGTCAGATTAATTTTGTCGGGCAGGTATTTTAATTAACATCGTACTGGAGAAACACGAGCTATTGACGGTCCCGAATCAATCCCTAGACTAGTTTGAGAGTGTGCTACCAAGAGACTAGATGTAAACCTAGACTAATTTTAAAGTGACTACTCCAATGTATTACAGTAAGATCCCGTTACAACGAATACCGATACAATGAAAAATCCCGTTATTACGAAAGCCATGGATAATTTGGTAATTTTAGTTAACGTCGTACTAGAGCAACACAACGGGCTGTTGACGACGGTCCGGGATCAGTCCCTTAAGGGAAAGATCCGAGGACAACACTTCGTAATTTTGAACCACGGTCAGATGATGAAGCACGAAAGCCATGGAAGTCCCCATCCGAAAAGCAATTAAAACAATGTTAAATGAATCTCAATATAACGGAATGATCGATTTTTGAAAATCCCGATACAACGAACTATTTGTACAGGCAAAAATATGTTTTCCTTTCATGATTCACTCAACTGATGACAAGCATGCAGTTTCTTTAGATCCAATGAATTTCATTTTAGTCGGACTGAAACCAGCTGCCAAAATAAAGACTGGTTTTCTAAGAAACAAGCAGAAATTTGACACTGTTTAAACCGTATTTCCCGCCTAATTTCACGGCAAAACTTCAGCCTCTTGACCAATGCATCATCAGAGCTGTAAAATCAAGCTACAGAACCTTTTTGTTACGTCAAATTCTATACGATTTGGAGAAAAATATATAAAGAAAATGCAACGTGAAGGAAGCTATCGAATAGGTATGTGGATCTTGGAATGACATTAGTCAATCAACAATAACAAACTGTTGGAAACATATGCAACCACACCCAAAGACGCCAGTTCAGTTTCAGAAGCCGACTTGAAAGATGAATCAAATACGCACGACATTCAGCAATCTGAGTTGGAGAAAATTTGAGCGCTACAAAAAATAAAATTTAGGCTCCTGACGACATGAATTTGAAAAATTATCTCAGTGTAGATGGGGGAACAACGTTTCAACATGTTATGAACTGACCGAAGCAGACATCATCCAATCCATTAAAGACAGCTAAGATGAGGCCAATGAAAGTAGTGAAGATGAAGAGGCTGTGGTTGGAGATGATGTGCGTAATTTCTTCTTCAGAAGCCTTAGCAAGTTTCGAGACAATGCTGACATTTATTTCGTCCCAAAGCAGAGTGCCGGACTTTATCTTTACAAACATTCACCAACTGCAAAATTATTTACTCTGAAATACAACAGCAAACCTTGTTCAGAAGAAAATCATAGATTTTCTGAAATAAAGTTTTGTTTCCTCGCATTTTGTTCATTTAGGATTTATGTTTCCCAAAAGAGGCAAGTCAATTTTTTTTTTCAGGTTTTAGAAAATGCTATAACAATGTATTTATTTGAAAAAATTATTTTTCTCTGGCTGATTTCAATGAATTGCAATAAACATTCTAGTTACAGTAGATAATCATAGTATTTATATGTAGTCTTTTTTCGAAACAAAAGCCGAATTTATGTATTTAAAATGTTCTTTTTTTATTCGAATTAGCAAAATTTCGTTACAGCGAAATTTCCGTTATAACGAAAAAATTTTACGGTCCCGTGAAGTTCGTTGTAACGGGAACTTACTGTATTTTTCAAACCCCAGCAAGAAATTAAGAATTTTTTAAATGGGCTGAAAGCAAAATGAATATTAGTTGACTGGAAGATCAGAAATACTAAATATCTTATATACGATTTTTAAAGCAATCAATGAATTATATAGGGATATTTTTTGCTTTTTACATGGTCTGGGAAGAGCTTAAGCCCTTGTCATAGGTGCACTCCTGATCTCCATTGCTCATCATAGTTAAACATTGGAATAGCAGAATATGCCATTCATCAAAAGTAAATGAGCAGTGTTTTTAAGAGGAGTTAATACCTTTTAGACCTTGCGTTGCTCGCGAAAACATACTTTTTCGATTCATCATAAATAATTGAGTTTTGTATATTGTAGTATAAAATTGATACAGTTTAAAGATAATTGTATGGCTTTTAAAAAACTGCAGTCATATTTGTAATTAAAAACATTTTTTTTTTATAAAACCTAGCAAAAATTATACACAATTTCTTCGTTTTGAAATTTACCCACTTAACTTTCCCACAAGATAACTTTTGAAAGATGCACTTTAAAACCCAAATGTCTGCTCCAAATTGAAGCACATGAATGTATTAATTCTATGAACTAAGGAATTTGTGATATTTGAAGTAAAAATATTTATAAAAATTAAAAATGTTAAAATAAGTCAACTTCGAAATTTTTTTAGTTATGTATGGATCCATAAATAAAAAACTATAGCTCTCATATACAAATCCATAGTTCAGAGAACTAAGATCTACTTTTAGAATAACCATACAAAATTTCTTAACTCTACGTTTATTAGTTTTTTTTTTTTTAACTTGAGGGAAAGTTAAGTAGGTAAATTTCAAAACGAAGAAATTATGTATAAGTTTTGCTAGGTTTTATAAAAAAAAAATATTTTTAATTACAAATATGACTGCAGTTTTTTAAAAGTCATACAATTATATTTAAACTGTATCAATTTTATACTACAATATAAAAAACTCAATTATTTATGATGAATCGAAAAAAGTATGTTTTCGAGAGCAACACAAGGTCTAAAAGTTACTAACTTCCCTTAAACAGCCAATGTGATGTTGTCCTCGAATTGAGCGACAGCATGAGAAATAGGCCTCGAAGTGAATTCATTAAGTGCCTCAGCATGAGTCATTTTCAGAACAGTTCTTAATTAACGCACTTCCTACATTGCAATCCAGAAGTAATCTTACCCTTAGCAATCCACAGAAGTATTTTCTTCAATGGGTAGAAATGTAAATAATTTGAAACAAGGTCAATCAAACCGTAATTTGGAAAAATGAAGTCTAAATATTTTATTTGCAATATTCTTATATCACAATGCTCTAAACATGTTCGAACATCACAGCATTAACATACTATAATGATGAAACCATGTAAAATAAAATATTCAGGATTCACACATTTTATCACTGAATTTCACTTTTCAATTACCTTAAACGTAACAATAAATGACTTAAAATTGGAAAATAAATATATTGCCAACAATATACAAATACACTTAGCACTTATACAGCAGAAAATAAATATGTAATGCTAATACAGAGATGTGTTTACATTTACACACAAAAACATTAAGTAGTATAAGCATACAAATTCATATAAATACCTTCATATATAATACAGATAACCCCCACAAATTAAAAATCATCTACATACATATAAGCATGCAAAACTGACTAGAGAAAGTGGCTGTCCTTTGATAAATATGAGTTAATAGAATGAGCTGTTAAGACAATGATAAGGTAAAAATGTAGTTTTTCGTTAAAGCTTTTAAAAATACTTATGGTGAATCCTTATTTGACATTTAGGCAAACTGTCTCGGTATTTTAACAAAATCTAAAGCTTAATTTAGGGGTTTTACAAGATCAGTTTTTTCCTGCAAGGTAATATGTCTAGTTAAGATTCAGATTTGTATTAATATAAACAAGGGGGCTAATTTTTGACTCACAAATGATTTTGATTAGTGGATTTCCTTATCACGTTATAATTTGATAAGATAAAATTGTTAATTTGATGTTTCAGAAACTGAATTTTTTTTTACGTGCCCTTCAAAAGAAATTGGAGATTTTTTTTACAAAATTTATGAAAATGCCGAAAAATTAATGCAACTATATCATTTGCCTTTTACAACAAATAAAAATATCAATAGTTATGAACAAGAGAGTACACCTTTCGCTCTTTTCAGTTCGAAGCACATTTATAAATGCAGTTTAGTTTTAGAAAAATACCTGCAGGACATTACCTCATAGGAATCAATTTTAGTAAGGCAAGCAAGCTTGCGTATTTCTGAAGTTGATGTTTATGAATACATGAAATATACTTTTCATAAATATAAAGAGTATGCATTTCACATCAAGCTGCTTAGCCTTGAGATCCAAAAAATGTAATGGAAAGTGAAAAAAATTCTGAATGAATGTTTCAACTTGCAAATTATATTTCATGGAATAATCTTTGTTTTAATTTTAATAGCAAACTAAAGCTGAACAGAAAATTTCAAAATCTTCAATCGTGATTATAAGTGTTATGAGCGAAGAGTAGAATAAAAATATAATTTTTTTTTTAAATAGTGAAGCAAAATATATTTCGATAAAAAAATCCTATATATTTGTTCAATTTCAAAAACCATCCGGTTTTACAAAGATGTAGCATATTATACCACACTGATCATTTACATGAATTAAAATAAAACTGCCTATTACAATGTATCTTCAAACAAATTTAGTCTTATTTGTTGATTGGTTTAGTGTGTCATTCGGTAGTATTCTTGCTGATTGGAGCGAGACAATTTTAAAAACGGATTCTGAACCACTGCAAACAATTGTACCGAAATCAGAATTTGGAGCAATGATCAGTTGATACAAGAGCTGCTTTTAAAATGTTTGATTCACATAAAGTACAAAATTTTAAAATATGAAAAAAAAAAAAAAATCACATTTATATTTCTATTTTCAAAATAGTTAATGGATTAATAAAATAAAAGTTTAAATTACACGACAGTGAAACCGGATTATGAGAAAATTAAATGTAACTCGCAATCTGGATTTATTTTATTTTCTCCAACACTCATTTTATTCTGTTCAGCAGTAAATGAAAATTATGCCACGTTGCCTAGTAAAAACTTAATTTTTTAACATTTTTTACTTTCCATAAAAATTAAGTTCATAAATAAATTTGATACATGATAAGACAAAACCTAACCAACAGATATATAATTAGCTAAACATTTAAAATTTAGACTGTAATAAATGAGAGAATACTGTTTTTGCAAATTTTTAAACGAAAAAATTAAGCAAAATAAAAATTCATTCTTTTTACAGGTCTATTTCCACAGCTATTTCTTTTTGTTTGCTATTACTATTGATATAACTTGTGGTTAACACATTAAACAAAATATAATATTTTCTGCATATTTTTAATTATTTAGATATGTTTGATTATTGACTAAGTTCATACCTGGATATATCTGAAAGATAGTTAAAAATGCAAAAGTGTCTGTAAAACAGAAGGCACTATGAGTAACTGATCTATATGTTGCACAACCCTGAACTTGTGTTTTTCCTTAGCAAACTGCTTACTAAAGTCTTCAATAATGCCAAGACTTTCTTACGAAAGGCAAATATATCATTAGATACTGCTATGTGACTTCGGGCCATCTTTTTACGTGATTAGTAATTTTAAATACTATTACAAAATGCATACATTGCAACACTATAATAGTTGCCAATACTTGTTCTATGTTAATGAACATGAGACATAAACCCCGATCCCATCCCCTTTCATCATTCATTGCAAAATTGGAAGGAAATAAAAAACAATTTTTCTAACAGGGAAAATGGATGCTTGGTTTCGATATTTGATGCAGCGGCCATACTTGGCCAAACTGTACAATAGACAGGACAAGGTAAGAAGAAAAGCAAAAAGTAGGATAGGCCAGGGTAAAACAGAAGGGAGGTGATATCACTGGGGGTTATGAAACATAATAAAGTATGTTCGATTCACAAATTCAATTAAATGTAGGAAACCTCTATTTAACAAGTTTATTGTACAATTTTCTGTTTACCGAATTTTTTGGGAGACATGCTGCCTGTTTTATAATACAGTTCAAGGTCCCAAATCCTAAATTGTCAACTTTTTGGACGTTTTGCTAACATGTGTTTTTTTTCTCACTTTTTTTTTACATTTCTTCAACAATTTTTAAAGAACAAGAAGTTAAACCTGGACCTAATTGATAAAACAACGCAATATAACAGACACGTTCAGAGTAAATACCACATAAAAAAAATTAGATTTGCAACTAAAATTTGTTTCATTACATTAAAAAGGGTTTTTTCCTTTTCAAAAATGATTTTTTAATTTATATATCTTCTATTTTACTATTGCAAACGAAGAATTTGCTATGGGGATGGTGGGGATGGGGGGGTTAAATTGAGTTTTTTGACAAAACATGCAAATAATCCAAGGCAGAGGTCCGGAGTATTACAGACTTTGTACTGTTCCTCCAAATTGAATGTATTCTCAACATAAGGAAGTATTTCAGGGGACACAAACAATACTTCATTCGCTTAAAATTTTTGGATAATTAAAACTTAACTTCAGCAAAAATGTATTTAGAGTTAATTGGAACTCGTCACTTATACAACAATTTGTATACCTAGCAATCACTATCCCGCAAACTTCATAATTAAGGCTTGGGGCTAGTTTATGGTCATTTTGGATCGAATAAGAAGTGGCTATAATACAGAAGTAGAAAGAAAACACAAAGAAACAATGAACACGATTTGAGACAGCACACAATACAATGAGATCTTCAACTTGAAGACAATACACAGCAAAGTTTTTACATGCCTCATAATACATAAGGAAAAACAGTTTCAAACGAACTATCCAGATATTAAAACATTTCCATGTCATTTATCTTCAGTACCTTTTTGCAATGGATGATGCACATAAGCAAAATTTATTTTTATTGCTATATTATAATTATATTTTAACTTACACCATATATTTAATATTATGGTGCAATATGACTATATTCAAGAGCTCATTTAACAGTAATTAAATGTATTTTCCAGTTAAATGAACTTTTGACAAGATCTTGCAATTTCACTAAATCGAGTTTAAATAGTATTTATAAAATACATACTTATGTACATAATTATTACTAAACAGTTTATGCAGAAACAATCCATAATTTAAAGCACATCTTGTTAAGCAATACAAAGCGAGTTTTAAAAAATACAAATTGATAGGAAATAAGCCAACTAACAAGTACATTTTTAAGCAATTTGAAAGCAAATCCTCAACTAAACTGTATTGGGGTAAGCAATATAAGAGATTAAAAAAGTTCAAAGCATAAAGGTACGAATTCAAAATAAAGATGAATATTCCATGAAATGGAGATAGGAGTATTAAATAAAGGTAAGAGTGCAATTACACTAGTGTGTGTGATGCAAAACAACCTTTACCACACTATACAATTATTCATAGCATTGATTCGGCACAGTATTGATCAAATAAACGCACCAATTTTTGTTCAAGTTGTGATTAATATTCCAGTATGCATTTTCGTGAATATTACTTTTAGTCTAATTCCCTAAAATTATGAAATAAATAAAATTCATAAAAATCGATTCAAGGCAGGATAGTTCCACTCAAAAAGTAAAACAGCTACATAGTATCAATACATATTGTAAATTGATAACAAATAATCAAATATGATATCTCAAAATATTTATACTGCCCTTTGTTTTCTATAGGCATAATCATACCTAGAAAAGACTTGTAAAAATATTTTTCAAAACAAATCAAAATGCGTTACACAATGTGATAGGACACTAGAGATGAATCATAGGAACCAAATTACTACTTCTATACGAATGACATACAGAATAGTTTGGTAAAAAATCAAGCTCTTATAGAAAATATCAACTTAACGCTGCACAAGTTTCAAATGAACTGTCAACAGCTCAATGATCAACAGTAATATAAATACATCATTTAAAACCATCAATAAATAAAAAAAGAAATAAAATGTGAATGATAGTAAATAAGTAAAATAAAATATAGGTGCACTTCACTTTAAACTTGCGGGTCTTCTGGTCTCGCAGGTAACGGCCTAGATTTGAAAGGAGGCCCCATAGAAGCATTTGAGTAATTGGTTTTAAAATTGTCCTTTTTCTCAAACTTCTGAGCTAAAGATGCCACAACAGAATTTTCATTAGTCCTAGAGACAGGTAAACCTTTATGAAAGCTTTCACCTTGCTTCGCAACAGAACAGTTCATTTTATTGTTTGTCGGTAGGGCTTTATTACCGGGTTTGCGATACATCACCTCGCAATTATTGTTGTCTCTTACACTGTTTCGCACTGGCTTATGTACAAAGGCTAGAGGCGTGTCTGAAAAATCTAAAGTTTGACAGTCATCGTAGTAAGACGAACTAGGAGTGGATGAGCGTTCATTTTCATTTGTGTGTGACCTCGGTACATCTTCATACAAGTACGGCATCCCGTCCTGTTGTAAAGACGAATTGTTTTTAGGCGGTGGTGGTCGTGGAGGAGGGCAATTGGGTCTAAAAGTACTTGCACTTAAAGGTCTATTTCCAGCTGGATCTTCAGGACTTCTAAGGCTAGGTGTTCTCGAAATGATTGGAGAAACTACAGTAGTAGCGGGAGTCCACGACGGCATCCTCTTGGGAGCATTGTTAGGTCTAGGTGGAGCAGGCCTCAAAGGAACGAATTTGTTCGTCTCTATGGTATTTGATGAGTTTTGGAGCATAGGATGCGATATCTGAGCCTGGCACAGATTGGACTTGTCCAATAGATTTCTACTAGGTCTATCATTTGACAGTGCCATTAAAGGATGGTTAGAGGGTGGTATCCCTGTTGCCGGAGGAGGTATTTGGATCGGGCCAGAAATCTCCAGAGTGCGGAGGCTGTTCCTGTCGAAATTGAATTTGGATGGAGGTTGTGCTTTTCTTTGAGTTGTGGTATTTGTTCTAGACCTAGAAAATAACATACACATAATACATCTAAAAGAACATCTAAAAGATTGAGATGAAATATAACAATTTTACTTATCAATACGAGAAATTAACAATTTTTATCAATACGAGTAGTGAATTTTTGAAATTGAATTGGGATGGTCATTGGGAAGAGGAGGAAATTTGACAAGTGCTTGCTTTGCAGTTTAAAAAACTGCAAAGCAAGCACTTGTCAAATTTCAGAGTTAATTGCAAAGATCCCAAAAATAAATCTTATTGTCAGAGTTCAATGATTTATAATGTTTCAGAGACACAAATAATTGACATAAACTGTTTAAAAGGCATCTTTATCAACATTAGTGATTTCAAAACTTTAAGAGAAAGCTTATTTAATGCTACTTTCTGTTTATCAGAAGGTATTTTATATATGAATGTTCCAGAGACAAAACAGCTTTTGGGGACTAATTTATGTGTTATAATTATCAAAAATACAAACAAATAATCTAATTAATACATAATTCAATGGGTAGAATAAAGTTGTGAATTATCCCCAACTAACGATTAGCAAAAATGGATGAGTGGCTTTATCGGTTCAAGAATTTAAATTACGCTTCAAAATATACAATATTAAACCATCTTTAAAAGGAAGTTAAACTTTTTCAATTAGAAGGTTGTTTTCTTATTTGTCCATAATGCATAACCTAAATTATTAGCAAAGATGTTTTACACTTACTTAATGTTCGCTTTGTGTGCTTTCTTGGACCACCAGGTTTTCAGATGACTTCGGTAATAGTACATGGCAGCAGCAGATAGCACTATCAATGGCAAAAGTCCCAGGAAAATGACATACATTGCTACCATAACAAAATATCCTGCAAAGTTTAAAGTATTTCATAGTCAATTGGGGTAATCCATGAAATCAGGGAAAGGAAGTAAAAAATGAAACATTACATATACATGAATTTATTATTTACTTCAGTCATTAAAATGTTCAAATACAATTTTTATATCCAAAAATTATAGTTGTAACAATGTTTTCACTTGACAAGCTGCTTATTCATAGGTTGTGACTTTATAATTTTGAGTGTAACAGGATGATTTTGAAATTTTATTCTGCTACTCATATTGCATAATAAACAGTCAAATTTATTGTTTTTAAAACAAAATTTGTTTTAAAAACAATGTTATTAATTGTGTTTAGTCCATATAATTTTATACAAGTTCATGATTATATAAATCCTAATATGTATTAAATACATACTAGTAGTATGTAATGTGGGTCACAAAATGTATGTTATGGGAATAATAAATTTGATGACACTAGCCACTGCAATATTATTCAAATAAAACTGATTTTAATTTTAATGAGGTGTAAATATTTTAAAATTAAAGTAAAAAAGTTTACATCACAATTCATCCATGCACGTATTTGATAGATATTTAATACTAAAATATTTCTTAAGCCACCTGAAGTTTAAATCTGCATGTATTTATAATATGGGAAAACACAAGAAAAACTGACTAATTAAGTGAATGTTACAACTAATTTTTGTTTGATATATTTCTCGAAGTGTAACGAGTTACACAGCTCAATTGTCTATTCATAAGTAAAATCCTTACAATAAAAGGCATAAATAATAACATTAAACTATTTTAAGAATAAAATTTAGCTATTTGTAGGATTTCCATTCTTTGAGCAAAATAAAAATATATGCCTATTCAAGGCTGTTTGTTGCATTTTAAGGCTGCGTTTAATATAGATCAAAAGATTAATCTACCAATGCACAGGTGAACCCTTTTCACAGGTACTAAAGTTGTATATTACAAAAAATATTTCGGTTAACATACACATTATGCGTCAATTTCACTCCAAAAACATGAAAATATCATACTAAGCATTTTCAAGTATATTTTAATTGTTCGTTTGTTTTAAAAAGTTTCTACAAAGCTTAACAACGGCATTTGTTAACCATGCCTTGACAAACCTGTCAGCATTCATCTGGTTAAATCAAAAATGGCATAAAACCATTTTCAAAATTAATCCCAAAAGCTTCAGAATAGTTATTCATATGAAACCCGACCAATATTATTTTATAACGAAATAAAAAGGACGTACTAGTGGGATCTGACGCTGGTCCACTATCAATGCTTCCGCCAGCTCCAGGAGAATCACAAAAAGGGGGTGCATAGCCTATATCGCAGTGACAATTGCCTCTATTGTTGCATACCTAGTTGACAAAATAAAAATAGCCAACTTAGTATTTTATTTTTAAAACCACATAATAGAAAATTCACACTAGATTTTGCTGCATTTTCATTGAATGTCACAAAAAACTATAGAAATTAAAAAAAAAAAAAAAAAAATTTAAAAAAAAAAAAAAAAAACGGTGAGGTGAAAACTTGATAAGTTTAACTCTCCGTAGAAATTAGAATTACCTAGATACCATGAGTGTACCAATGTCCTTTGGGGCCCAGCAGGTTTATGCCACCAGTGTTTTCGAAACAGTGGGGTGCGAACTCGAAAGAATATTATTAGAAAAGGACAGCTATTACCAAAAATATTATATTCAAATATGCATCATTCCCTAAACACATTTTTCTATGAAAAAAAAAAGTTAAATCGAAGTTGATTAAAGAAACAGTAAAAAAAGATTACTCTACAGTATTCAATGAGTTTCAATGTCATGTCAAACATGGGCATCATCTCCTAGGAGCTAAACCCAAGCTCCAACAAGAAATGAAATTTAGGGAAACAGATCATCTGGACATTAAAATCAATTTTCAGTAAAAAATGGTATTTTCGCATACACATCATTATAACAAATATTTATTAAGTTTTATTTCATGTAAAATAACACTTGACTAAACATACCTGTAAAATATTTTCACCAATTCTTGTTTTATTAAATATTTATTTTTAATCATTTACAACATATTGGCCAAGTTATGCCAATTTAAATTTCCTTTTCATAAACATTATGTGTGCATGTTCTTCATGATGGTATATGAGATGGTTGTGATTAGAAGAAATTGTATAAAGGTGAAGTAGTATGTCCAAAGTGGGTGCTATATTAAATGAGCCTTGATCTAAAAAATTATTGAAAAAATCAGATTGTTATGAAAATGCGAAACAACGTGAATTTATCCTATAAAAAAGAGGAGCTTTGGAAATAAAACTTGGAAGAAAAAAATTGCTGGTTTTGATACTAGAATAGATTTTAATTTCCACAAAACATTTCAAATAAAATATTACCCCACAAAAGAAAATATTTATCCAATACATAAAGACTAAAAAGGTACTAAAGGTTTGAAAAATAAATGTTTCTTGATTGGTAACTTCCCAGCAGATTGGGCAAATACTTCAAAATTTGAAAATACATGATATTTAAAAAAATATATTCTACATCATATCATAAACACTATCTACTAATAAGTATTTGGACACCCATGCAAATGACGATATCTGCGGTCCTGATATACGTCACGCCCTCCATCGTTAAATATCGTGAAGGAAACAACATTGCCTTTAGTTGCATTCATGATGCCGCGAAGTGCAGAGTTATCTGATTTCGAGAAAGGTGTAATCACCGAGTATCACAGAAATAGCCGATCCTTAAGAGATGTATATAGCGAGCTGAATTACCCAACATCGACATTGGCCAATGTGATTCAGAAGTGGAAGGTGAGCGGTGATTGTCAGAATATGCCCCGAGTTGGCAGACCTTCGAAACTGGGAGATAGAGACCTACGGGAGCTGTCCAAAGAAATTCAGAAGAACCGCACCCAACCGATGGCCACATACTCAAGGAGTGTTGTTTCGATTAATACCACTCGTAAGGAAGCACATCTGCTTGGTTTTCATGGTCGTGCTGCCGCCCATAAGCCTTTGATCACAAAGTCCAACTGCGCTGCTCGGTTAATGTGGTGCGAAGCACGTCGGAAGTGGACTGCAGATCAGTGAAAACGGGGGTTCTTTGGAGCGATACGGATCAAGGTTCACCCTCTACCGTTCGAAAGAGTCTGGGTCTGTCGAGTATCACAGAAATGGCCGATTCTTAAGAGATGTATCTAGCGAGCTAAATTACCCAACATAGACATTGGCCTATGTGATTCAGAAGTGGAAGGTGAGCAATGATTGTAGGAATGTGCCCCAAGTCTGCAGACCCACAAAACTAGGAGACCAACAGGTGCTGTTCAGAGAAATTCGGAAGAACCACACACAACCGATGGCCCACATACTCCAGGAGTTTCAACAGGCATCCGGGAGTGTTGTTTCGATTAATACCATCCGTAAGGAAGCACATCTGCTTGGTTTTCATGGTCGTGCTGCCGACCATAAGCATTTGATCACAAAGTCCAACTGCGCTGCTCGGTTAATGTGGTGCGAAGCACGTCAGAAGTGGACTGTAGATCAGTGAAAACGGGGGTTCTTTGGAGCGATACGGATCAAGGTTCACCCTCTACCGTTCGAAAGAGTCTGGGTCTGTCGAGTATCACAGAAATGGCCGATTCTTAAGAGATGTATCTAGCGAGCTAAATTACCCAACATAGACATTGGCCTATGTGATTCAGAAGTGGAAGGTGAGCGATGATTGTCGGAATGTGCCCCAAGTCTGCAGACCCACAAAACTAGGAGACCAACAGGTGCTGTTCAGAGAAATTCGGAAGAACCACACCCAACCGATGGCCCACATACTCCAGGAGTTTCAACAGGCATCCAGGAGTGTTGTTTCGATTAATACCATCCGTAAGGAAGCACATCTGCTTGGTTTTATGGTCGTGCTGCCGACCATAAGCATTTGATCACAAAGTCCAACCGCGCTGCTCGATTAATGTGGCCCAAAGCACGTCGAAAGTGGACATCAGTGGATCAGTGGAAACGGGTTCTCTGGAGCGATACGGATCAAGGTTCACCCTCTACCTTTCGGATGGCACGGTTTGCCGTCTGCCTAGAGAACGTCTTCTGCCAGAATGCATTGTGCCCACAGTAAAGTTCGGCGGAGGTGGAATTATGGTCTGGGGGCTGTTTCTCCTGGTATGGACTGGAAACCTTTGTCCAAATTCATGGTAAGCTCAACACCAAGACTTGCTGCACTATTTTGGATGACAGTGCGATTCCTATGTGTGGCAGTTTTATGGGTTGGACCCATGTTACTTCCAGGACAACGCCAGCTGTCATGTTGCGAGTATTATAAACAATTCTGTGTATTGTGTATGTATTTTAGAGAGATAAAGGCATTACTAATTTCTATACAGTGTAACGTGCTGAGAAAATTTATCAAATATTTTTAGCACTTTCCAGAGAAAGACAGTATTTAAACAGTTGAACAGTACAAATTTTTTTTTTTCAGTTAATGAATTTGACCATGAATGACCATGAGAGAAACTTAAAAATCTAAAATTTAATTTAAGACAAAATACAAGTTAGCAAAATCAATAAATGGTACTTTTACAATGATTTTAATTATTTTAGATAATTGCAACAAAATTAAGTTACTCTGAATTCAGTAATTTCCATGATGTTCAACTTACCCCATTGCCACTACAATGATACAGGCATTCAGTTCCTTTGATAGAACTCAAGGGAACACATTTTTGATTATAACAAGCCTGAAAATGAATAAGTCTTACGATAAATACAGTAAAAAATTTTTAGAAACAAAGTCACAACAATGCAATACACATAAAAACTAAGCAAACTTTATAGATGTGCTAGTATCAAAAGAAATGAATAAATTTATTGAACTAGGGAGCTCCGCCCCCTGCTCGCTAATCCCCGGGGATTGCTACGCAATCCTATTTGGTTTGCTTCACAAACCAACACTCCTTTTACATATGGCATTTAGTTTGCTTCGCAAACCAACATTCCTTTCGCAGAGTGAAACTATCTGAATAATTTGTATTATCCTGATTTCACTTTACGGTCCATCACGTCACAGGGAGGGCTTCGCCAAATGCTCGCCGACCCCCAGGGATTGTTACACAATCTCTGGGTCACAATCAATACCTCTTACACAAGTGATTTCACTTTTTTTTACTTTAACACTTAATGCACCTTAAACTAATAGCCGCATGAGTAAAAAATCTTCTGCATCTTGTTCCCTGTACAATTTTAAGTAAACCCTGTTAATCTCCAAACTTTACGATCTCTACTTTGTACTTTCTCGGTAAACCGTCTGAGAACAGAGGGGAAAAAGCAAGCCTTTTTCCTCGCCAAATAAAAAGAAATCGTTTTTATGGCAATTGTTGCTACGATAAATTTGATAACTGGCAAACCCGATAGTCAAAAATACAACCCTGAAAAGCTCCGCGAAATAAAAAATACGAAATTTGTGTCACCAACTTTTGATTGCATCGAATTTATTTATGAACCAATTTTTTAAATAATGGTACCGTAACAAAGAGTACATTCTGAGGTATACTGCGCTATTTTCAAAATAAAAAACTAATTGTAATACGATATAGATATGACGATTTTTAAAAAAATAACAAAAATGTCCCAATTTTTCCGGAATTTCAAAAAATATATAATCAAGAACCAAATTGAAATTTAAAAAAAAAAAAAAAAACTCGACGAGATGCAAAAATTTACGTTGAGAGGTACTCTAAAAAAACCTCACGGTTGAAGACTGAAAATTTCTTTGTGTTTTGCTCACTCACGGAAGAAATTTCGCTTATTCAATTTTGACACTTAATAAACCCTAAACTAATAATCGCATCGGAAATTTTTTTTAAATAATTGTCCAGGGAATATGATTAAGAACAAACCATGTTAATTTGGTATTTGTCCTATCAGTACTTTCTCGGGAAATAGTCTAAGAATCAAGCTAAACAACAGTTTTCAATCCTGCGGCGGCGGTAACTTTTTTTTAATATAGAGAGAAACCAAAGCCAGGATTTTGTTTAAAATAAAATTTTAGATGGAAGAAATCTAATGCATGTGCTAGAAAAGTAAATGTGAATCCTGGAGTTGCAGTAAACCCTATGGGAAAAGTACTAGACCACTAGGTATCTCGGGTTCGTAAAGATGTGTCCTCGAGAGGAATCTAGGTCATGATCTAAAAGTTAGTCAGTATCTCCCAATGATCGAATCAGAAAAAGTCCAAATTCATGGTAAGCAAATTCATTGATGTTGTAAGTGCTTCAAATTACTTCAGAAAATTTGTGCTCACATTTAATAATCCAAACTAAGTAAGCTTTTTAGCAGCAGATGGTGCCTCCTCCAATTTGGTATCATAAGAAATAGCACTTTTAGGAAATTTCATCAATATCAACCAAATTTCAACTCATTATTTTACTCTTTCCTTGGCCTTTTGGAATGTTTTCGGAAATCAATCAATTGAATAACACTTTTAAGCTGCTAAAATAAGGCAGACAGACAGAAGCTGTTGCTTATCGGAAAAATTGATCAATGACATTCCTAGTTCCACTATATGTCCACCAAGGAATAAAAAACACTATTTTAAGACCAGAATACCAAGAACTATGCAAATAAAGTTTAAGGGTTGCTCTAATTTTCCTTTGTTGTAGTTAAAATATCCATAAAATTGGTTCTTATAAAAGATCTTGCTTTTAGGTCTACAAGGTAGAGGAGAGAATTACCTTAATATATATTGATAATACTTCTGTGTTTTTACGCAATGAAAAAATGGAAGCCCCATTTTCAATATAATTTGAATTCACACATGATTTTATTTAATGGGATTGAGACAGGTGTTAGTTGGAGTTATCGCAAGAAAATGCAATTCCAAATTTTAAATAACTAGTTGACTTTTCAATGGATCAAAACAAGCAATCCTACCTTTCCAATGCCACATATTGCACCATTTGGAACCAGCCCTGGATCAGTATTATATAGTCCAAGGTCGATTATAGCAGATCTACATGTATATATTTTCCCTTTGACATTGATGAATGAACGAGCTAAAATTGCAGCAGACTCCATTCCAAATTCCAGTTTCTCATTCAGATGTGTGCAGTGTAACATGCCACATTTTACATCCCTATTTAAGAGTAAATTGTTTAATGTAAAACATAAGATTGGCACTTATTTCAAACATAAATATTCTACTAAAAATGAAGAAACACCAGGCATTCATGAAACTAGACATAAATTTAAATAGCCCTAACCTTTCAAGGAATAGAAAAATTAGTCTTTCATTTTCAGGCTACATTTACACAGTCCAGTCACATTAATGTGACCACCTGTCGAAAGCCATAATAACCACCTTTGGCAGAGCGGACCGCTGCGAGACGTGCAGGAAGAGAGTCACAATTAGGTTTCTAAAGGTGTTCACTGGGATGTTGAGCCGTGCCGACTCCAGTGCCATGGCCAGCTGAGCTAGATTACCTCCCTTCTCCAGCCTGGATCCTTCCGGCAATTGTTGCAGGGTGTTTGCTTTCAGACATTTCACGCCGTATACGCCAACGTCCATCTGTCCGAAAGAACATAAAACGTGATTCATTAGAAAAAGCCACCTGTTGCCACTCTGTGGACGTCCAGTTGCGGCACTGGCGTGTAAATTCCAGCCTTCATCGCTGCTGAACAGCAGTCAGCATAGGTGCATTAACCAGGCGTCTGCTGCGGAGGCCCATGCGCAGCAACGTTCGCTGAACTGTTGTTGAGGATACACTCTTGGTAGCCCCTTGGTTCATCTGGGCGGTCAGTTGCTCAACAGTTGCACGTTTATTCACCCGAACGTATCTCCGTAGCCTTTGTTCGCCTCTGTCATCTATAGCCCGTGGTGCACCACATGTGCCACGCCGTTGATTTTGGATAGTGCCATTTTGCTCTGCACGGTATACTTTTACCACGGCGGCACGCGAACAGTTCACAAAATTAGCCGTTTCCGAAATGCTTCCACCCTTGGCCCGAAAGCCAATAATCATGCCCTTTTAGACGTCGGATAAAGCGCTACGTTTCTGCATTACGCCAACGATTGAAATGCATTCCGATGCCCTAGGACATTCTTTATATGCACTCACTGAATGTGCTGCCACCTGCCTTTTGTGATTAGTTATTTCACGTTGACGTCGAAAGTAGGTGGTGGTCACATTAATGTGACTGGACTGTGTATATAGATAAAAGTGGATAGATAAAAACTAACACAAAATATCCTGCCCTCTTCTAAAGTTAACCCTCCTTGTGGTTGTCTTGAAAAGTATTTTGTCAGATCTAGATGGACGAGACGTCATTAGAAGAAAACTGATCAGATTTTGATCTCATCATAAAAAATCAACAGTATTTTGATGATAAATCTTGCCGTAAGCAAAATTGGTTACATCTTGATGCGCGATATATCTTGCCAAAACCACTTGGATGATTAAGAAGCAAAATTTTAAATATTAAAACTATTCAACAACATTTAAAAAATGTTTTTCATCTTTTAAATACATTTAATAAAAATATTATTACAACTAGGCAAAATGAAAATATTTAATTTGTAATGTTTACACCGTGGTAAGAAATGTCCTTTTTTAAAACCCAATACATCAATACTTCAAAGTAACACGTGTGAATAAAGGTACACAAGTGAATTGTGTTGATTTAATTTCACATAAAAGAAATGTGAAGTACACTTTTATCTTCCCCATAGGCCTTTTAAGAACCCACTGAAATTGAAATCAAAGAAATTTGGCTTTTGAATGTAGGTGGATTAAAATAGGTAGTGTTCTTGAAAACAGTTTTTAAAAATAATCTAAGGTTTTTAAGACAATATCAAGACTTTTTAGAAACCCCTAAAAATTAAAGTAAAAACATGTCCTAAAGCTTTTTAAGGCTATAGGAACCCTGTAAATTTAGAATTTTGCATTTTCTTTTACATATTTTCTCATTTAAGTTAGTTTCTCTACTGCTCCTAATGTGTCGCTTGGTCATTAACTGGACACGAAAGTTTGAAGACATCAATTCTATTGTAAATTCGAATTGATGAATAAAAATTGAAATTGTTATAATTTTCAATTATTTCACCTCCTGAGTGGTTTCAAAGAGATATCTTGTCCTTCAAGATTTGACAAAGTTTGCTAATGATTGCATTTTCAGTGAGATACCTCATCAAGACAGGAGGATTAAATAAAATCCGCTACTATGCATTAAGCCAAAAATAAAGCAATATGGTCGATGACTCACTCTTTTCGACAGGCTTTGTATGTTTCATTTATGCGATTAAATCCACAATTGCCATTGACGTTGCCTTTGTAGTTTTGTTCATAGCACCTAAAGTCGGACATTTTCCCAGTTTGTCCCCACAGAAGCTTGCACTGATCTGCATGGGACTGGCAATGTCCATCAAAACAGTATGCCTGAAAACATAACAAGAGAAGTCTTGATATAAAGGAAAAGTCTGATGTTGAAACAACTGAAATTAGCAATTCAAAATGAGGGCAGACAAACCTTTCCATTGCCACACTCGTCTCCATTTTGACGAAAAGTATCTGGCAGTGGACAGAATTCAGAAGCTCCATCGCAATATTCAGGAAGATCACATTCCGAGACTGAATCTCTACAAAGTGTAGCAGCTTTTTTTACCTTTAGAAATTGAACATAATTAGTCAAGTCAGTAATTATATACACTTTTATTCACAGCATAAGTCAAGTAATTAATTCACATTTTAATTCAAACACCTCATTTCCATTATTTCCTGATATGCTGACAGTTCCACTATTTCATGATATGCTGATATTTCCATTATATCATGATATGCTGATATTTCATATTTCCATTATACTCAAAATTCTTAATTAAAATATATTATTTTACCAAGGGGAGGAAATTTTAATTTTACATTTAATATATTTTTATAAATAAAAATTAAAAGTGTGGAACAAATTTTAATTTGCTGTTTTTTTTTAGTATCCCAATCTGTTTTTTAGGAATACCTTTCTTGTTTTCTAGACACCAAAACATAAAAATTTAAACTAATTTAAATTCGTCAGAACCATATTGGACTCATTCAAAATTAGATACAGTAGAACTCAAAATATCCTAACTCCAGTTATCCGGATCAGCAATTATCTGGATCGATTTTGAGAAAAAATTAAATCAGCAAAATTCGCTTTTTAAAAGTTTCTTATCAGTGAATGATAAAAACAAACAGAACAAAGTGTCAGTTCCCTTCGTCAATCTGTTTCTGGTTTTTAATTTATCCAAAACCACTGTTGAACAAAATTAGGGTAGTACTAATGATTTTGTCTTTGTGTTATCGATAAACCTATGAGGAGAAAGCGTAAAAGGGAGCAAGCGAGGAGGGAGGTGGCCTTTTAGGGGAGGGGAGGTCTAGAGGTAATATTATAGCTGACTGCTGAGGGCAAGTGGTGGTGACAGCAAGTTGTAGATAGCCCAAGGCAGCAGAAGTATAAATCCACCACTGCATTAGAGAATTTCATCTCAATAGTGGTCAAAGGAGAAAAATTAAACAAAAAAGGACATTTTCTCTACAACCAAGTAAGGAAAGGTTTCTTAACATTTTAGAATGTAATGTGAGAAGATCCACCAGGATGTGCATTAAAATACACTGAAGCATTTGAAAAAACATTGACAATATTCATTTATTTGAGAGTATAGTAGCAAAACAGTATAGAACAAACAACTTTAACTTTAAAAAAAAATGTTACCAGCATTTTGGTCAAACAGCATAATTAATAAAGCATGGCAAACCCGTTTTAGACTTCTTGAAAAATACAATAATCTTTCATAACCAATAGAATTGTCTATTTAGTCGGTAACTCTGTTTTTGGATAAAAGCAATAGAACACTGCTCGGAAATCATGTGATGTTGGATTCATTGTTTCGTGGCACAAGGGCCATATTTGGCCAAACCGTGCCAAACAAAAAACATGAAGTCAAAAATTTTATGAACGAAAAAAAGGCACCGGGAATAGAGTAGTGGGATGAATGTAGAAAAAGATTGCAGAGACTTTTGGTTTACCAAAGACAGTAAAACCCCATGGGAAAAGAAAAGATCACTAGAGTGCCTCGTGTCTGTGAAGCCTGTACACACAGAAAGGAGATGTGTTCTTAAGTACTGTGATGGTGGATGGGCTTAGAAGAAATGAAAGTACAAGCCTTAAATACATCAAACGTATCAAAACAAATATACTCTATAAAAAAATTGATGCACCAAGAAGGAGCTGTCGGATTGCGATAAAAATTGCACAGCAGGGCATAGATTGAAAAAGTTCCATGATGGTGTGTCCTGCAGAATTTCTTGCCAAATTGTCTCGAACTGTAGGGCTAAATGGTCAACATTCCGGGATGGTTGCAATCGCTTTCCCATAACATCCCAAATGTGCTCTGTGGGAGAGTGATCAGGAGACCTAGCTGGCCAAGGAAGTGTTGGGAAAGCTTGAAGACAATTCATAGCAACATGTGCAGTGTGCATTATCTTGTTGAAAAGCAAGTCCAGAGTGTCGTACAAGGAACGGTAACACAACCAGTCGTAGAATGTCATCAACGTAACGCTGTGCTGTAATTGTGCCAGAAATGACTACCAAAGGGGACCAGCTATCAAAGGAGATGGCACCCCAGACCATAACACCCTATTGTGGGCATGCGATAGTAAGGGCAGGATCCCCGCGCTGCCCTGGACGTCTCCAGACAGTCTGTGTTTGTCGTGAGGACACAGTTAGAAATGGGACTCATCACTAAAGAAAATAAGTCCCCAGTCAGCACCGTTCCAAGTTGACGAGGCCTGGCACAAAACCTGAACAATTCCTTCTTGGTGCGTCGATTTTTTTTTTACTACAGAGTGTACAATAACATAAAATTAATTTACCTGACAAGTGTCCATATCACAACAGCTCCCAACTGCACAAGTTGCATTGTCAAATAACATGCATGAAGAAGCATTACAACATTTGTTATCACAAAACTGAAAATAAACACAGCATATTATAAGGTTGATAAAAAACATCACACTGCAAACATAAAGCTTTTAAAACTCAGTAGAAAGACAAACACCAAGCAAATTTTTTTCTTTCTTTGTATATTATTGATTACTAATTGAAATGCTCAACTAAGGTGTGCTCAAACTAGTGATAGGAATATTCAAGTGCAAAAATGAAATATATTAATTTCTTAAAGAGTATTAATTGTGAAGGTATTTGTTATGGATATCTTTAATTATTTATTAAACAGCTCACTTTTTAATTTTCAGACAGTTTCCTCCTCAATATTAAGATCCAACAGGAGTGTACAAAATCATGTAATGGTGTATTTTTCTTGTTTATAAATACATCTAAATGTTCTGCCTTCTTGAAATAAATGTTTGCTTGTTGGTATGACTTTAATTCGGACATCAGGTATTTTAACTCCTTGAGTATCCATTTTAAGACTTTTAAATATTTATATGCTCAAGTAAAGTAAAAGCACTCCAGTTTTAATTCTCATGCTTGAATTGTCCAGGGTGAAATATTTCATTAATACCAATATTCAGGATGGGTTAAATGAATAATAAATATTACCAAACAATTTTAGTATGGATACGACTTATTACAGATTTATTAAAACATTTTTATTGGTAAACTAAATTTTATCATTCTAATTTAGATCACATTCAGAAAACTCTTAATGGCATGTTCAATGAACTTTTTGTAGGATTCCAAATAGTAAAAGTACCAAATTTGGTTCAAATCTGTTTAAGGGTCTAGATTTGTAAGAGTACAGGCAGCCACAAACTCAGTTTTTACCATATAAATTCTCCAGTTATATGCTAATTTTTTTTATTTTATTAAAAATAAATTACCACTATAATGTACCTAATTAAATATGATAAGTGCACACTAGTCCACATCATATGGATGACACACAACACAGATCGAATTTTAGAATTATCTATATTGTTTTAAATGAGACTCATCACGCATCTACATTGCATTGTAGGTATCGGACATTGCCAATCCCGATGAAGATTCGAGAGGGAGAATCAAATCCATTCTATACGTACAATGTAGCCATTTTGTTCCCCTTCTGCTATCGAGCAACTGACAACGTCTTCCTTACCATCTACTTTTTATTATATTTTAAAATTAAATGTTAAATAATTAAATGTTACAAATCTTTTTGATATTGGTTTGGTTATCTATCTGTTACATATATTAAAAATCAGTTTTAATTTTGATTTAAACTTGTGTTTGTCCAGCTTTTTCACTATGGGACCTTACGCCACTAAACTCAAATCAACCATCTTCCTCACTGTCCATAACAGCGTTTGAGCACAATAAAATTTTTCGTGTCACAACCGATGTTCACATTACTTACACAACGAACTGGGAAGCCTGCAGAGGAAGTCCACTTTTCGAAATGATGATGCTCCAAATACAGTTCACTAAATAAATCTGATCCAAGCAATGCATGCAGTGCAGACTAGTGTGCACTTTCCTTAAGCTAGTAGCAATATCATAATGGCTAGTGCAATTACATGGAACCTGCTTTCGACAATCTAAATTATATTAATATAAATGCTTATCACCTCTTTCAAACCACAATCACATTCTTCACCAGGATCTAGGAAAGCATTCCCACATATTGGTATAACAGCAGTTGGACGATTTTTCAAACAGTAATCCATGCCTTGTGAATAAGCTAACTCTAGATATTCTAAAGAACACGATGACCAATGTCTCGGACTGGTAGAGCTGAAAGCAGAAAAAAAGCCATTATAAAATCACTTTTTATAAATTTCTGAGTAATTCAGAAAAACAGAAAGATAAACGCCGTGATGTAAGGTATTTTTCGTGTGTAAAATTATCCGCAGATTTCAAATCCGTTGAAGATATATTTCATTTAAAAATTATTTATTTGATACCTAAAAATATGATTTTCTTTAAACTAAACTACAAATTTTCCCGCAGATTTCAAATCCAATGAAATTTTTACTTCATCTTTAACTGTCTAGGAGATAGAAAAAAGAACTAAGTGACTCCAGTTAAGATTTATCATGTGGCTGGAAAATCATTCCTCCGCACAAAATCAAAGCGGAAACGAAAAAAAAAATTCTCTGAGTTTCCTTTAATGAAAAAAAACTTTGCATGTTTCCAAAGGCTGATGGCAAGGTCACATGTGTAGAAAAGGTCCAGATTCAAGTGTTTCTTCATTTCTGCGGAAGAAACGCGTTTAAAAAACCAGGTAGAGAATAAAACTGTTAAATTTATTTTAAAATCTTCAAGATTGAATTTGAAAATTCGCTGCAACCCAAAAATTGTAAAAAATTTGGACTACCTGTGTGCCAAATCTCATTGCTGTAAGTGCCATACAATCCTTCAGGATTTTGCAGCAAGAAACAGACAAACAAACATTTCCTTTTATAATAGTAGAGATTAAACATATCTACCAAAAGTGAACTACCTATTAGCACAGAATATTTCAAATTAGTTCCTGCTTGTATAACAATCTTAATAACACTGAAGAAAAGATTTACCAAGTTCTTTAAACTGACCAATTGGGAATAGAAGCAAAATTTTAAAATCTTACCTTGATGATGGAGCCATGATACATTTATCATCTGGGCACTGGCACTCATCAGAATCATGCTCACTTCCCAGGTTATGAGCTACCTCATGAGCCATTGTATTGGCAACTAATCCAACAATGTGGCTATGATCCTTTAACAATAATAAAACTATTAGTAATTCCTTTAGCAAAAAGGTACAAAGTTTGTCTAAATAGTCAAACCTCTATTATTGATCGGTTATATAATGTTCTTTATAAACAGGTCTACTGAATACATTTATAATTCAAGTTTAATTTTATTAACAGTAAAAATTTTGATAAAAAATAAAGTGGGGAGGGGTTGAAGAAACTATTTGGTCCCTGGTTCAACATATATAGGAGTATCTTTGTGATGATCATTTGGGTCTTAGGAGTGAACAGAATTTCAGGAATGAAGGTAGAAGATAGATACACGGAAAAGCAATGAATGATACAAGGTAATAAGTAATTTGTAGATAAATGTGTATAAAATCGTAAAAGAAAAGGTGTATTAATTTGTAACAGAATTAATCACATTTTTTGTCAGTTAACTCCTTAAAGAAATGGAAAAGAAACATTGTCACATTCAAATTTGTTGAAATTAACAATCATTTGTTTTAGTTCCTTATTACTTACAATTTGCATGAAAAATAAATAAATGACCTTTCAACAATGCTCCTTAATTTTAACATAAAATAAAAAGAGAAAATTATAAAAAAATAGTTAGTTTTACCATATTGACTCCTCCAGAATACTGGTAGGTACATATAGGACCTTTTAACGCCTTTCCAACCACACCATTGTCCAATGTTATAGCTCTGAAAGGGTTAGAACATATATTCTATAATTGATCGTGAAACTTTCTATTGCAAGATTACTTGCATTTTGAAAATAGAACAGAAAAACGAACATTAAAAAAACCAAAAAAAAACTGATCAAAATGTCCTACTTACGTAATTAGTTGGGCATTGTCATTTGGATGTTCTTGAGCCAAGCGTTCTCTTCTATATAGTAAAAAGTTGGTCAAAGTAGCATCCCCATCAGGTGACAGCTTGATTTCATCGTGGTCCGACCACACAATGACACCAACCAATGAAATGAAAATATTTAAGGGCGAGTACAACTAAAACGGAAGACGAAATTTTTAGACTACTAAATTCAATGTGTCACGGAAACTACATTAAACGATTGAGATATTAATACTATAAATTATGTACTTTCGGGAAGAAAAACTAGACAATATTTTTAGACTACTAAATTCTATGCATGTCCCCAAAACTACATCTCTACTGTCATAAGAGGAAGTATATCTGTGCAGTGTCCTGAGGAATTTATGGCACTAGCAATAATGAAATTTGGCACAGGTAGTCCTAATGTTTTGCGATTTTTGTGTATTAAAATTTAATCTAGAACATTTAATAGTTAATTTTTCCTCCTCCAATCTTCTCTTTGGGAATGTGGCGTCAAAGCTTCCTTGATTGAGGAAAGGAAAAGATTTAGTGTTTTTCAACCTTGGAACTGTGCCAAGTTACGACAGAGCTGACGTAACATTGAAGAAAGTACAGATTCTGCGTTTTTCGTCCTATTTTTTCTTTTTAACGGATTTTCGATTCTAACATGTTTTGATTTACGTTGTTGATTAGTATAACTTTCTTGCTATAGCGATTTCAACTTTGTAGAGGGAAAAGGCTGAGGTTTTCTATGTTCACGATCGTTAAGGATAGTGAAAATTTCAATGGATATGAAATCTGCCGATACCTTAAATGTGATTTTCTTTAAATAAATAATTTTTCAACTGTAACCCGTGTGTCATGTTGGGTAAAGGTGGGACTCATTCTTAAATTTTTTTTTTTAATGTTTCAGTATCAGTAAGATTTAATGCGTCTAGTCCGATTTTAAAATTATAATCTAAAATATTTCTTAGTTAATTTATTGGCATTTATTTATTACTAGCCACTTTGAGGCCATCATGGGATTGCCTGTGGTGTTGGTTTGCGAATGAAACCAAATGGAAATGCGTAGCCACCACCAGCGGTTGGCAAGCGTTAGCGAGTAGTTGTCACACAGAACTGTCACATCCAAAGCTGTGCTGGCCACACAGTGGCTAGTTAAATTATAATAGAGATATTAATAGAACAAATTAAGTACTTATGGGGAAGAAAAGAAATACAATTTCTTCAAAGTCAACTAGAACGTCTTAGAATATGATGTTAATTCATCTTAAAAAGTGACAAATCAGACTCCAAATATTTTTTCCACAAACCCAACCACTGACCTAAGGCTATCAGTACTACAAGGGGTGAATTGATGTCCATTTGTGAAGGAGCACCCGATGCGTCAGTCATCACTACTCCTAACAAGGGCAATCACCAATGTCCATGCATTTACAAACCTGCATTCAAATCTGCAGCCTACTGGGTGGTAAACAAACATTATAACCACTATACCAATAAGCAGTAGACTTAAAATATCGATCACTTGCGAGAACAAGTCGAGATGAACAACGGACGATTGTGATTCAATTTTGAAGTGTTCAACAGTGCTTTGCGATTTTACAATAAATTATACTGATTTTAACTGTCAAAATGCTTAAAATAAAAAGCATAACATTCTATGAAGCGTTTTTTGCTTTTTACTGACCACTGACCTAAGGTCTTTACAGTACAAGGGCTGAACTGACAGCTTTGTGAAAGAGCACCGCATGCGTGAATAGGTGAGCTGGCACTACTCCTAACAAGGGTAATCACTAACATCCATGTGTTTAGAAACAGGAAGTTGAACTGGGTGATAGGCAAGGCCCTATGATCACTATACCACCAGTTAGATGGCATTATATAGCATGTAATAAAACTAATTCAACATAACAGTCTGGAATTTTTTAGCACTCCCGTCTTTCATGTGCTTCCTGAAAAGAGCAGGTGACCTAGATTGACATTGAAATACAGATGGGGCTTTTGGACTCTGAAAAGGGGGAAGTTGGCTTCCATACAACCGAATTTAATGTTTGAGTGAGTAGACTCAAAGGATTAAAGCTGTTGCTGATATTAAATTACTACAAAACACATAAACTATTTTTAATGTGCAGGTAAACAAAGAATGCTACTGTACTAAGCAAAATCTACAGATTCTTCAAAAAATTTGTAGAACTTGAATAAAAAAGAAATGGCATAAACTCACCCCATTCACAATATTTGCTATTTCTTTGCTTCTTTGAAAAACAACATTTTTATCTTCATTGAATTCTTTAAACTATAAAAAGAGTACATTGAATAAAAGTGTTTTAAGCCAAAACTTTAATTTGATTACAAAAATGAATTATTTATAAGATACATTGTACTTTTGAAACATTAATTAGGTAAGTTTAGAGCCAACCCTAAATTTTTTTTTCTATTTTCTAAATAATGAATTCTAAATCAATGTTTACTTAATGAAAGCATGGGTAAAACAAGAAATTGAAGGGAAAAGTGAACTGTTTTTCACACAATGAACTAAAAAACTACTTTCTCAATTCATACTAGCAACTTCACATTGCTAAGACATGGGCACATAGCCCGAGAAAGAAGGCAAACAGAAACATTAAAATTTGTGATGAAAGTGCAATGCAATCATGAAAATCATCAATCGTTTTAGAAAAACCGCGACCTGTTCCCAACAAATTTTTAATCTAGGGAGTTTTAGGTTGAAGTATGTTTCATTCTCATAATTTCAACTCTTGTGTGGTAGCATTTTTGTTTATTTCAAATAGATATAAAGTTAATCTTTTGTTATTTGTTTGCTTTTGATTACTTGTCACTGTTTATCTATGTTCGTATTACTTTTCCTGTATGTTTGTAATGTGTAAATAACTTTTGAAAGGAACACATTCTTTAGACTACACTGTTACTTTAACATTTTAAACACATAATTTTTCCTCAATCTTAAAAAGCACCAAGTTTTGGCTCTTTATACTAGTTAACATTCCAATCTACTTACTCATTCACATGTAACTTACTTCTTTATTGTCATTAACAATGATTAATTCCAAATATCTGGACTTCGCATTACTTTTATATGGGTCTTGTAATATTGTAGAACGTCTGTTCTAAAAAATGTAATATTTGAATTAATTAAATTGATGTTCATATCCATTCATACTTCTGCTTTTTAAAGCAAAATCAATATATTATTTGAGAACATAAAAGAAATATTTACCCTCTTTAATTCTTCTAAGACTTGAGATTGAATAGGAGTACTTCCACTGTTACGATATCCTGTAAAACATGAATTGAAATTGAATAAATTACACAAATAAATATGTCTCACATTTCCAAAAGGAAAAACAGGAATAAAATTTACAAAGCAGATATAGTTCACTTTTTAAAAAAGAAAATTCCAGGAGTTTCTTCAAGTTTAAAAAAAATCAAGCACTCTCACCAAAGTTTTGAAACTGCAGTAATAACTTAATTTCTCAGCACCTCTTATTTGTCATGTCTGCTGGAAATGCAATGACATAATGCAACTACCAAATGTAAAATAAAGACTCATAAAAATAGGAACTACTATGGCCAACTTGAGGACCTCTGGTTTTAGGATTACATTTGGTGACATGAAAGGCAAAAAGTTGAATTATAATGTTGGTATAGGGTCATGTAGAATTTAATTTAATCTCAATTATCCCAATTATATTATAAGTATTATAATATCTATTGCAAAGTGTAAGCAATATTTTGGAAAGATTTGATCATCTTAAGAGAAAGCTATCATCAGAATCATCACCTTTTATATATAAACCTGTATATATAATGAAAAAAGACAATTTTAGGAACATGCTTAAAGCTTATCACACAAAGTTTACAAGAATCATTTCATACAGAAATAAGGTGGAGTTAAATAAGTATAAATAATCTCATCTAATATCATCTGTTGCATACACTTTTCATAGTGTATTGTTTTTATTCAGAAATGTATAAAGACTTCATTTGACATACCACAAGTAAGATTTTGAGGCTTTAAGTCAGATGCTCGGAATAAAAAGTGATTACTATCTTTCGATTCTTGATCAGGATGAATATAATGTAATTCGTTTCCATCATAAATTACACCACTAGAGAGAAAATGAATAAAATCGCAATTAAAATACATTTTTTACAACAATTTTAATCTTATTAAAAGGGTCATTTCATGTCGAATCAACACATTAAAGTGTCATTTTCAATCTAATCTTTTGCAATTTCAATTGCCACATTAAAAAAAAAAAAAAATTCTTTCTGCAAAACATGATAAATTTAAATTATTTCTTGAATTACAGGTCATAGAAAACTTGAAAACAGCAAAATTTGAGTCACATTAGGCAATGAATTTCGAAAAAAAATTTCGAGTTCCCCTTTGCTAGAAAGCTGAACATGGATTTATGTTAAAGCCTGTGAAAAAGCTTGCAACCATGAATTTCAAAATAAAAAGATTTCCAAGCTAGGCCATGCATTTTTCACCATGGAGACTTAGAAAACCTAAATTAAAATGATATATATTATATATATCAAACAGACTAAACCATCAACAAACAAGGGCTAATATGCTGCCTTCTATGAGCAAAAAAATGGAACATTTACATATTCCCCATTGTGTGTGCAACTGGGCAAACTTTTTCAGTTAAAAACAAAATAATTAATACATAAAGCTGTTACTTTATACTTTCAAATCTTTTTTATACTCCAACTAGAAACTTTTAGAGTACACCTAATTCTGTTTCTGCACAAACTTTTTTTTTATACGCAATTTTGATTTAACATAGAAGATATAACAAGAAGAAAATAAAAATTTCATTCTCTTTTTGTGCGAGTCATTTTTATTTAACACAAGCAGGCCAAGGCAATATCTAAGAATTTTTTTTAATTTTTTGGCATAGTATCATGTCTATAGTACACACACAGATAAATTTATTCCAAAGGTGAAAAAGCAGTCAATGAATTCTGTATACAATCTTTTTAATTATGAGAATGTTTATTTAAATAAAACCTGTTTTAGCAGGGGAGCAAAGGATATATGAAACATTTAATGCCTCTTAAAATGAATTAACGATCATGTGTGTAGCACATAACCAACTCTAATAAAAAAAAAACCTTGGATTTTCCCTTTGAATATAGCCTATTAAGAAAACCAGCCTCTGAAAAATATAAACACCATTATAGCAAGCGCGAATGAACCAGCGGAACTTAGTGTCTACCAAAAAGTACTTCATGGTAGAGTTGGGTTACAAATGGGTAGTATAAATACCAGTGTAAGTTAAGTTGTGGAGTGGTAGCTAAGCTCGCTACACCATAATAACAGCAAACATACAAAATGTTTTAATTCTAATTCATCAATAAGTAGCATTCAGCATGCTTCAAGCTATTCTTTTGTAATTTTAATATTATACAAGGTTTTACATTTCCCAAATAAAATCTTATCCAACTTGCTATAACTAAAAGAAAAGGTAGTTTTGAGAAATTTCCCGAGGATTTCTATTGGTAATTTTAGTACCCTTCTTAAGCTATTGAGCTAAATGATTGACACCAATTTTATATCCTTAGGATAGGACCCAATAAAGCATAAATATAAGCATTACTAGTTGAATATTTCTGAATCCTAAGATTCAAAACAAACATGTATGTTATGTAATCTATTTTTGAAGATTTGAAAATTTATGACACCTTTCATAGATTCTTTAGCTAAGTAACTTTACCACTAAGAAAAAAAAAATCAAAGTTAAAAGTTATGTTTTGATCCTTTCAAAAGATCTACATGTAAGATTTAAAGAACACATATTCATAACTTCAATATTTCAATGCTGTTGTGTGAATCTCATGTCCATCAAACATAATAAATACACAACTATAAGACATAAATGCAAAAAAATCACAACATACCTAATTCCATTGCATGTGCTAATAGCTGCCCAAGAATGACTATTTCCTCGCATGTGACCTTGATAGTGGCAATGACTTGGATCCTTATACATTAAAATTTGTCAATTAATTTCAACGAAATATAGATTTTTTTACATACATCTTTACACTTATACTTTAAAATTATACATACCTCAAACTTTGAACAAAATTTATCAATGAAGAATATTTTGCAATTAAATATTCAGAAAAAGGGTAAAACAAAACATGTAAATATATTTACATGTTTTGGATATAAAAACAAATTTGTCTTTCCTGCTACTACTAGAACACCCTAACAGTTAGGCTAAAACAAAAAAATGGTTTGTAACCCGACCGACCCTGAAAAAACAATACAAAAATTTCCAACCCTAAAATTTTTTTTAGCTTTTAGATAACACATATTTCCTTTTGTGTATTTGCCAAAAATATTTAGCTAAAATATACTTTTCCTTACCTACCGACACTAATATTTTGCTCATGTTACAGGAAACAAACCTTTTTTTTTTTGGAGTCCCCCAAAAACTAACTTAATAAGATATACAGTAAACTCTTGATTATCCATGGAATTGATTGGAGCAGCAAACGTGGATAAGCGAATTCTGCAGATAAACCACAAAATGGCTAAAAGGGAGCACTAATCAACACGAAAAATATTGACATTGTGTAGTGTGCCTATACATACAATTATGAATTAATAAACAGTGTATTTCTGAACCTAAAAGTTTGTTTATTTACTTATTCAGAAAAAATCAGTTAACTGTTTTTGGTTTTTGTGTTAAAATCCCTCTTTTTTTATTTGAGATTAAAGTTTTTCAACAACATTTTGTCACAAAGTGACCACAGATAAAGCCACAAAGTGGATTATCCGCCAATGGATAATCAAGAATTTACTGTATTAAGAATCAAGCTATTTTGATATTATTTTTAATTTACAAGTATCAAAGACGATAGAAATATGTAACTCTTAAACATAACAGGTCTGTGCAGGTAATGATCTTGAGGTGAACCAGAACATAGAATCAAATGCACACAGGTGCATGTTTCTGCACTCAATTTGTAATTAATGTGTATGTATCATTAATTATCAAGTTTTAACACATAACAGTTGAGCAGTTGTAGGTTGGGCTTACAGGCACAAAGTGTAAAGACGGAGCTCTGCCAAACAGAAGGCAACGCAAACCAGTTAAAATAAGTGAAAGGTTAAAATGGTTTAATCAACAATATATAAAAAGTATATATATAAAAAATATTTATTGTTCAGATATGATGTAAAAGGATTTGCGGGAAATGTATCAACATTATAAATTACTTACATTTTTCATTGGCAAGTTCGTAACATGGCTGCCATTCTCATGATGCTTCTCAAAATAATGACTAGGCATGAGGTGCCGATTCATTTGTAGATCAAGCACAAAATTTGTATCGAAAGCTACAAACCCCAATGTAATTTTTTCTTCGTTGCGAACCTGAAAAAAGATTTATGAGAAAATTCCATAATTTTAAACAGTATGTCTAGAAAACTAAGGGTGGAAACTACAAGGGATCTAACCTCGTTAAGCCTTGATAACCACGCTAAGCCCTCAAAATATTTTTATTTAGAGCTCTGCTTCCTCCTGAATGAGGAATTAACCTTCCTAGCAGTTGTCTCCTCAAGATAGTTCATTAGCAAAACTGATCAGATCTTTAGGGATGATATATCTTGTCCATCAAGAGCTTGTTGTCTCTGATTGTTAAAAAACTGACCAGATCAGGAACTCGTTATTGCCAAAAATTCAGCAATATCTTGATGACGAGATGTCTTGAAAAAAGCAAAATTGATCATTGATGGACAAGCTATTTTGTGCAACCACTTGGAAGGTAAATATTTAATTTTACAAGATAACATGAGCAACCAACTACGTAGTCACACCAGTAATTAAAGCATGTAGCTCTATATCAACATAAGGGTGCTAACTGCTTGGGCCCTTGTTGTTCTTCGAATATTTTTAGTTGGGACTTCCTCCCCAAAGGGTAAATATGCAGATAATATTGCTAATGAAATACATAACATAATACAATGAAATACATTACTCGTCAATGGCCAATTTTGCCACTGATGAGATATCAAGATTTCAATTGACGATTTTTCTAACAAGATCAGGTCAGCTTTCTTCCAATAACAAGATATCTTGTCTATCAAAATTTGGTTAGTTTTGCAAATGACAAAGTACCTTGTTGAGACAACGACCAGAAGGGTTAAACAATATTCCCCTTGTCCATTCTTCTATGCAAACTTCTGTAATGAACAGAACAAGAGCACCGTTTTACTGTCATGAATGAAATTTTCTTTAACAATTTCCTATTCCATGCAATAAAAAGGTAAAAATCTGCATTGGTTGGCATCTGCAAAATTAGTCTAAAGCTAGAATTACTGGGTTCTTCAAAGAAATACGTTCTGTTCTCTACATTTATGGTTCGCTTGCTTGATGTTTTATAATCATCTAAAACAAATACCCCTTGAAATAGATCCATTTAGATGTCCTGTCAGAGGCATTGTCACAAATATATCTCCATTTCACTAAAAAATTGCTGTAAGTAATGAAAAGGATAAGCCCTTAAAAACATTCACCAACACCAACACTTTTATGGTTGAACGTGAAATTTGGCAGCAGGTGAAAGGATTTGCGACTTCGAAAAGCAGCATCAATTTAGAAGAGTTGCATTATTTTCAGAGCAATTAAAACATATTTTAAGTTTTTAAAGTTGATTAATGTTTTGTTACTTGATTTCTCTATTTTCATAGAAATATAATTTATGAATAAGGAATATATTTCATAGGAAGCACTTAATTGCAATAACATTTACGAATATTTTACTCTCACTTTTGCTGTTTAATATTAATATTTTATGCATTTTAAATATTTGTATTTGGTATATAGAAATGGAAAAAACTTTGGGACATCGAGAAAGTTAACAGCCCTAAATATTTTAAATGTAAAGAAATTCAATTACCTTAGCTGAGTGTAGATCTCTTTTTTCCCTGCTGCCTTCTGAGTAGATTGATGGTTGTACAACAGCATGCCCATAAAACTGACTTCGGGGATCTATCAAAAGAAATAAGGTTGTTTACTAGACTTAAAAGAATAAATAGTACTAAAACAAGGAAAACTTTGGGAAGTCACAAAAAAGAAAAGTTATAATTCAACTTTTTTTTTTTTTTAAAGGCACACATACAAAGTAATATAAGATCTAAAAACCTTTCTAAAAAGTTCACTGAAATTCTATGTTTACTCATGTCTTTTGCGAAAAAACTTTAGTTCCATGGAGCTCTATAGGAAAACATTCCATAGAATTCTATATATCTATACAGAAAACAAGCTGATTCTACATAAAAGATTTTCCTTTAAAATTCTATACATAAGTTCTATAGAAAAGTAAAGTCCTGAAACAAAAGAAATTAGCTATAGAATCATAGGTTTCTACACAATCTAGAGATTTCTATGGACTCCCAAGATGTTACTTTATAGAGCATATAGAAAACGAGACATTATTCTATAGATCACATTCTATAGAAATTTTTATAGGTACACTTCACTACTTTTTAGAACAGAGAACCTAGCTTAGATAACTAACACAAAACATTAAAAATCTTTAAATCGAAAAATGTACTTTCAAGTTTCATTCCTATCCATACAAGGAAAAAAAAAAAAAGAATGCCGATTTAAATATTCCAAGTTCTACTCTAAATTTCCTTTTAGGCTACAAAAAAGGAGGTAACAAATGCTTGGGGTGAATATTTAATAAATCTTTAATTATAATTAATTCATCATAAAAATATTACAAAAACGTCACTTCCTAGGAAACAATTTTAAAGAGTTCCATAGAATTCTAGATAATCTTTTTTTTTTCTATAGAAAAAAAAAATCAGAGATTTTTCTATGGAGAAAACGAGTTGATTTTATATAATTCTATATATTATTTCTATAGAATTCGATTAATTCGTCATGAAAATATTACATAAACGCCACTTCCTGCGAAACAATTTTAGAATTCCAATAGAATTCTAGTAGATCTTCATTTTTTTTAATAGAAAAAAAAAATTTAGATTTCTACGGAGAAAGCGAGTTTAGTTCATAGAAATAAAATTCTACAGAAAAGTAAAGTCCTCGACAGAAAGTTTTTGTGAAGGTTGCCAGAAAAAGCTGTCTCACGGTATAATTAGTGTAATTCAACAGAAAAAATTATATCAGCCAATTGTCCTTAAGAATTGTTGCTGAAAGGAAACATTTAATCTAAAGCAGAATGGAGCACGGCCTTTCCGAATTCGGGTCAGAGGCCTCTAGAAATTTCCGCCCACAAACGGTGCCAAAACTGAAATTTGAAGCAAGGCATTCCGATTTGAGTGCAACAAAGTTGCAAATGGTGTTTATTTTCACAGTGTGACATCCGCGTGTTTAATCATTTTCCATGTTCCTTAGGTAATGGACTTCCGTTACAGTTCAGAAAGTGCAACAACGAATTGCTCGAGAGGGGACCATCCATTAAATAAATTCCTCTTGTCGCGAACATATCCTTTAGGAAAATTCATTTCATCCAGGACTTTAATAAGATTCAGAACAAGGACAACATCGCACTCTTGTAACACAACGCGAAAAATGATGTTTTCGGAAAATCTAAGGGAACTTAAGACTCGCAAAAGGATTGTCAATTGTGAGAAACTTTTACGTGCTCCCACAAATCCTGACCGAAAACTGAAAAGCTCTCCTCACTCTTTAACAAAATTGAACAAAGATGTGTTTTTGAATACTTAAATGGATGAATGTTTTTCCACGCATATGCTCAGTTAAAAAAAAAAAAGACCTCTTGAAACACATGACAAGTAATTATGAAAAGAGAGGTTGGGGTTTTATTGCGCAAGGGCCACACATAGCCAAGCTGCGCCAGACACAAGGCAAAAAAGTCTAAACGAAATGAAGATCGATATTAAATTTACCTATTTACAATTTAAAATTAAAACTAACCCAATGTATAAAATCTTAATAAAATTCGCAATACCAATGTCAGAGATAAATAAAAACAAATTTTTATTGCAAGGACTCCCTAAAAGGTCTTTTAGGTTTGGGACTCCAATTCGGACTAGTCTGTGGTTATTAAAATCCCTACATTCAGTCAAAATGTGTCGAACTATAAAAATACAATGGCAGGTTGAACATAATATGAGGCAGGTTCTCTAATCAGTAAGTGTCTGTAGGTAAAATGAGTATGGCCAATGCGAAGTCCCCCACCCCCACCTCTCTTCCTTGTAAGTTGTACTTCATTTTTTTATTCGAATTTCCATTGCCGAATCCTGTGATAGATGGTTGTATAGAGTGGAGTTTAATTTAAACTTCCTTATCCCAAGAATCTTGCCAGTTTTATTTTATTTTTTTGTTTTGTGAAAAGAGAGGATGGAGTGGAGAAAGATCGCTTGGGCAAGGTGAGGTCGAGATCCCCATGTTTACCAGAGGTAGTAAACCCCTCTATCGAGAATAAATCACTTTGGTACCTCGGGTTCGTTAAGACCGTACACACCTCAAGATGTGCGCCCGAGGGATACAATGCTGAGATGTGTCTTCGAATGAATAAGGAAGTGTTAAATGAATTTGCTGCGAACAATTACGATAGTTCGGACATATATTCAATACCGGACTAGATAGTGATAACTACCAATAGACGCTGTTTAAAATACAAAAACGGTTTCACTATTTCTCACTAGCTAAATAACACGGCGTTGCTCTGGTTTCAAATATGACTGCGCCAGCTAAAATATAACAGCGACATTTTCCAGTGGTAATTTAAATACAGAAATTCTGTAGAACGTGTTTCCTTATCAATGTCCATTTATCGCAGAAAAACAAACTTTAGTGTTTACAATTGGGGCTTCGAGGGGCACTTTTAGGACTACCTATGTGCCAATTTTCATGGCTGCAGGTTGGTCTGAAGACAGGAAAGAAATCGCCTATGTTTTCCGTTGTGTTCTAAAGTATAAGTGTACCAAATTTAGTGTGGATTGGTGAAACGGTGTAGATTTGTATAGAGAATACACACAAACTTTTTTATATGTTATTCTTTTGGCTATTAGCGCTAGCTAAACTAATGATACAAAGTAACTGAAAACAAAATACAACTTTTTAATTCAACTGAATTGGTAAGGACGTGAAACAAAAGAAATGAGCTTAAATAGAAATATAGGCTTCTACAGACCTTTTTTCTAAACTCAAGACCTTCTAAGGTTACTTAATAGAGCTTATAGAAAAACGGGCCATAATTAAATCGGATTCTATAGACCGTATTCAATACAAATTTATAGAATTCTATACATTTTTGTAAGTACTTTTCAAGACCTGTGGTACTTCTAATACGTCTCCCAGGATACACAATCTGGAAAAAACACGTCGTAATACAAGATCTCATTGACAACACACTTTCATATTGTGACACAATCGAAAGCTATCTTAGATAATCGCATACAATTTCCATCGGTGTTTTCTTTGCATTGGAATCTTGAAAGTCAAAAGCTGTTGAGGAACCGAAAAGAATCTTGCAATATGAAATTTCACAATATTTTGACTCAAGATAATCCATACTGCTATGGTTCAATAGGCTCCAGGTCCAAATCTCGGTAAGGGCATAAATGTTCGTGGTAGTTCTGTTGCGGTTTATGGTGAAAGGGCTGTATTGGGCTAAGCTCCACCAAACACAAGACAGCATCAAGTAAAAAATGTCGTAAAAGGAAAGAGGGTTGGGGAAGAGTAGCGAGGTGTAAGTAGAAAAGAGGGATTGGGGAATAGCGTGTGATGAAAGAAAAAGATCGATTGGATGTAACCCGGGAGCATGATCCCAGTGTTTAGTAAGGTACCTCGGATTTGTGAAGTACGCTTTTTAACGCACTACGCTAAAACGCATCTAAAAACGGTACCTAGACTATCAATATTATTGTCATCGTGACTGACGGTTTCGATTAATAGGTGTTTCAGTAACATTCAAACTCATTCGGTCAGTGTTTTTCTAAGAAGTGTTTCATTTTTGAGTTTCACAAAATAGCTTCATATACAGATTTGGACCTTCTTGCCTTGTCTGGCTGCAATCTGAAGAGAGAAAAGAGGAAAAGAAGCTGGTCCAAAGAGTGGTATAAGCCGTGAATTCGTTTTACTCACGAACATTTACTAAATTTTCTGCGAGATACTGAATCGTACGAAGAATGCTTTATCTTCTGCTTTAATTTTTCCTGGGTATAATCTGGTTTGTATTGTTTTAACACATTAACCACTTTTAGAGAAATCAAACTCTTTTGCTTTTATTTAAATATTCGTTTCACTTAACTTTCTGCAGTGTTCACACAACTCTGGATAATCACGATACAAAGTTACGATACCCGACACGATAAACCCGAAGATAATACACGATAAAAGCGGCACAAACTCCCGATACCCGACAGAATCGCTGTTCTTGGGGCTCAATGTTTTCGTCATGTTTGCTGTCTTGAGCGAAACTTGCCTGAACGATTGACAATTGCGTAATTTACACGATCAATCGGCTCCGGCAGTGTCCTTGAATCAAAATTTTCATCGATGGACAATCGCGTCAATCTCCTCCTACACGATCAATTGCTTGCTTCAAAGAGCATCATTGACAATATTTATGACCGTCTAGGGACCCATTAAAGGATGCGCCTTGAGGGCCGTAATAGTTCGAAATCCAGCTTAAAGTCGTAAGACCCGGTCTAATTTAATTAGCCTCCGCGCAGCAAAAACTGAATGTCCATCGACAAACCAGCACTTAAAAAGTTCAGATAACACGCAAACAATTAAAAAAATAATATTTTCGATTTTGTGAAAAAAATATTTAAAATTTTTACGTTTTTATAAATAAAGACTGCTGTAATCCAATAAAAAAAATACATAATGCGGAATAAAAACTGTCATGCGAATGAACAAATAGTTCTGAATGAAAAGTTATTCATCACTGAACGGAGAGAGCCCATTCATAATTCACAAAGAGCGAAAGAACACTTGCATTCATTAAACATCTTCGAAACGCCTAAGGACCAGAAAAGTCAGACTTGTACGTTACAATACTTCCATTGTGAAATCAATTTGTTGTTACAAATTGAATAGATCAGCACATGACCCGTGATTTATTTTCAACAATCCCTTACGAAACATTTATAGAATTCTATAAAAATTTCTACAGAATTATGGACGATTTTCCCCACAAGCTCTATGTAATCTCTATAGAAAAATGTACTAGAAACTTCTAGATATAGAAGCTCATTTCTTGTTTCACAACTTTATTTTCATAGAACTTTTCGATAGAATTCTATAGAAATACATTTCTGTAGAATCAGCTCGTTTTCTCAATAGAAATCGAGATAATTTTTACCTATAAGGAAAGCAATTTCGTTTTTCTGTATAAGAATCGCAAGAATTCTATGGAACTCTAAAATGGTTTCTTAAAGGATAACTCGAAATTTGATACTGAATGATAAAATCGGTGAGCAAACACTTTTCAACACTTTGTTTAAATTCTAACTTGAATTGAAGTGGACCCATACAAACATAGCAATTCCTAATGAGCAGTCCGCTCGTTCAACGAATTTATGCAATTTCTTTTTTATAAATGTGGTATTTTTTTATAAACAGTACACAAACGCTGCTCTAAATTTAAAAAATATTGTTTTACATTGCACTCAGATTTAATTTTAGACAGTTTATAGATAAATCGTATTCAGCAAAGCGTAAGTAAGTGTACGAAAAGCGATTGGTTGGGTTTTATGGCACAAGGCCCTATTTGGCCATGCCGCTCCAAGACAGACAACATCAAGTAATCGGGGGTAGTTGAATGCAAGTCGCAGTGGAGCAACACAACGGGCGCTAATAACGGAGGCCCGGGATCAATCCCAATACGAGAATAACCCCTCCTAATTATGAACCACGGTCAGAACTGAGCTAGCACCCCACTCTCTAAACTCGCCAACGTCAACGTGAGGACATTTGAGGTCACAACATTTTTAACTTGCACCAGCCCCCGCATACACGACGTTCTTTGGTTGGGTCGAGTTTCGAACTCGCAACCCTCCTAGTGCTAACACACAATTATTTCATCCGGGCTATCGCGGTCCCAATCAAATCACGGACATACACGCACAAGGAAAGTTGTTCTCACACAAGATAAGAGAAATACACCCAGGGAGAAATCGAACTTGCGCCGCCAAAAACTCACAGGTTACTAGTGCAGTGGACATACCCAATGAGTCAGGACGGCGCCCAAACGAGAAGCGAGGTGTTTGCATTGTAGCAACAAAATAGTACTCTTTTTGATGCATTAAGTCAACTCGAATGCATAATAGCCAGCTGTATCAACATCGGTAAGAAATCACAGTGTTACATTTATCAGAGGACGAAGTAGAAACAGAACGGCTGAGATGACTTCATCAAAAAGTGGATTGTTTATTGAAACAGCTGTTCAATAACATACCAGCCTAAAGAAAGGAATCAATCAGAAATTTCGTCGTTACATGCAGAAGCATTATCTCAATAAATAAGCGGACAAAATTTGAATTGTCATTTATGTGTACTAAATCGACGGTAAAGTGTCATGAAACACGAGTCTTTCTTCCCCTTAAGAAGGTACCAAACACGGTGCTTGATCGGATCAGCTGTTAAAAAGTTTTGTAATAAAGCGTGCCAAACCCGGCGATAAGAAAGAACCAGTGGCAACCCGAGCGGCATGACTAATGCGCTTGCGCAAAAGCGTATTTCGTTCATTGAGACAAAAACATTGACGTTCAAATTCTCTTTGGAACGTGTTCTGGACATCTCAACTGTATCAATTACTCCAATTTTTATCTCGCCCAATTATCCTCCCCTTTCTTCAGTGATTAAAGACTTGTTTTTTCTGTAAAATTTTCTAATTTATTCTAACGTGAAAGCAGTCATCTAACAAGTACTCCGTAATTGATACGTTCGTTGTTGTGTGCGTAAAATTTATTTTTGACAGGTGTCCCTTTTTAATGTGTTCTATGGGCTCAGTCACGTTTCAGACAGTTTGCTTTCTTGCGATAATATCTTCTTTACATTGATAGCAAAAAGGTGCAGTAATGTTTTGTGTTTACTTTAAGAGTCCCATTTTTGAAGGTTATGCAAGTCTTCTGGTAATTAAGTGTTTGCTTTAAAGAGTCCTCTTTTTCAAGGTCAGTAATAGGCTCTCCACAGCGTTTGAAGGCTGTTACTTGAAAATAGTCTGTGCTAACTTTAAAATGCACAAACTATTTGAAAGTGAAATGGTTTTCTAATTGACTATAAAACACAATGTTTGTAATTCCTGCATAGAATGTTTGGTGAAATGGTATTGAGTTCAATGGAATGGTAGCCAAAAACACTACCCTGCAATAATGGACCGGACGCCAGCGGATTTGCATGAAATCCCACTAATTGTTTGGGGGGTGTTTTTCGTCGTATGGCCTGGGACCTTTGCCGACGCCAACATGAACATTTTGGACAATCAGGTTCTTCCTACGCTCTAGCAATTACATGGAATGGACGAATGTTACTTCCAGGACGACAACGCTCCATGTCATGTTGCAGCCTCTGTCAAGCAGTGGTATCAAGATATGGATGTAAAACGTCTTTCTTGCCTGCTCAGAGTCCCGACCTAAGCCCCATAGAACATTTGTGGGACGAGCTAGAGCGACGCTTACAAACCAGGGAACACGTCTGAAATCTACAGCTGAGCTGGTGACATCCTTGCAGCAGGAATGGACACAAATACCCATTACTGTGTATCAAAACCTTGTTGAAAGTATGCCTAGAAGGATTGCCAGTGTAATTGCAGCACGTGGGGGACCATCCCCCTATTAAAGCATGTATTCTTTCCCTTATACCATCACATCTTGCTGTCCGGTCTATTATTGTAGGGTAGTGTATTTTGATTGCCTGAGCAGCTTGCTATTGCTTGCTACATTGCTTAGGAGACTGTTCTTAAAGTTAAATTTATTTTTCGAGGCAGGAAGGAAGTATATTACGTGAAAGAAAAAATGTGTACTTTTGGACGTGCATGTATTTTTAGACGCAAAGCTAAAAAATGTGGTAGCCCTCTCCATTAATTAAATATTGGGCGGAACTGAACCGAACAATGTTGTCAATTTCAAAAGCAGGCTTTCTAGCAAATTTAAAATTTATAAAGTTTGCTATTAACAAACGTCTTTGCCTTATCATTCAAAACAATTAGATGTTTTGGCTATTATTGATGACAATAACATTTTAAACAAGTGTTTTCATAGGTTTGACAAAACAAAGAGCGACTTTTATTAAATATGTTATTCACGAGTTGACATCCAAGACTTCTTTTTAAGTTATTGGTGCTTCCTCTTGCACCCATCAATATCAAAACTTAACACTACTTTTTAATTTTTACTTTTAACTACTTAACTCTTTAGTGCAATTTTTTTAGGTTGGTTGGTTTTGGGGATTTATGGCGCAAAGACCCTATTTGGCCATGTTGCGCCAGACACAAGACATAAAACATCAAGTAATAGGCAAGCACAGTGAGTTTTATTGACAAAAGGTAAATACACCCAGGGAGGAATGCCCCTGACAGGAATCGAACCCGCACAGCCTATAGCTCGAAGGTTGCTAGAGCAGAGGTCATGCCCACTGAGCCACAACGGGCCCGCAGGTTTTTAAGTTAATAATTTGTATATAATAAAAATAGGCTTGAATACAAATCTCAAAAAATTACTACCAATGGATTGTTTATATAAAGAGCCACACAGCGAAAAATAATCTCAAACAATTTAGAAATTGCATGCAACTTTATTTAATTCTAGATAATTTCGTAATTTCAGAAACATTATTTTGTCGCTCTCCGGTCCTTTCTTGCTATACGAGGTACCGGGACTACGGTTTAAAGGACAGGTAGGTAATTAACATCGCACTGGAGCAACACAACGTGTTATGGACGGTAATTGGTGATTTTAGTTAACGTCGTACTAGAGCAACACAACGGGCTATTGACGACAGTCCGGGATCAGTCCCTAAAGGGAAAGATCCGAGGACAACACCTCGTAATTTTGAACCACGGTCAGATGACGAAGCAACACCTGAGCTGGCACCCCACTCTCCAAACTTCCACACCAACCCAACGTGAGGACTTTCCGACACGACAGATTTAAGGTGCACCAGCCACCTCTACACCATACGCTTACAAACATCGATGTCCGGATCCGGATTCGAACAAGGAACCTTCCGATCTAGAGGCTAACACCGTAACCACTATACCAGTTGGTCGGCTGTTATGGACGACGGGTCCGGAATCAATCCACATGCGAAAGATCCGAGGACACGTAATTTTGAACCACGGTCCGATGAAGAGATCAACATTTGAGCTGGCATTCCGCTCTCCAAAAAATACCAGTGAGGACATATGAGGCCACCAGAGTTTCAACGCGCACCAGCCCCCACGTACACGACGGTGTTTAGTTGGACCTAGTTTCGAACTCGCAACCCTCTGGTCACTAATCCGTTGCTCTTCCAAACGGGTTGCCATGGCCCGTCACACAATTTCGTAGGTAGGTAGGTATTTTAATTAACGTCGCACTGGAGCGACACAAATGGATAATGTCGACGTTCCGGGATCAAACCCGAAAGGAAATCACACAATTTGGAAACAGTCTAATAGTTATTTGAGTCTTCTCACCCGTTTAGTTGCCGACCAACCGGTATAGTGGTTAAGGTGTTAGCCTCTGGATCGGAAGGTTCCTGGTTCGAATCCGGGCATGGATGTTTGTAAACGTATGGTGTAGAGGCGGCTGGTGCACCTTAAATCTGTCGTGGCCGAAAGTCCTCACGTTGGGTTGGCGTGGAAGTTTGGAGAGTGGGGTGCCAGCTCAGGTGTTGCTTCGTCATCTGACCGTGGTTCAAAATTACGAGGTGTTGTCCTCGGATCTTTCCCTTAAGGGACTGATCCCGGACCGTCGTCAATAGCCCGTTGTGTTGCTCTAGTACGACGTTAACTAAAATTACCATTACCATTACCACCCATTTAGTTTTGTACAGTTTACCACATAATATGCAAATTACTGACTCTGTTCCTTGCGCCATAAAAACCCAATATCCAATCCAATCCTGCAGCAGCACTTGTAAGAACCTGCGTAAGTCGGTAAGTGCTAATACTAGCACATGTACGACCCTTTTCACAACGTACAATTCTAGCAACACTGCATCACTGTCGTGATTGTCTGTCCGGTCAAATGGAGATAAATGTTTGCTCAATATTTTTGGACGGTAAAATTTTTTAGCATCTTATTGCTCACTCTTCAACACAATTTTATTTCTCCAGGAGCCAGCATTGATCCCTTCAGCACCCACTTTGGGTAAGTAGTCATTTTAATTAACGTCCCACTGGGGCAACACGTCGGGCTATTGGTAACGGCCTAGGATCAAACCCGGAGGGAGAAATCCGAGAACACCGAGTAATTTTGAACCACGGTAAGATGACGAGGTCACGCCTGAGGTGGCATCCCATTCTCCAAACGTCCACATCACGCCAACGTGAGGATATTTTAGGGCACGACAGATTTTGCATTCACCAGCTCGATTTATACACGACGGTCTTTGGTTGGATTCGAAGCATTCATTTTAGAAAAATGCGAAATGCTCTAGAAAGTTTCAGACAAATTTCCACTCGTAGGAACTGAATGTACCAAATTTCGCGATCTACATTATGAGTGTTAAGACTTCTTTCTCCATAAGATGATATAATATACTCACAAAACTATTTAGTTTTGTGAGTATTTGAGTTATGTGGCATTATCCATGGTTTAACGAAAATATATATCGTTCATTTGTTTTAACAGCCTAAAAAAGTTAATAAATTTTAAGTCGCCATTTCAACTATATAGGTATTTTAATTAACGTCTTACTAGAGGAACACAACGAGCTATTGACGACGGTCCGGGATCAGTCCCTTTAGGGAAGATCCGAGGACAACACCTCGTAATTTTGAATCACGGTCAGATGACGAAGCAACACCTGAGCTGGCACCCCACTCTCTAAACTTCCACATCAACCCAACGTGAGGACTTTCGGTCACTACAGATTTAAGGTGCACCAGCCGCCTCTACACCATACGCTTACAAACATCCATGCCCGGACCCGGATTCGAACCTTCCTATCTAGAGGCTAACACCTTAACCACTATACCGGTTGGTCGGTAGTAATTTGAGGTGAGTGAATACTAGTGTGACCAACCTTATAACCCTGTACTCCAAAACGTATTCAGTAATTTTTAAAGTGGGTAATAAAAAAAAATCGAGAAGAAAAAGGTAACGGCTTGATTTTTAAGTTTTCAGGGTTGAGCAGTGTTAACTTGTTTTGCAACCGAATCAATAAATGCTGTATACGCGATTTCTTTTATAACGAACGCGTTGAAATGCATGGATCATTCAATTCTGTCACAGCCCAGTTCCAGGTAATAAAACACTGTTCACGCTGTTTTTAAAGTAAACAAAAAAAAAATCAAATGTTGCCAAGTATGAGTGAGGCTTTAGAAGCAGCCTGGGAGGTCCGAATAGCAGCGAATAAAAATTTACCGAACAGCATGCTTGGAAGAAGTGCGAATCTATTTCGATTGACTGAGGTGAATTTCCGCCCTCCCCCGACTGAATGACCTCTTGTGAACTTGGGGAGGTCATCGTCGACCGAGCGATTTGAAGGTGAAGTCGAGCGAGGAAATTGTCTGATGTTGAGTCACTTCAGCAGCTCGTCCAACAAACAAACACCAGTGACTGGTTTCTGGTTCCACACATCGGGGTTCGAATGCATTTCCACTCGCAGACTGATCTCTACTTCTGTCACTGAGAATGGATGATTCATGTGATAAACTCTGAGTACCAGAATCGTATTTCGAGGTTAAAAATGACACTTTCAAGCTTTCCTCTCGACCTTTTGAAAAATTATTTTCTGCGACGGGGTTCCACTATTACAGGGATGCAAACAGCGGCCCGTCTCACAATGTACTATTTTAACTTTTATAAGTAACAAAGATATTTTTTTTTATAATTACACATACGCACAACAAAGTAGACGTGGCACATACTATATCTGAACAAAATTTTCCAGTGAAAAATTTAATATTAATGTAAAGTAGGTTTAATATAAATGTAATGTAGATTTAATAAAATATAAATGTAATGTAGGTATTTCGTATTTTTTAATTAACATCACACTGGAGTAACACAACAGGCTATTGATGACGGTTCGGGATCAATCCCCAAGAAAAAGATATGAGGACAACACGTAATTTTGAACCACGGTCACACGACGAGGCAACACCTCCCCACTCTCCAAACTCAACACTACAGGTCACGTAACTCTCCACGTCAACGTAAGGACATTTGAGGCCACTACAGATTTAACATGCACCAGCCTCCAATTTCAATAAGCTATTTTTTTTATAATTTAGGCATAACATTATGCAAACCGGTCGATTGAATTACAGTGGGGCAAGGGCCAGAATACGTTAAAACACAAATGATTAATCAAGCCAGTTTGAAAATTTTTAAAACAACGTGGGAGGGAATAGGGTAGGTATTTAATTAACGTCACACTAGAGTAACACAATGGGCTATTTGTATGACCAACTTTTGATCGCATCCAATTTAATTATTAACCGATTTCAAAAATAATAGTACCGTAAGAAAGAATACATTCTGAGGTATACTGCTATATTTGAAAAATTAAAAAATAATAGTAATAAAATAGAGATACAGCAGTTTTTAAAAAAAAGTAACAAAAATGTCCTGATTTTTCCCGAATTTCAAAAAAATATTAACAAGAACCAAATTGAAACTTAAAAAAAAACTCGACGAGCTGCAAAAATTTACGTTGAGAGGTACTCTTTAAAAAAAACTCACGGCTGAAGACTGAAAATTTGTATGTGTTTTGCTCACTCGCGGAAGAAATTTCGCTTCTTCAATTTTGACACTTAATAAACCCTAAACTAATAGCCGCATAGGAAAAAAATCTTAATAATTGTCCAGGGAATACGATGAAGAACAAATCATGTTAATTTCGTTTTTTTCCGATCAGTACTTTCTCGGGAAATTGTTTAAGAATCGAGCTAAACAGCACAGTTTTCAATCCTGCGGCGGCGGCGGTAACTTTTTTTTAATTTAGAGAGAAAGGTATTTTCAGTGCGAATGAATAATTTCTTGTTCTCGAAACACGAGTGATAGCGCTGCAGTACTTCAAAATAATTCGGCGATTTTATTATTTTTTAAATTGGTCTCGACACGAAGTTTTTGCGCAACAAAACGGCAATTGACACTGTGATGACCTGAATCAAGCGATGCGATTTCCATTTCTACCTTTTTTCGGGAAAACTAATTAACAGTCGACAGCAGTTCGGATGATGATCGCTTTTCCTGAGTGTAACGCTTTGGTTTTTTTTTCTTCCAATTTTTGGATCTCATGATTGTGAGCTATAACACTATTTTATTCACAACTAACAGCAATAGTGGTAGGTTCCAGCAGGTTAGTTTCGCTGACTAATATCACGATGTTGTGGTTTCCGTTCATTGCAATTGTAAGGGTGAGTCATCACTTGGGAAACTAGTCCTCACTCTGGCATTTCCTCTTAGAACTAACTATACTGGGCAACTTGTTTTTGAAGCAGAACGAAATATATTTAACTTGCGAAGAACTATAGAAAATTTTATTCACTGTCAAAAAAACCCGAAAGGCTCACTTTGAAACGGGTTGCTTCGTTTCGGTTTAATTTGTATGCCTCGTTGTTATTTTAAAATCAGAAATCGAAAACCTGAATAAAGCTTTTGATCGGTACAGGGTATTTCAATTTAAATCAGCGTGATTTAAATCGATTTTCTTTTTTTTCTCTTAAAAGTTTTTAATATTATTGAAAATGGAAGCCTCTTGGACAGAATGCATGGAACAATTTAAAATTTTTGCGCTTCTACTCAGAAACATCTTTTGTTTGAAAATAACTCGATTGGGTTGCTGTGGAGCCAACTTGGAGAGATTAAAAGGGACTTAATTAAGACAGAGCATCACTATATGGGCATTTCCATAAACCATTTTTTATTTTTCCAGTTTATTTGAAACATAAGTGTTTCGGAATTATATTTGTTTACATAAATCATTCCCGTAACATTATTAGTATGTTGCATTAAGCAAAAAAAATGCAGTACAAACCAAATTACAAAAAAATGAAAGTCACCGAAAACATCCAATTCTAGATATGCTCGTAAGAATCACTCACAGTATGTTTAATATTTATCCCTCATAGAAAGGGGCTGAGTCCCAACCATAAAAATATTAGGTACCAATGAGTTTAGGTAGGCTTTGCGTCCCCTCTTAAGAGACCTTTTTAGAAAAATCAAATCTCCCTGCACATTTGTTGTTAGTACTCTCGTATTGTTTGTAATATTCATCTTTTAATGTTTGTGGTCTTGGGTCATACCATAAAGATGTAAAAGAGTTCCAAGGGGGTCGTGCTCTTGGGGCATGCTTGGTGCAGGTGTTTTTAAACAATCTATTTGATTTGTCATAGGAAATATTTACTCCAGCTTGAAGCGACACATGGGTTTCGGACCCCAGGAGTTGGTGTTCACCCGGGTCTTGATGTTTGTAAGCGTATGGTGTAGAGGTGGCTGGTGCACCTTAAATCTGTCGTGGCTGAAATTCTTCACGTTGGGTTGGTGTGGAAGTTTGGAGAGTGGGGTGCCAGCTCAGGTGTTGCTTCGTCATCTGATCGCGGTTCAAAATTACGAGGAGTTGTCCTCGGATCTTTCCCTTATGGGACTGATCCCGGACCGTAGTCAATAGCCCGTTGTGTTGCTCTAGTACGAGGTTAACTAATAATTACCAATTACCAATTGGTGATGGGACAGTAATTTGAACCCGGAGCTTGAAGTGAGGGTCAAAGAGCTAACCACTCGGCTCTCTATTAGACAGACTGATATTTATTTCTTTTAGAAAAAAAACCTGGATTTTTTTTTAATAGCGTCGTCAAATGCCAAAAAATTGTAAAATTTCTCAGAATTTAAATCTGATTCACATAATTTATTTATCCCACTTCTTATCAACAAAGGAATTAATTATTTCAATTTATTTTGAATCGATATTTCAGCAATGATAATTATCTCGCGTTAATTTTGATAGCACATTTGTGGAAGACGTTTTGAAAACCACTAATGCTATTTTCTTCTCAAACTTTCATAATGTAAGTAACGGATTGTTATGGTATATTAGATTAGAACATTGCTCAAAATTTCACAAGTGAATGATGCATTGCTATTCTGAACAAATTATACAAGCTCGTCGTTTAAAATGCAGTTCCCGAGTAAAACCATATTCAATTAGAGTTTCTTTTGTAAAATTGAACTTTTGTTTATTTGAAACTGGAACCGTCAAAAGTTAAAATTGTATGTTTCTTTTACAGGAGATGATTTCGTTAACGAAAGTAAAATTTTTAGTGTTTTGCATAGATATTGTGATTGTAAGTCATGTAATGGGTTAATAAAATAAAAATTTCAGTTCACAAAGAGCAAGTCAACAATTACAATTTTCAGATTATGTTCGCTTTGTTTCACGCAATTCTTTAAAATAGTTTTACAAAATAATTGAATTTGTTAAAGATATTACAATGTTAAACATACTTGTAAATAAATGCTATTATGGAAATACCCAAACAAAATGATCCCCAAATTCCAAAAACGTGTTAATAAAATATAAAAACAAGTGTTTGTTAAAAATAAACAAAATTGCTGGTTTGAAGCTCCCAAATACAATAATTAATTGGAACGAGAGATTTTAACAAACCATCACTAATTCAAGTCCCGCACATATAGTATCCCCAAATTCAGCAATAATCATGACATTGAGGGAAAAGATCCTTTTCGCAGCCAAAACAATGTCCGTCTAACAGCAAGTCTGATCAGATTTTATTGATTCTTAGTCAACGCACTGCTTGTGTGGTTTTAAGCAGAAAATAAGTAAATACGTCAAAAATGTGAACAAATGCAAAAAAGTTTCTTTTGTTTCTCAAAATAGTGAATTTGGAACAGTAAAAATTCAACAAAATAGAGATGGAATACATTTTTTATTCAAAAATGTAAACTTTCATTCACTTAACTTTTGTTGATCCGTTTTTAATTTTCAAACTATTAGTTATCAGAATACAACCTTAATTAGGCATTCCACATAAAATTAACCTCCTTAACTAAATTATCCTGTTTTCAGCATGGCCAAATATGGCCCTTGCATAATAAAATCCCAGTAAATCAAACCTGTTTTTAGCAACAACAAAAAAATGCAGAACCAAACCAAATTACAAAAAATGAAAGCCACCGAAAACATCAAATTCTAGATATACTCGTAAGAGAGAATCACTCACAGCGAAAGATATATGCTAGTTTTAATTTGTGTGCGTTTCACTAACAGTGAAAGTACTAAAGTTGCCTGATTATATTTAAAGGAAATTCAACTTGTTTTTCAGTCACCGTTGTCATGCAAACGGCGAATCGAATCCGCGGTACAGGTGTATTGTTATGACGAAAGAACTAGACCACTCAAAAACCATGAAAATACATAAAAAGGGCAAAAATCGATTCAAACGCAAACTAGGAAAGCGCAATATTTTGAGATGAAACGAATCAATTGCATTGCAAATTTGTCCTTTCTTTTGAAAGCTTTATCTTTACAGCTAAGCAATAAAACTGCGTTTTCCGCACGAAGTATCAAGTACATTTCTCCGAAAATGAGAACTAGATTCAATCAGGCCAGAAACTAGGGTCTATTCTGCTTTGAAAGTTCAAGTAATTCTAGGAGTAACATCCCAAAGCGTCTAAAATAAGCACTTTCAGTCACTTACTAAACATGACGATACTCCACAACAGAAATAATTTGTTGCCTTAGAATCAATTTATGCAGGGAAAAAAAATGCATTTTTACATGCATTTTCACATTTATTACTTAAAAGCGCGTGGTCACGAATCAAGTTTACTAAACCGATTATAGTTGATCAACAAAAGTTAAATGAAGCTAGTGAGAACCTTAGTTTCAATAGTTGATCAACTTTTTAGTGAATCAAGAAAAGTTTGACCCATTCAAACTTTATCGTTCAAGTGATGAGTCATCCGAAATTTGCTTTCAAGTTGAAACGTGTCTTGAAACGTGTTAACTACAGTTAACTGTCAAGTTCGCTTTCAACTGATCACGTCACGCGTGCATGTGTTTTGTTTGGATATAAAATACTAGTCAATGCATGGCCAGCACGGCGTTGCCCATGACAGTTCTTTTCGTGGAGTCAGGTGTGACCACTGCTCGCTAACCCCCGGTGATTGCTACGAATTCGCAAACCAAATAGGAATTCGTAGCCTATTGGAAAACGGCCATAACGGCTTTGCCTGTGTTGTTGGTTTGCTTTGAAAACCAAATAGAAATTCGTATTCTATTAGATAACGGCCATCACGACGTATCACGGGCAATGCTCATCGACAAATGCGGCCAAATTCGAATTGCGAAGAAATCCAACCGGCGTGACGTCACAATCTCTTGCGAAAATATAAATATTTAATTGAAAAATTATTTGTCAAAAGAAATTCATATCTATCTGGCGTAAAATTTTCAGCAGATTTCAAATCCGTTGAAATTTTCAATCTATCTTCAGTTCTTTTTTATGAAATCGGGATCGTTAAACAATGGGAGTCAGAAAAATTTTCTGTTCTGCTTTCCAAGGCTGGAATTGTATGAGCGCAGGACATGGATTTCTCGAACGGGACGGTTGGCGTGACGTCACAATCTCTTGCGAAAATGTAAAAGATATCCAATTTAAAAATTATTTATTTAAAGAAAATCATATTTTTAGGTATCAATCTAATGTGAAATTTTCCCCAGATTTCAAATCCGTTGAATCTTTAACGATCTAGGAGATAGAAAAAAGAACTACATAGCTATAGTTAAAACTATTTCTTTTTTCTTCGGCTTAAATCATTTCTTCGCAAAATGAAACGGAAAAAATAGATTCAGAATCAGCCATCTCTTTATGGTGTTGCCATTCGAATGAAAACACTAATAATTAAATTCATTTAAAAATGTTTCAGATTGAATTTTAAAATTCGGGCATCGTACAAAAATTGCAAAAAATTCGGACTACCAGTGTGCCAAAATCTCATAACTGTAAGTGCCATAGATTCGTGAGGAACGTGCACGTAATAAACAAACAGACAAAACACTTCCTTTTATAACAGTAGAGAAAATAGTTAAATCCTTATGTAAGTAAGAGGAACCGCTTGCTGCAATGGTACGGAAGCTGCCTTCGCAGCAATGTGAGCAAGCTCGTTACCCTTTATGCCCACGTGACTCGAGACCCAACGAAACCCCTGCTTTGTAAGGTACGCAAGATAGTAAATAGATTCCACACGATGGCGTATTGCTCCAGCTGTTGTAAAAGTACTTTGAACCTGAATATATCAAATAATGAGTCGATTATACTCACTGAACGATAGTTCGGTGCATATTCATTACAGATGGACCAAAGCAACATTTATTTGAATAAAGGGAATCATACGGAAAGAAAAATAATTTAAAAAAAAATTACAATTCAGTCAATTCCACACTTGAACAAGATAGCAAAGTAAGTTTGAGAGGAATAACTAGAAAGTGATGCCAATAAGTAAACAAAAGGAAGGAACGAAGAAAAAAACTTAAGAACTTTGAAGGAATCAACACTGAACCATTGTTCCTCTCCTACTCAGGCACGAACTTTTCAATTAAAGCGGGCGCTTGTTGAATACCGCGAGTTTTCAAAAATAAAATAATCAATTTCATAAGGTTCATTTTCATACGTTTAACTTTTGTAGTTTTTGAGATGCCAGAGAGCTAGTATAATATAAAATAAATAGTTAATAACAATAAATAGTTTTTAAAAAATGAGCCTGAAAGTGTGTCTCAAAGTGTGATCCTCAAATTTTTAGAACTGTATCAAAAGCTTGTCTTTGGAACCACCGACTGGATAAATATAAAAATAACGATGCAAGAGAAAATGCTTTGGGTTCTGGTGTCAAAGGAATGTAAACTGCTGAACGGAAGAACAAAATTAAGTTACGATTTTAGCTCATGTTAAATCGAATTGTTTTCAGTTCTTTTAACAAAACGGCTACTATGTGTACAATTTCACGCACAGCTGCTTTCGACGCCTTTTTAAAACTGAAACTGTTGAATCAGTTTCCATTCAAATGTGTGAACAAAAACTGGTTCAATTCATATTCAACCTAGATCAACTATAAATCGGTCAATTAAACTCGATTCGTGAGAACGCGCCTTTGATGTAACACATCAGGGTGGCAACAAAATCCTCGTAAAAAAGTTCCCTGATATTTCCATGATTTCCCTGATGGTCTCGCAAAAATTTCCCTGATTTTACAATTCCTTTAAGAAATGTGATCCCTAATTGGCATTGATATACGGTATACACACGACAATATGTTTAAATATTTAGGGTCAGGTGGGGTTAAAAGGTAATGGTAATTTTAGTTAACGTCGTACTAGAGCAACACAACGGGCTATTGACGACGGTCCGGGATCAGTCCCTTAAGGGAAAGATCCGAGGACAACACCTCGTAATTTTGAACCACGGTCAGATGACGAAGCAACACCTGAACTGGCACCCCACTCTCCAAACTGGGGGTTAAAAGGATCATTTTTCACAAATATTTGTATTTTTTCTCTTTAGATATTTTAACTGTTACTGTAAAGGTCGGAACTCTTACGAAAGCAATTGAAAAAATTGGAGAGAAAAAATACAAAATACTTCGATTATGAACTTTTTACAACTGGCCCTACATTATCCAACTATACATCAAAAACAAATACAAATACAAATTTTCACAAAAAATTGGTACAGCTTCAGTCTACGTTTATAGAGCGGTGGCAACGGTCTTGACTTTTTTTTCCTTTTGTTTTGGCGCATTTCTAGTAGCGACTTATGGCAACCCATATATTACGGTTATTGTGGTTTTCATGGCAACCTCGGCAAACGGAATCTTTAAATTTTCATTTTTATTAATCTTGAAAGTTCGATTAAAAACCGTTAAATCCGTCTCAAAAAAGGACAAAAGATAATAATTGAAATAAAGCGTCAAAATTTCAAAAAAATTCCCCGATTTTTGTGAAATTAGGAAATTTTTCCTGAGATTTCCAAAATTAAAAAGTTTTCGGAGAATTCCCTGATTTTCCAGTTCTGTTACCACCCTGCACATTGTAAAAACGAGATTGGTTGGTTTGGAGTTTTATGGCGCAGTGGCCTTAATTTTGGTCACGCGGCGGCAATCTTCCTGTTCAAAAATCGTGAATGGAAATTGAGATTGAGAAACATAGGAGTGGGATGAAAGTAAAAGGATCGCCTGGGTATTAGGGATACCACATCGACAGCAAAACATCAATGTTCAAAATTAAAACATCGATGTTGATAATACATCGCCCCAAAACCAATGATGTTTTTAAAATTCAGTGTATTTAAACTTTTTCCTCCATTTCGTAAAACTGGTTTAGCAACTAGTGATGCGACATCGGCTCCAATACATCGATGTTTTTTTATAGAACCCCAATGTTTTGAAAACATTGACATCGATGTCGCATCCCTACTTTTCAGACCTTTCACCCCCTTGGCTACTTTGACCTAAAAGTATATTCAATTTGCTGATTATAAAAATTATGCTACTAGGTTATTTTAAAAAAATTTTAAACTGTACTTTTTTCGTTTAAAAATAAAACATTGACAACGTAAAATCATTGACAAGTATAAACATCGATGTTACAAAAACATCGACTCCAATACATCGATGGTTTTTTTTAAAACATCGACATCGATGTCGCATCTCTACTGCGTATCCTAGGAGCGCGATTTCGAGAAGAAACGATCACTCGATTATTTCCGGTCCGTGAAGCCCATGCACACCAAAAGGAGATGTGCCCATGAGGACACAAAAATGAAAGGTCAACAGATGAGTAATCATAAATAAACACACACAAGAACAAACGACCCTCAGTCTGTTCAATGACCACTAATTATGCATGAAGTCTCGCCGTTTCGTTCAATCGCCCTAGGATAGGAAATCCTGCCCTTCCTATAAGGAAAATGGCGAAACGTAAACAAACTAGTGCCATTTTGCGTCAGTTCATCCCAGTAATTTCACCGAGACTGCGGGTCGGAGCTTTTACCTTTTGTTTTGCTTCCGCCCAATTAGAGAACAGCTGTATTTACATTCTGTGAGCAAATTAGCTTCGATACAGAATGCGCAATCGCTCAGAGGTTAAAATATTACCCAAAAAATTATCTTTCTAGAATTAACTAGTGAAATGAATTCCCGACGATTTGAGTTTAAAAAATCGGAATATCTTAATTACATAGGTTTTACAAACTTAAAAAAAAAATTACAATATTCGTATGAACGAAAATGTAACAAAACAATTGGTAGATTGTGACGAGAACACACAACAGCTATGAAGTGAAAACTTGGACCTTGCGTTGGATTATGGAAGGAATGAATCAGGCATAGAAAGTTTGAACGATTGTTTAGTGTGATTGACTATTTATGGCACAAAGACCAGGTTTGGTTGAGATTGGTTGTTTGGGGTTTTATGGTGCAAGATTAAAAAAAACGGACACCACACATGCTGCGCCAAACATAAGACAAGGCAAACCACTAAAATAATTAAAAGGTTTAAAAAACTCCAATCAACAAAAAAGTATATTTAAAATTATACATCGTCTTGTGTGGGGGAGGTGTATGTATGTGTATATTCTCTATACAAATCTACAACATTTGACTAATCCATACCAAATTTGGTACACTTAAACTTTAGAACACTGCGGAAAACGTAGGCTATTTCTTTCCTGGCTTCAGACCAATCTGTAGCCATGAAAATTGGCACACAGGTAGTCCTATAAGTACCTCTCGAAGCCCCAATTTTAAAATCTAAAGTTTGTTTTTCTGCAATAAATGGACATGGAAAAAGAAACACGTTCTATAGGATTTGTGTATGAGTTGACACGGAAAAGTTGCGATCATATTTGAAACACGAGGAACGCCGGGATCGATTATATAGGTAATTCATTACATAGGCTAATTCATTACACAGGCTAATTCATTATATAGGCTAATTCATTATATAGGCTAATTCATTATATAGATCAGTGGTTCCCAAACTTATCCAAATCGTGGCACCCTTAAGAGAATTAGAATTTTCTCCCGGCACCCACCCTCGTCATGTAATATCTATGTGTGGTATATAATTACATATATAAATTTCATATTTGTACGACTTTGAAAAAGAAATTAGAGAAGTAAGTGGTAGGAACATACACAATTATACAACTCGTATTTAAAATTCACACAAATATTTTAATTGTACTTAATAGGAAAACACAGGTAGGTGAAAATATTTATAAAACAAATAAAATTTCCTTGAACAAGCTCTTGGTTGGGGAGTGAACCGATTTTTGATGAGTGACCTATAACACTTTTTTCTGTTGCTTAGCATAGCTTATATTAGAGATGATCATGGGCGCTTCGCGGCACACACTTTGGGAATACGATTTAGGAAACGATGATACGATTTAGTTTAGATATAAAAAGTGAAGAATAAAAATATGTAATACACACACAAATATAGGTCACCATTGGTAAAAACAAATTATAAAGGCTAGAAATATAACTGGAGAAAATTGATATAATAATCAATTACTAAAATTCTAATAAGAAATGCAATTAAAGAGGATGAATTATAACAATGGTACAATACTGCAGCTATGTATAAGAAGGCAAAGAGCGAGGTATACGGAGGGTGGTGATCCAGAAAGTATGATAAAATTGCTAATGAAGTATTAAAAAAGTGTCGATAAAAATCTCTACGATTGGTACAAAAAGTTAACATGACCTACGCAGAAAGATTGTTTGGCAATGCTGCCACGATACAGCGGTTTCCCCGGGCAAGATTCGAGGACAATACCTAGTAATTTCCACCCTCGGTCAGATGATGAGGTCAACACCTAAGGTAAAATTCATGATGAAGATATTCTTCCAAAGAGAACTTTTGACAACGGCCCTGGCAATGCGATTTTTATTGGATCGCATGAACTGGCAGTAGAATCATCTGCCAACAATGCAATGACATAAAGGAAGAGGTACTTCTCATCTTATACTGCAGATATAAGCATTCCGTTTCCAGTCAGTCACGTCAGGTCAGGTAGTGCTCTATTGTGCATCCTGGATTTACGAGTCTACAACAAGGACATCATTCAAAACAATTGAAGTTTTTTTACAAAGCCGATGCTTCCATTGTTTTGAATGTTGATAATGAGGCAATCGAAATCGTCCCGGAATATTTACAATTAGAAGCAGAGAGTTAGATTAGGTAGTAAATTAACGTCGCAACTGGACCAACACAACGGGCTATTAGCGACAGTCCGGGATGAATTCCCAATGGAAAGATCCAAGGACAACACCTCGTCATTTTCAACCACGATCAGATGACGAGGTCAAGACTAGAGTTGGTCATCACGCTCTTTAAACTTCCATGTCAACGCGAGGACATTTGAGGCCACGACAGATTTCACTGCACCAGCCTCCGCGTACAGGACGGCATTAGGTTGGACCTAGTTTCGAACTCGCTACCTGCCGGTTGCCAATTCTTTACTCTTCCAAATGGGCTAACGCGGTCCTGGAAGCAGATGGAGAAAGGTTGGTTGGTTTGGGGGTTTTATGGCGCAAGGCCCATATTTGGCCATGCTGCAGACACAAGACATAATATCAAGTAACAGACACACACACAATGACAATTTTACTGGCATAAAGAAATGTACCTGACAGGAATCAAACATGCGCCGCCTAGGCTCGGACGTTGCAAGCGCAGTGGACATACCCATTGAGCCAGGACGGGCCCCAGATGGAGAAAGGATATGAGTGGCGTATAATTTACACGGGATAATCTGAACACAACGGCATGTTTAATCTATTTCAATTATAATTGAAAAGAATGACAAACATCCATATTTTAGGCATAGTAAAGCTGTCACTATGAATAAGATGACAAAACCCAGTAAAACGGTGAACTTTATTCATTACTGCGAAGTCTTTATGAACAATTCATTTTCATTCAAAATTTTTCGCTGCTGTCAAATTTCTTTTCTTCGAGAGCGGTAGAATACAACGACGCCTTCTGTTCCAACATTTCCCCCTCCCTTACAACAGATAAGAATCGGAGCAAAACTCGAGCTGTCTCGTTTCGCGTCATCACAAAAAGCTATTTGTTAAAAAAAAAAATCACACGTGTTTGAGAAATACAAGTGAAGTTCGAAGGAAATGTAGGGAACACATGGTTCCCGCGAATAATGGCCCTTGAAAACCTTTCTTTCTTTTCAGTTGGTCACAGAACATTGCTCTGCGCAGAAATCGAGACCTACACGAAAGATAAGCACGGTTTATTTTCCAGTTTACCAGACAAGAAATATCAGAAGAGATTTTTCCCCAAAAAAGGTTATACGAGTTTCTTATGGCGACACAGTACCCTAAAAATTACCAAAATGTGGTATTATTTTATTATCATCTTTTTTTTTTATTAGATTAGACAATGTATCGCACCCCGGCAAGAAAAGTGACACAAGTCAAAAAATAAAAATTTTGATGTTATGTCATTGAAAAATAGGTATGAGGTGCCCCAGCGTGTTATATTACTATTCTATACAATATAATAGAAGTTACCACCATAAATAAGTACCTAAAATTTAAAAAGAAGCTTACACCATTTCAATATAAGCATTATAGTATCCTTTAAAAGTTGATGATTCTCAAATTCTGTCATTTTGAGCTGTGACACTTTTTTTGCCGGGGTGCAATACGTATGCAAAATTGTACAGCTGTAGCTTCATTATTTAGAAAGTTATTTAAGTTTTTCTAACGAATCGTAAGTAGGGATTGACACTATTTGATATTCTGGTGTCTAAGATTGCTTCAGATGAACGGTGAGATATAAGGGCCCAGCGAATGTGGAAAAAGTAATTTTTATAAGCAAAATATATTCATAAAAGGTTACTTTTTGACATAGTTTTTTTCTGAACTTTCCGAGATGTTTCGACGAGATATATCTTGTCCATCGATATCTGACCAATTTTGCTAATGACGAAATCATTAAGACATTATCGATCTTTTGATGATGACGGGATCAAGATTTGGTCGATTCATCTTCTAATGACGAGATCTTTCGACCTTCCAAGATCTGGCCAGTTCTGCTAATGATACTTCTTTGAGACAACCACTACAAGGGTTAAAAACAGCCTTTTTATCATAGCGCCCCTTCTAAGGGTTAATTTTGCCAAGAATGATGCCTCAGTAGCTGTTTTTCGGCTTGGGTAAAGGAAGGAGTATAAACAAACCCAAGGATTTCAACAAATATTTTACCATCTTTACTAACCTTAATCTAGCCATTTTTTCTCAAGATTCACAATCGCAAATCTCGCTTCTCTCTCAACACAACTTCTAGAACCTCACTGCAGTCGTTTAGTGTACATGATTTTGAAATCGAAAACTCTCTATTAATGTATTATTCTGGTGTTATTCACTTTAAATAAAATCAGCAATGGAGTAAAGAATTTGACAAGTTCTGTAAAGTACTTCAATTTGATGGAGAAATAAATTCTAGCATGTATTCTCCTAGATCCTTTCTCAAGAATTAAAGTTGGGAATTGAAGATTCCGAACTCTACTTTCATGGAGGACAAAAAGCGCTTTATAATTGGTGTCCTGAATGCATTTCCAACGGCTCGTCATGAGACAAGGTTAATGATGACAGAAAGAATGACTCGGCAAATTCATTTCAACAAAAGCCACTTTTCTTCGATGCATATTCAGAACAGTGGGAGAAAACACCCAAAAGAGGAGTAAATAGTTGAAGTTATTCTGAAATAAAATACGAAATTAATTCACAGCTTAAAAAAATACGTGAAAGCACAGATTTATAACACGTGTTGCTTTCTCATACCAACGAAAGCAGTAGCTGGAGTTGGTTTTATAGGGAACTGATTTAAAGTTTGATTCAATAGACCTGGGCCAACTTCAACCACAAACAACCTAGAAAACTTTGACGATTAAACCAACTTACAACCATTAGGGGGAAAAAATGCCAGAAAATATCAATTGAAATTAAAAAATAATTAAGACACTGATTGGGAGGCTGGCTATTACTCCAAATTGAGCTTTGTGGAAAGCAATTAAAAACAGAAAAAGATTAATGCTTTTATTTTGACTAATGTTTTTATGGTATTGAAATGAATCAAAATAGAGTTCCGAAACACTCATAAACGAAGCAGGTGGTATTTTACCTTAATGCATCCAATAATTTCCTCAAATTCTCATAGCTTCATCCTAATCGATTTAGTGTCCTCAAAATAGATAAGTCGGTCATTCATGGAATGTTCATGAGTAAAAAAAAAGCACATTTTTTAACGTATTTGTATGAAATAACAATTCCTACTGTCGCAAATTATTTCAATTTCACTGTAACTATTAAAATTCAAATTAATCATGATTTTTAAAAACAAAAATCACGATTTAAATCAGTGTACCCTGGTTCCAATACGAAAAGATGAGGGTGAAATAAATTACAACCAAAATAACCAATAACTTGTCGATAGTTTGACAACGGTTTCAAACCTTGCAGAAATTATTTCAACCGATTAGGCTTACGAAATAAAACGAAGTCTTGTGGATCAGGTAGCCTGAATGCAATTAGAAATGATACATTTTACTTATGGTGATACACAGCCCGTGTCAATACTCTATAAACCCAGTAGTGTAAAGCAAATAAGCTAACTTAGAAGTTTCAATTCAGGGGCTACATCGATAAACATCCGTTACGAAAATTTTCTGTAGAATTCTATAAAAATTGTAGATGTGGTCAAAAGAATTATGGCCCGTTTTTCAATAAGCTCTAAAAGTAACCTCTATAGAAATCTCGAAAACATGTCTGTAGAAACCTCGAGAATTCTAATAAAAAAGCCCTTTTCTTTTGTTTCACGACTTAACTTTTCTGTAGAATATTCTCGATACAATTCTTACATTTCTATAGAATCAGCTCATTGTCGTTTCCTCAAACGGCGTGTTAAGTGATCCAGGGATAAAAATGAGAAGCTCGCTGTGATTAGCTACTACAGTCTCCTCACGATCACGTGATATTGTTTATATTGGTTACGACACCCGAATCTGCATTCATACTGATCAATACGCACTTCGCCATAGAATTGATTCCAAATTGTGATTTATTAGAACGCATAAGGCATTTTATTTGGGTTTGGGAAAAGAAATGAAAAGGTATTTTATTTCAAATTGGATTTTTATGAAAACCTAAATTTTGCAAGAAAGAATTGTACACAGTGTCTTGGACAAATTAATGTAATCCGATTATCTTTGTACTTGTCAGTGTGGGTGTGTGTTGGTGGTGTGAAAAGTAACATGCAATGTCAATTTTCTTTCATTCGTAATAAATCAACAGAATAATTTTTATTCTACGACGAATTTGCATCTGCCATGGTCATATTCTAACTTTCGCTCTCAGCGAACGGAGGTGCTGCTATCTATCTTTTCGCAGCTACCTTTATTTTCAATTTTCTTTTGAATTTCAATAAAATTATGTTTTTAATTTTCCATTTAAGCAATATTATGATGAGAAGATGAGCTGCTATGCAGCAGGTGCTCTGTAATGATAGGTCCAGTATATTTGTCGCAAGAATACCTTAATTGAGCATAGAATGAAATGTGTCATCCATTTTGTTTTCCGTTTCCTTCGTACTGCGCATGCGTGAAATTTAACTCGTGAGTCAACTCGCCGATTTCGGAGGATCAAAATGTAACACCGAACCGGCAGTTGAAACCACGGATCAGGCATTGTGAATACGGTTCTTTCGATAACTCGGAGATTAACGTTGATCCTCGAGTTAACTCGGATTTGTGAATACGGCCGTAAACCTTTTCGTAAGGGATAACACAGCATTGAAAATAGGACAAAGCATACTTGAGAAGACCTTCAAAACGCTAAAGGGAAAGTAAAGTAACAGGCCCAACCCTACTTGACCTACAGATGTCCAGAGGTCTTTCCGGTTCCCAGCAGATGAAAGAGAGATTTCCGAACTCATCGAAAATTCAAAAAGCGTGCCTGAAGGGCACTTCCGGGTAGAAAGGAAAGTGAACACCGAACTCAAACTGTTTCGACCATCTCTTACGCACAAGTATTTCGCAGAAACAAATGGATGAGTTCAGTGATGCCAACCTATAGAAGCGATTTCGAACCCCCTCTTGCACACATGATCTGGTCGTGGTCTCGTACATGCCGAAGCTAATAATTTTTTTAATATTCAAATTTATCTCAAGATACTGAATTTCCTTTTTCAGTTGGTGTGAACGCGTGCAAGCGATCCAAAAATTTAATTTTTACTGCGCGTTCTGGCGATCCGAGAATTATTGTATTTATTATGCAAGCACAAAGGATACTCTTGCAAACTGTAACCATGGCAAGGGAAAATGGAATTTAGAAAAATGCGAGACATGATTGATGTTCTTTGCAATTTTGTTTAGTCTTTAGTTTTCTTAATAAATGTTTATTATTTTTTTTTACAAGCGTTCGTCTCCATGCATGTAACTAAAAAGCCCATCTACAATTACTTAATACAGTCAAAGTGATATTCTAATGATCCCAAAGGTAAATATAGTGAGTTTTCATCGCTAAGGAAAACTAAGCTCGGATCACGACGCAACGTTCTCGACCGTTGACTTAGATGCAAATTGACTGGAACAGCATCACATGCAAAGTTTAACAGATTGATTTCTAGAAACAATTCTCCAATAAGATATTTGTTTCGACTTAGTTCGAATCTTACATTTGCATTACCGTTCGTTTCCCTTGCAAGCCTTCTAATGAAAGTAAAAGTGTCTGTTTTACATTAGCTGTGGTTGGTATTGGGTTATATGGCGCAGGGGCCCTATTTTGTTAAGACAATGTCAAGAAATTGTGAAATGAAAGGATGGATGGAGAGAAGAAAGAAATCGATTGGACATCATGGGCTCGCGATCCCCATGTTTACCTGAGGCAGTAAACCCAAGGGAAAAGAATAGATCATTAGGGTACCTCGTATTCGTGAAGCAAGTACACGCCTAAAGATGTGCCCCCGAGGGGTTACATTAGTCGTGATGTAATTCCTTGCAAGTCATGATATTTAACGAAGTGTTGCTAGAATCCCATCGCAACTGAAAGCTGAACACACAAAAACAAGTAGTACGTGCATCCATCCGCATCCAACTAGTGTATAAAACCACTATATTATGCATGCTTTATCGACCCGAAGGAACGTGCAGGCTTGACGCCAAACTCTTATGGCCCTCGTCAATGCCGCCCGAATCTAAAGTTGCTTTCATGTCCATCTCCACTTAAGAAGCATCATCACGCGCAGAATCACTGGTAAAAATGGACGTTTAAGTTTGAATGCATTTACACTGAACTATTTTGACCATTACAACGATCAATCGCGTTGTGCATATAATCATTGTAAATGTCATAAACTTATTGAATACATTGCAATTTTATGGTGGTTTATTTGCCAAAACCACATTTCCATTCAAATCCAAAACAATGTAGTTGACAAATGTAAGAAATAGTTTTCAGTGTGTACATAAAATGAAAATATCGATAATTTGAATCTGTAGACAAACTCTTGTGTAATCGTAATAAAAGTTGCTCTATTTAGAGCTCTCGTGGGTTTCCAAAATAAATGACGGTTGCTATTCACGTTTTCGAATATTAATTTTATGATTGATATTGCACATTAAAAATTAACTGAAAAGAAACATTGCGTGAATTTTGTTTGGGTTTTATTTAAAGAAATACAGTACAAAATTATTTCGGAGGGTATGGATACATAAACCTAGGAACCTAATTTATCAAAGCATCAGTACTATGAGTATTCATAGGAATACGATATTTTAAACACGCAAGTTTATTTGTTAAAAATGTTCACCGCTACATTTTCATACATTTTAGGGTAAGACATGTCAGCACAAGAGTTCATAGAACATCTATAATATTGTACTTATTCTCTTTACACTTTATAAAGTAAAACAGAATACCTTCTTCCTCTTGAAACATTAGTATTTTTTTAAATAATTGAAACCGGCATATCTTGGTTGGCTTTGGATTTTATAGAGCTAGGGCCATATGTATTCAAGCTAAGCCAAACAATATCTAGTAACTGTGAAAAGAAAGATGGATAGAAGTAGAGAGAGAGAGAAATATCGCTTCGGCATGCTGGGGTTCGCGATCATCTTTACCAGAGGTAGTATAAGCCCCATGAGAAAAGAATAGAACACTAGGGTAGCTCCAATTCGTGATGAAGCATGTACACACCTAAAGATGTGCTCCCGAGAAACATACCTTGGATCACTTCCGAATTGAATCTAATATACGAGTAGTGTTAATCGAAAGAAACCCAATTTTAAAACGATTAAACAAATGGAAATGGAATGAGATTTTGCAATAGTAAAAAAACCGTTGCCATTCAGAAAAACAAACATTTCAATTTGTAATTTCATCGAATATTTTCGTAATTCCAAAGAACTGCGGACTATTGCTAGCAGTTCCCAACTATGGATTCGGATGGATTAATTTGAAGGGATCCATAACGAGGAAATAAATATGAGCTACCTAGAAAGTCGCATCACAATTCTTCCAAATCATGTACAGAATGTAAAATATTTAAAAATCAATATTGCAAGCAATTTTCAAACCAAATATGCAAACGTCATGCTACCAGTCCCATGAGAAAAAACTAGTCCACAAAAAGCGCAATCAGTTTCATTCTAAAATCCTGACATCAAGAATCCGTGAACCTGCCAGATAACATAAATCATCGAAGGATGACACAACAGGGAAATTCACTCTCATTTGATACGAGTAAGAGAAAATCAATGAAGACTTCTATCCCTAAGAGACACTCATCCCTAAGCACGACATTCGGATGGAATTTCGAAGCGAAAGTACCCTTACGAAAAATTTCTACAGAATCCTATAAAAATTTCTATAGAAAATGTGATTAATCGATTCGTATATAATCATGGTCCATTTTCCTCAAGCCCTATAAAGTAACCTCTACAGAAAACTCTGAAGAGAAACGTATGTAGAAATCTCTAGAATTCTGTAACTATTTCTTTTGTGTTTCACCACACTTTTATGTAGAACTTCTCAATGTCAAGAAAAAACGCTTTGAAAGGGGAAAAAAGAGGGATTGTGGGTGAGAAACGAGGGGGATGTGAGAGCAGAAAAAGATCACTCAGGTACCTCGGGTACCTCAAGACCATACACACCTAAGGGTGCCCCCTAAGGGTGATAAACTAAGAAACGAAATCCTTTTTAAGTTGTGGAAGCGGTTTTTATTATACTTTTTATTGTACGTTCCAACTTATTAGTACCTTATTTTAAAAATAGACTCGTCCAAATCCACGTTACTCGACTACACGGACTGGACTAAACGTTTTGATACCATTGGAAAGGTGAAAGATTTAAAATTTTTCCTCAACGATGAAATAATGCATATAATCGTACCATTTTTAAATGGGGACTTCATTTTCGTTGACGTGTAATAAATTTCAAAACGAAAAGTCGCTACTAAAGTTTTTGTAAGTCAAAACTAAAAATAGGAGATTTTGAGGCGATTTATGGGTACGATTTTGCAAACTTTAGTCGCCAAGATTGAAAAATCGAAGCAAAAAGTTGCTTTTTAGATGTACGTGGCAGCCCTGCTATCAGTAGTTTGAAATCGTCCGAAGCTCCGAAAAGAACATTTCACAAGGTTAGTAGGAACAAATGATATTCGGTAAAACAAGTTTGTGGGGTGGGAAATACGCAGGAAATTCGAAGAGTGGAAATGTTTTGGTTAAGTCATACTGCACAAGGACGACGAAGGATGTACAAGCACAGACAGCAATAGGACGGATAATGTTGACAACAGGAAAACATTTCTTCATATGCAACAGGGGAAATTCTTTGAGTCGGTCACATTTTTATTGAAATAAAGCATGAAAACGTATTTTACTTGAAAAACCTTCCCTCCCCACCCCTGTAAAGCAAAGAACGAATATAAAAAACGAACTCAAGTTGAAAATAATTCGAATAGAAAAGGTAACCTAACGCTTAGTTCTTTTTGCGCTAATATGGATTTAATTTTATAATTTTAAAACTGACAAAAAATACTTCCAATTAAATTGGAATTTCAAGAACTAAAATTTTAAAGTTCACATAAAAATTAATGCGTTCATAATTGATTGAAAAGTACGATTGAACTAATCGATCATGACTTAGAAGAAACTAAGTTATGAACAATCATGACTTAGTTTCCGCCAATGAATATTTCACTGTAAAAAAAACAGGGTACAGCCATGTTTTGTTCTAATTCACTAGGGAATCCAAATAATCATATGATGGCCTTGATTTAGATCCATTCAACTAGAAATCTCGTGGTACTTATTTAAACTAATACACATAATTCATTATTTTATAGTTTGCAATAAGTATTCATAAGAAAATTAAAATAAAAATATTTTGAAAAAAAATTTAATAGCTCACACACACGAGTTCACGATAGTTTGTCGTCGAGAATAACAAATTTTAATAGCATTTTCTTTTGACCTTTCCTTTCAGTGTCGAGCTTTTTATTAAGTCAGCGCTACAAGCCCTTTCAAAAACACGTAGTATCACAATTTTAGACCCCCCCCCCTGTGTAAAAGAATACCCTTTACTGTAGCGTAGCATCGCGGTACAAAACCCTATCATCGCTAGAACTTAAATAAGCTGTCAGAGTCCCACAAAGATATACATCACTCCACCGGAGCATAGATATAGACCAGCCACATTCACTCCCTACCAAATTACTAATACTCAACAGTTCCAGGTTTCACTGCTTCCAAATCACTATTAATTTCAAAATGCTATTTCAATGGGTAAATCTGCGATTCCAAAGTAACAGAGATTGAGTGAGCTCTGTGATTCACTTAACATCCCTAAACAGACATGGTGGAAACGGTTACATCGATAATCGGTGGTTTAGCTCAGACTTGTGAATACCGCGGTACCTAAGACGCTAGAAACTGGGAAAACATGCCTAGGGGGACATTTTGAGGGTAGCAACCCATTTTTAAGCTTATCACTCAAGGTGCTGCCTTGAGTGATAAGCTTAAAAATGTGAACTCGAAACCTCCATCTTTACTTGACATGCTCCCAACCTTTCCTTCTGGAACAGGGTTTTAATGTTAAGACAAATTGGAGAGGAACGAAGACAAAAAAAAACACGTATCATCAGTAAAATCGGAGAGAATTAAAAGTAACAAAACGCCTAATCTCTGATCGCCTATCCAACCAGCACAATAAAAAGGTACCCCGAGGTACCACAGGTTGACTAGCATGGGTGTACATCATTTAATCCACATCTTATTTGTCAATTTCTTTTTAAGAAACATTTTTGACGCAACCAAATAGATTTAGGTGTAAAAATGGGCAGACATACGATATAAGATAAGAGTGGAAACGGGTGGCTCATTGCTGTTGACTTGCCTAACAGCCATAGGTTGGTTGGTTTGGGGTATTTTGCCCCACACAAGACAATGTAAAGTAATTGCGAAAAATAAAGGAGGAAAGTAGTAAAAGATCGTCCCGGCTTCAACCCCCTACAACATGTTTACCAGAGGCAGCAGTAAACCCCACGGGAAAAGAATATATTCCTAGGATTCGTGAAGCCGGTACTCACCTAAGGATGTGTCCCCAAGGCGATATTCCACACAGACTAACTCCCGGGCACTCGCGTCGCCAAGCTTGCCAAACCAGTCGAATTTTTAAGCTGTCTGTCGTTCCGCGGTAATCCCTCTCCCGTAAGTTGGCAACCCACGTCCTCATGTCAACGCGCCCGTCTCGTACCGCGAACTATTGTTTGTTTGTTTGTTATCCAGACGCTTCATTATCAATTATCATCAAAGATGGACACGTTTAAAGACAAATATTTAAGCGAATTGAAGAAGGAATTCTTTCTTGCATTTGACGAGAATAGTTGCACCGACGATAGAATTTTGGAAAGCTTCAGCTCACTAACCAACACGTGTTGGATAGAATGCCTTCGTCGCAAGAATTTGAACAGGACAAAATGTTATAGCAAAACATTAAATTCACCGTAAACAAACAGCGCGCGATCACTGCGGTTCGCGAATAAACTCGTGAAACGCGAGAAAGCGCGAGGTTGGCATCAGGGATTGGCGTAGCTGCGAAATCCGAAGCCAAAGAGTGCCCGGGAGTTAGTCAATATGGAATATCGCGTTTCCGAGAGCAACAGCCACAGGAATTGCCTTGATCAAGATCATCCTTGCACTCAAAAGACATTACAAGAATTTAATTTCTAGCATCAAAAAAACAAGCATTTTGCAGCAAGCAAATACATACTTCACAATTGACGTATTTTTTTGTACATAGTCAATTAACGTCGCGTCGCACTGGAGCAATACAGCGAGCTACTATAGCACCCCAATCTCCAACTTCCACATCACCGTGAATGAACGTGAGAACATTTGCGGCCACGACACAATCAACCAACCGGGCTACTGCGACCCACTGTTCCTCTGACGCTAGATTTTGCAGTCCATTCTTATTTTTGGGTCCGGTACAAATTGAAAAAAAACTATCATCACACAAAATCTAAACCTGCCCCACCCATGTTCGGAAACTCTTATAAATAATCTTCATTACTTAGTGCACTCAGTTGTTTCGAGAAGCGCACCGCACCTATGGACGGGCTGTGGGAGCTTAAGCCCCTCGCAGACAATACAGAAAGTGAAACAAATTCCCTTATTTAATTCATTTATTGCTTCTCCATGGTTCGATAAAATAATTAAAAATTTTGTATAGTTCAATAACCCTCCGAGCTGTTTCGACGAGTCGGGTCAAAATTGATAATGACGAGACAACCTATTCGATGCAACCACCAAGAGTGTAAAAACGTTCAAGAGTGTAAAGTTCAATACAGCATCTGTTTCTCCTGGAATAGCCATTTTAAACCTGCCCTCTTGGCAACAGTCTAAACCAGTAGTTTCCAAACTTAGAATGCCCATGGACTCCTCACAGCAAAAACCTGACCGTGAACCCCAGGTGAAATACCTCTACTTAATTGCATAATATAAAATATAAATAAAGCATTTTAATATTTAAAGTAGTATTTATTGAAATTATAACTTTTGTTTTAAAATACAAAAACACATTATTGTTTTTTTTTTTTCAATGATATGATTGAACCTGGTGATGCGAAATTATGTATGTTCGGTTCTATGTTTGTGAGAGACATTCACAAGTCTCCACGAGCACTAATTTCCAGTCGGTTTATTTCTTTCGTGATCAGGCTCATAACTGCACTAAATATAAGTTTTACTAAATAGGATGACGGAAAAGCAATCAACAGCTTCTGTACAGTGACCCATAATGCAGGATATAAAATTGGTATCTGATTTTGTAACCAGAATTTGTTGTATCCTTGTTCAAACATTGGTTTCAGCTCCTCTTTTGTGGATGATTCAATAAATTGCTCCTGTGTGTATTAGCATGGATTCAGCTGAGTTTTTGTGGGTCAGCTTACAAAATGATTCAACACCTAATCGGGGATAGCCAAGTTAAGAATGTCTTCAAATCTTTGACAGGGGACAAAGTGAAGAGCCGTTAAATGTTGACAATAAGCAAGCAAATCTTCATCTCGTTTTAGCAATTTTAAAAGATTTTGAAACTGAGAGCATTCTTTTCTCCTCAAGTTTTGTAACCAACCGAGTTATTATACTTTTAGCTTTGATTAAATTTAATTAATCGCCATGTAGCTTCGAATTCGTTTCGTTAAATTTGGAAAATAGATCAGTCATATAAACTGTCATTTTTTAATTAATCAAATTGAGCAGCAAATCTTTGTCTTTACATTCCAATTCCAACATTGAATCTAAGAGCGCATAAAATCTATCCAGACATGCACTTTTCGATAATCAACGTGGTCCCGTGTTAAGTAGTAAACTATTATAATCTTCATCATTTCCCAAACAAAGGTGAGCAAATTATCTCATTTAACGCACTCCTTTTAATTTCATTAACTGCTCTAATGACATAATCTAGTGGGCCAAGCAAGTGTTCACTAAGATTTTTGGCAACCAAATTTTGTCGATGAATGACACAATGTACAGATAATACATTTGGTATGCCAGAAAGCCTCGGTGTCGTCTTACCATAGCCGGAGCACCGTTAGTAGCAACGAAGAGTATATTACTCAAGGGTATAGCTTCTAAATCGAAAATTCTTCTTTTTTTTTTCAATAAATATTGTTTTAGCCTATCGTTTCAGTTTCCAAACATTTGACAACTAACAATTGTTCGGAAATTTTTTCTTTTACAATACACACATACGCTAAAAGTATAGTTTCATTTCCTGGCAAAGTTGACAAGTTATATTGAGAATTCAAATTTTTTTAAGTACTCACATGTAGAATTTTCTACGCTCTGAGCAATTCTTGTATTTCATGTTATCCATCTATACTTATATTTTACTCATAACTTAAAAATCACTCCCAATTTATTTGTTGCTATTTATTTTACCTTTCATAATTATGAAGATGGGTCAAAATTATTTTACTTAAAATTAAACCTTTCACGCACCCCCAATTTAATTTTAATTTGCCACAGACCTCATCAATGGTCACAAGGACCCCTGGGGGTCCGAAGAAACCACTTTGGGATCCACTGGTCTAAATCCACCCCCTTGGCAACACACTAAACCCAGTCTCTTGGCGACACACTAAACCCAGTCTCTTGGCGACACACTAAACCTAGTCCATTGGGAACACTAAAAAATCTAATCTCTAGAGAACCCCCCCCCCTACTGTAAAACTAAACTTTTAGTTACATACTCCAAAATACTAATCTCTAGGGACTAACTCTAAAACTTAACTTTAAGCAGCATACTCAAAAACTAGTCTGATACACTCTAGGAAAAAAAAAATGAAGTACAGAATAGTTAATTTTTGAAAACCCCTTAAAAAAAGTTTACGATTAAAACGGAGCCCCCTCCAGGATGACTGATGTCCTTTGTGCGCCCCTAGTGCTTTTAAACATATTCCGTACCCTTTTTTTCCCCATAGTTAACCATAAAATTTGGATTGGTTTCAACTACAAAAACGCTATAAAAATAAATAAAATCTTCCACAAGCTGATTGTAGCGGCGATAAAGAATTTTGAACGATATACAAAAATGATTATCTGCAACGTAAAAAAGGAAAGAAAATTCACCACCAACAAAAATACACTTCTGAAAAATGCATCAATAAATATTGGAGAATCATTGCTTTACGGTCTCTACATGAGACCGGCTTAAATGGATTCCGAAAAATCCAAGCATCGATGATACCAACACCGGGATTCGAAACAAGAACCAGTTAAAAACCAAATCGGGAAAGCGAACATTAACGTGAAGCAATTCAAGGTAAAAACAATGTCGAGTCGTTGGACTGCAAAGAGTTAATCTCCTATTTTATTTGGGAGGCAAATTGCGTGTTTTTTCCATTTCACCTATTCCGGTTTTTATCGAGGAAATCCTCCAACGCATCATCAGAGAAACGCATGTAATCAATGACCCAATTCAAAGAGACAGTTTTAAGAAAAGGGGAAATATTCTCTCCAGGGACTGAGCATCCAGAGAAAAGGGAAGACTAAATATAGGCTCCGGTGAAAAAATCTTGCGGAGACAACTCTGCGGGAGACACAATAGTGGAAGGCTGTTACAGGTTTGGTTTTAGGTTTGATACAAAAGAGAAAAAAATCAAAAGGGATTGATCTTTTTTGTTAAAATGATTTGTATACTTACTTTTGAAGGTATCTATAGAACACCCTTAACCCCAGGTTATGAAAAAATCAGATTTGTTGTGTTTAAATCGGATTATTATTTTAATTTATTTGTAATCTCACTTTCATTTTCTAATTTATATTTTTGAGTAAACCCAATGTTATCGGCTGTGTTGTAAAATTTAATTTGTTATCAGTTAGTGAGTTTTTGTTCTAAGTCTACCATATGATGTACAAAATTAATGTATTAAAGAAATATAGTTGAGTAAATTTTAGAAAGATTAACTTTGCTGATTCCTGCATCGTGTTGTAATCACATGAGTACATACAGAACTGCGCCACAAATCCCAAGCGTACGAAATGTTTTTCCATCTGGCTTTCGAACGGTTTAGATTACTTTGATTTTAATCTATAACCGTCCGACATGAAATTTTTGGATGCAGATGAATAAGGTTGGGGGATCTTACCGACACCATAAAATAATTTTGTAAAAAGTTATTCAAAAATCAGACAAATTTCTAAATGTTTTGGCACTATGTAAGAATAAAATGTATAGAATTTCTTAGTTCATTTTTACATAAAATTAGACTTTGTTTTTGAGACATGACATCAATAATAAAAATAATAATCGTGCATCAAGTTTCATGAAAAAATTCCTCGCTTGCTAAAAATACCTATCTGTGACATAAAATGTTAAGTACAGTAAAAAATGAGACAAGACATGAAGATAGATAAAATGAAATAAAAATGCCTAGAGTATTTTATCGGTACATTCAAAGCACACAAAAAGGGTTCACGCAACATACAAGAAACTGAAGCTTTTCACTGAAAAGCATAGAAGTGCAATACAATCCCCTAGAACAAGCCAATTCTCTCTGTGGAATTTCGAACTTTCAAATAAAAAAATGCACCATTGCAATTATATCAGTCATTAAAATAGATTTCTGCTTCAATCTATAATACATTTTGTTCGCAATTCAAAACGTCATTTTTTATAACACATTCGTATAGGTTTACGGAACACCCTACACGACGATAGATATCGCCTTTTACACACCCTAAAAGATAAAATTACATACTCTAGATAAAATTACACGCCCTAAAAGACGATTGTAACTCTTATTTGGTTTCACTACGCATTATACAGCCTTCTCTAACTTTCCTGCGAACAAAATAAATCTCGTCTGGGCTAGTGAAAATTCAGACAATTTGTCATAAAATTATCTTAATGTGACGAGAATCCACGATTGTATAGAAACAGTGAACAATTACGTACCCACTGTTTAGACTTTAGTTAGTCATCCAAAAGGACAAAAGTTAGTCAGAAATGTTTTACGAATATTGAAATAAGAGAAATAAAAAGGCTAAGCGAAATTTTGTTCACAGAATTGAAATATCTTTACTAGAACACTCATTAGAATGACGAATATAAAAAGATTTCAAATCTATCTAGTGAGATTTTCTGCATTAGATTAAATGTGTCCACGATGAAATGTAAAATTCCACGATAGCTTATTCATCTCTGATACTTGCAGTGATCAGATCGAGGCTGGATTCATTTAGAAAATCTATTGACACGAAATTCCATCCAGATAAATCGATTGTGTAGCAAAAGGAGGTAGAGAAACATTACATGACGCGAAGAAATTCAAAAGAAAATGGGTATAATTACATGAAAGCTAAAAGAAAAAATAATTCCAGTTAATTTTTAAAAACATGAAGCCTTTAATAACCGTTACCAACTGAATCGATCTTTTTCTAACCGAAAACAACTGGTAAGATCTATAATTTTCTGAAACACGAGTTCTAAGTACAAGAAACGCGTACTGCAGAACGCTTATTTGAAACTCGTTTTATTGACTCAATTGAAAACATTTTTGGTAAATAAAAGTACTGTGTAAGAGCGATGAAAGTTATAGCTTTTCTATATAGATATTTTATACTCAAAATAAGATTCAAATGCGAATGCTTTAAAAATATTTTGAATTATTCTTTAAATAAAAGAAAAATAATATCGGGCAAAAATTATAGCGTGTTCCATTTTTTTTTTTCGATTCAACATGCAATCGGTAATGTAAACACCGATTTACGATTTTTTTTATTTCTATATTCCAAATTTGCCATTTTTAGATTTATTGCCTCTATAGCACCAACGCCAGAAATAATACATACACGATTGTCAAACAAAGCTGCGAAGGACAGCTGGCCAATTCCAAAGAAAAGGCACACTTTAGTCGTTACCTGAGTAAACTTCGTACGATCTAATCATTTATTGTTTTCCTTTTCAAACATTGGGAAAATGATATATTGTTTTTAGGCTTTATGACGCAAGGACAATATTTGGCCAAGCTACGCCAAACACAAAACGTCACATTGAGAATATGGAAGGAAATATCAAACATTCTTTTCTAAATGCCCTTTCTAGTCGAATGAACAGAATGACAATTCCAAAAACTTTTTATCAACTGAAAAAGAAATCACGTCATTTTAAGTATACTTTACATGAGAAGTTCATGACAACTGCAATTCATTTTGAAACCAAGCATGTTGTATCTGATTCAATTCCAAGGAACACGACTGCCAAGTTTTTATATAAAACATAACAATGGTTATATGAACTTTTTCTTTTTCAAGGTCTCGCGATAACTACGCCCCGAATAGATCATAGCAACCTTAACTGTAAAATCCACATCGTACGTCAACAAGAATGATTTCCCTCAAGTAGAGACTTAATTTCTCGATATTTATTGCATTTGCATTCCAACAGAAGTTTCTGTCACGAGAAATTCTCAGATCTAGTTCACAAGACCAAATACATGCAGTCAAGAAGCATACAAAATTATTTAAACTGAGTCTGTAGCAATTTCTTTTTTCCAACTGCAAAAATAGTAGACTTGTTTTGCGTGCTTTTGTCTAATTGATAGGAGGTGCCCATTCAACTGAAAAGTCCTCAGAGAAGATGGTGGTACAAGGTTAATAGAACATGACAATATAAACCTTAAGGGTGGCATGCGCTCATGAAAATGGATTACTCAATTCACACGCCGAAAATACTAATGATTAAATTTATTTGCACAGCTGATATATACATGTTTATTAAAAATATAAATGTAATTAGAATAGTTAAGGTGTATGAATTAAAATCCCAGTTGAGCTCGCTAATGTTTGAATTCCATTTTCAATAAGAATGTCAATTACTATTGATGATGAAATACAAACACATTTTCTCCAGTGCCTATGTACAACGTTCGGCTCACACCTTGAATTATTTAATAAGCCTTTATTTTCGGGTATATCCCCAACTTTTATTGCAATCACGAACAAAATTGGTAAATTTAAAAGTGCGACATTTAAAAAATTAGCTTTTGACAGAAGGCGTATTCATCATATTACGAAGACTTTTTATTTGTAAACATAAAAAAAGGAAAGCTTCGCTCAAGCAAAAAGAGTAGAGTTCACTAAGAATAATATCAGTGATAGACCTATATCGCAAAGGTTTTTAATAAATTTTTGTCACAATAGTAGGGAAAAGCGCAGTTTTTTTTGTCATGGTTAATCTCACTTTTATCCCAACTTCCATTTAAAAAAAAAGGGGGGGGGGATATGCTAAACAAATAAAAAGATATGTTTAATTTTTCGAGTGGTCACCTTACGTTCGTGTATTTTGCTAAGCGGATAGTAAACGGTGCAATGAAAACATACAATAGTTTAACAGAAAGCCATTCGAACATGTAAACAATGTGCGTCCTTCTGTTGGGTCATGGCCGCCATTTTGGGGACGTCTGTTCCTTGATTTATTACGCTAGTAATGAAATTAAGGTTCATGAAATATTAGTACACTATGCAATAATAATATGCTTTCCCGTCTCGTTATTAAGAGGACTGTACTAAATAGAGCATACAAATTATTCGTTAGGCAACGGCGCAGCACCGGAGAGGGCTATGGGGCTTAAGCCTCACCCCGGTCGTATAAAAAGCAATGCATCCTTATTTAATTTAGCGATTGCTCTTTAAAAATCGTGTATAAAGGTGTTTCGGTATTTTCTTCTTGCAGTGAACTTATTTTTATTCGTTGCTTTTAGCCCACTTGCAAGTGATCCATTTCTCATTTAATGAAATTAGATAAAATAATTGAAAAAGTTTAATATTTCACTGAAGCCCCTTTTCCTTCAATACAGCTTATATTAGTCTTGGAATAGTCACTCTAAAACTAGTCCCTTGGTAAATCACTACAATACTAGTCCCTAGGCCAAAAAAAAATGGTTTGTTTCCTGTAACCCGACCGACAATGAAATGACAGTACAAAAATTCCGACCCTAAAGTTTTTTTAGCTTTAGCCTTTTTTTTAATTTAATTTAATTTAATTTTTTTTAAACACGTTTGCTAAAACTATTAATTGATTACGATGTCACAGCGATCGTAATTGATTAATATACTATCGAAAATGATATTGACAAGCAATAATAAATATACCCAGGTATTTGCATCACTGATCCACCTCTGGTCAATTTTAAATCTAACATTAATACTCAGATAATACATATTTTCTTTTGCTAATTCGCTAAAAATATTTAGCAAAAAAAAAAAACTTCTACCTCCCGACACTAATATTTTTGCTAATGTTACAGAAACAACCCTTTTTTTTTTTGGCTCTAGGTAAATCACTCTCAAAGTACATAGAAACTTTAAAACTAGTCGCTAGACAGAAATTTTAAAACTAGTCGCTGGGTAACACAAAATCTAAAACTAGACGGTAGGTAACACAAACTCTGAAACTAGACGCTAGATAGAAACTTTAAAACTAGTCGCTAGGTAACACAAACTCTAAAACTAGACGGTAGGTAACACAAACTCTGAAACTAGACGCTAGATAGAAACTTTAAAACTAGTCGCTAGGTAACACAAACTCTAAAACTAGACGATGGGTAACACAAACTGTAAAACTAGACGCTACGTAACAAAAACTCTAAAACTAGTCTATTTAAAGGAATTTTTTTAATTTTAACCACCCCCTCGCGCACAAAAAAGATTACGATAAAAAAGTAGCCCCCTCCAGAATGATACCCTGGGTGCCCCTTATGCAACTAGGCCAGATTCGGCTTAGAAATTTAATTTTCCAGCAACCACCATTTTAAATTACTGCCCTCAGTGTGCTGCTGATTGAATTTTTCTAAATATTGAGATGTGCCTGGAGATTACATACGCCCATCAAAGTAAAGACAAGACACTTCTATACAAAGAAAATACCACTGTGTTGCTCCAGCGCGACATTAATTCAACTACCTACGTACCGATAATTTTAGACAAAATTACGTTGTCTTCATATGTCGGATAATCTTCGATTGTCTTCATAAGAGGCGAGTAATTTTTTAATAAAAACTATTCTGTGTACTACAGATCGAGAAAACTTAGGTTTTTAGCTCTACGTTGCATTTAATTACGAAAATTTAGTGAAATGGTTCTCAGTTTCGCTTCAAATGTCTATATCTATTTCGCATTAGTTTTCTGTGCACTTCAGATTAGACTTTATTTTTCTTTATAGCACACTCTTATCTTTCTATTAAAAAGGAAACGAAACACAAGATTAATGGATCACTGTCGCAAACTGAAACAAAAAAAGAAACCCGAGAGAAGTAGTGAGACCCCCGCTCAGTCCGCCACTACCGGGTTAGAGGTCGCACATTAACTTCTTTCAGCGTTTTTATTTTAATAAGTTGGTTGTTTTGGGGGTTTTACGGCGCAGGTGCCACATTTGGCCACGTTGCGCAAGACAAATGTCAAGTAATGGACATATATACACAAGGAAAGTTTTAGTGACACAGAAGAGAGAAATACACCTAGGTAGGAATCGAACCAGCGTAGCCTACAACTCGCCTGTTGACACCGCAGTGGGCCAGGGCGGTTCCTTATAATAGTACGGTAATTTTTAGTTATCGTCGTACTGGAGCAACACAACGGGCTATTGACGACGGTCCGGGATCAATCCCTTAAGGAAAAGATCCGAGGACAACACCTCGTAATTTTGAACGACGGTCAGATGACGAAGCAACACTTGAGCTGGCACCCCACTCTCCAAACTTCCACACCAACCCAACGTGAGGACTTTAGGCCACGACAGATTTAAGGAGCACCAGCCGCATCTACACACACACACACCCCATACGCTTACATCCGCACCCGGATTCGAACCAGGAACCTTCCGCTCTAGAGGCTAACACTTTAATCACAATACCTATTGGTCGGCCTCCTTATAATGAACGGAAACAACTGCGTTAAGTGTAGTGGATAGGTAACACAAACTCTAAAACTGGACGATAGGTAACACAAGCACTATTCAAAACTAACTACAGGGTTAGACAGGGGACTCGAATGTAAACTATACAAAATATGCCGATTAGATTGCATACAATTTGGACAATCAAAATAAAAGTTGCCCCAAAAGGCAGATGGGAAAACTTCATTCGGCTTAGAAGATTTCTAAAACGGATTACAAGTTTAATCTAATGCTAAAATTGACATTGAAAAGCATTGCTTTTTTGGTTAATTGATTCACTAATATTAATAATGAACTAGTCGGATTTTGTTGAGACAGTGCGTGAAGTTAAATCGTTAGTGATCTATTTTTCAGAAAGCGGAACGGTAAAATTCTAATGTTTACAATGGCCATCACGCGATACCTTTTGCACCAATTACTAATGTTCGCGATAAGGTTTAGAGGTTCTTACGCCAATTATTTTAATACTTAAACATTTCGAGGAACAGTTGGTTAAATTCTACAAATCAGAAAAGTCATCCTAGAAAAAAAAAAAAAAAAAAAGGGGGGGGGGGAAGAAAATAACGTAGTTATTTTGAAAACAATCGGAAGTCAGTGTTATAGTGAGGTGCAAATTTATTATTTGTCATTTTTTAACTATGCTTTCAAATTGCAACACTCAGAACCAGGGTCAACCAAAATAAAACTATGAACTATTCCCTCCTATCGCTGTCATCAAGTTTAGGGTTAGAATTCACTTTCTCCACTGCAAGTGATCTCTTTATTTTCAGATGTGGTGGATTTTATAAAGCCTCGTGCAAGTTTAAAAATTGAGACATTAAGACGTCAAAACTACGACTGGGTCTAATAAAAAATTTTGAGCAAAATACAATCGCTAATCTTGAACTTGGTTTTATACCTACGTATATGCATAACCCATCCCAAAATACTGGTTTGAAAGGGTTGGTGCTCCTCGACACAACAATCATTGCTAATGTGTCACAAGTAATTAAGCAAGATATTGTGCAACTTTTCTCTTATGCACCAAGATTTGTGAAATCTAAATTAGTTTGTGTGGAACAAATAAAGGAAAAGCAATGTCAAGTCGTGGAAGGTTTTAGAAACAGTACACTTCAAAACACTTATCTGCTCTGTCGTTAGAGCAGATATTTTTTTAATCTCTGAAGTGGTTCATCTGATTATCCAGAATTTGCTTTTGTCCAGTGTTCTAAATTTAAAAAATACTGTTGTTTAGAAGTAAAACTGAATGGTGTCAGAACTTATCACATCTGTCAAGATTCCCTTTTGGTTTTTCTTGATCATGTATGGGGAGAATAAGCTTCGTTTTTTAATTGCTCAGTTGATGACAAGTTTACTATCAAAATAGATTCAGATCCAGATATTGATACATCATGGAAAATAAAAATGTTGTGTTTGAAACTCTACCGAGAAACCTTGGGAAACTTAACGATGACAAGTAATATCATGTGTAAAAGAATAAAAAAGTCACTTTCCGGGGAAAATTAATATAAATTTTAAAAAAGTAAATTTTTATCAATCGTAATGCCCGCTCATGTAAAAAAAAAATGGCTAAAAAGTGTCAAGTTAAAATGAAAATCCTTTCCCATCATGTTAAAGATGTAGTTAAAATAACTGAATCCCTGAAGTGCAAATTCCTTAACACCGATGTATACTTATTAAATTTTATTCTGTGCATATAATCAGCATAAAGAATCATTACCCATTTATGTAAAAGTACTATCATTTCAAAAACATCCGAATTCAAAACATTCACATTAACTTAATCTAGTTTTAAACAAAGCTCAGTTCATATGATTATTACAGCCAAGCAAAATTATTTCCGATTTTATCAACTCTTGAAAACCAGAGCGTACTCTTGTGCAAAAAAAAATAGGTTTGGTTTTGAAAAACTTTTTTTAGATCTCTAAAAGTTTAACCTTTTTTTTTTTTAAATGCAATAGAAAAACTAAATTGAAAAAAAAAAATCTAAAGAAAGAAATACGAATGTCTAATGAAATAGAAGGAAATTTTTCAGAAAAAAATTTGCTTTAATTTTTAAACGCAGAAAATTTTTGATTAAAACATTTAAAACTGCATCCAAAACTAAAAGAAAAGGGCAATTTTGTAACTATCGAAATATTTTTCTGTAATAAATATCGAATAACAATTTTAACAGTTGACCATTTATCACTAGGTCCCAAAATACCCCACCAGAAGTTAAGAGCAGCGGTACAGTCGCTGACTTGCAACCGAAGGGTTGCGAATTCGAAACTCGATAGGGTGATGCAAGTTAAATCTGTCGTGGCCTCAAATGCTATAAAGGTTGGAGTGGTGTGGAAGCTTGGAGAGGTGAAGTAAGTGTCAGATAACGTTGTGTTATCTTACTGGCTCAAAAGGACGAGGTGTAAAAATCGGATCTTTGTCTTCGGGATTGGTCTGAGCTAAATGTCCTTTGTTTTGCGTCAGTAGGACGTAAATTCAACAACCCACCCACCAAAAGTTTGGAAACTGGGAAGGAAATTCATTAAATGAAAAACTCATTTTGCCACTTTTTAATCATTAATTTTGGACACTTAATCAAAAAGCATAATCCCAATCAATAACATTGCGGTCACCAAGTCTGTCAAGTTGGCGATTCACCAATTGCTTTTCAATTTCCGAGATATAACTTAATCAATGATTTGTTCTATGGTCATGTTTTGTTGCATGAGAACGAATGAAATTAATGAATGAACTTTGTTTTATTTTCACAAAAAGATGTGATCCTTCGGAGTTTCAAACAGTAGCTGGAATTTTCTGTGAGGCATTATCTGACAAACTACATATAAGTGGCGATAGAGTATCAGCGTAGATACGAGTTTAATGTAGGTATTCTTACGTGACGTCGATTTACTTGTTTTTACAATATAATTTCAGCATTTTGCCAAAAAAATTCCTAATGAATTCCGCGCAGAAAAAATGATAGTTGATTGGGGAGGGAAGGGTAGTGTCAATAAGATTAAGCGCAAAACGGTTGCTGAAATGGCAATAAACTACATTTTAAGGCAGGGGGATGACAAAAATAAAAAAAATTAGGAACCAGCCCAATTTTTTAGGAGCCGGGACTCTTGCAACATATACTAATATTATAAAAGGAAGTGTTTGTCTGCCTGTCTGTTTTTATAGCGGCCGCAAAATCCTGACGATTCTATGGCACTTACAGCAATGAGATTTGACACACAAGGAGCCCGAATTATTTGCAATTTTTGGGTCGCGGCGAATTTTAAAATTCAATCTAGAAGATTTTCAAATGAATTTAATAGTTTTATTCTCCATTGGTTTTTCAACGCGTTTCTTCCGGAGAAAAGAAGAAACACCCGAATCTGGACTTTTTTTACCCACGTGACCCTTGCCGTCAGCCTTTGGAACCATGTAAAGTTTTATTTCATCGCTGAGAACGCTCAGAAAATTATTTTTTTCGTTTCCGTTTTGCGCGGAGCAATGATTTTCCAGCAAAACGATAAATCTTTTAACTGCTGGAGTCACTTAGTTCTTTTTTCTATCTCCTAGACCGTTAAAGATGGAGTAAAAATTTCAACAGATTATAAATCTGCGGAAAATTTTACTTTAAATCGATACCTAAAAATATGATTTTCTTTAAATAAAAATTTTTTAATTTGATATATCTTTTATATTTTTGCAAGAGATTGTGACGTCACGTGAAACAGATTGCATCTTCTGCCCTTCGCGTTAAAAAGAAAAGAAACAGATTACATTTCCTGTCCTATTCCATTTCAGGGAATGAGAGCAAAAAAAAAAAAAAAAAACATTTTGACTGGGATTGTTAATTCTTTTTCGTAAAATCGGAATCGCTAAAGATAGATTGAAAATTTCAACGGATTTGAAATCTGCGGAAAATTTTACACCAGAATAATAACTTACATCATGGCGTTGCCCGTGGTGTTGGTTTGCGAAGCGTGTAGAAGCGAAACGAAGTTGGTTGGTAAGAGCCACGCAGGGGCTAGTATACTATTTTTTTGTACGCTGTGTATATCGTAGGACTCAATTACACACTCGCGCACAGTAAATAAAATGGTATTTGTAGTGCAACTGAGGCAATAAAAAAAAACATTTATTGTCTGCATAGGACATTTTTCTCCATTTTTAACCTTTAATGGTAAAAAAAAAATCCTTTTTTTTTTTCATGAAAAATAAACGTTTTTTGCAAAAACAGAAAATCTAGACGCCTGACCAAATTTTTTAGTCGTCAAGGCGACCTGGCTGCCGGGATTTGTAGTGCCCTGTTTTAAGGTAACCCCAATATATATATACGAAAACATTTGGGGATATGTATTTAATTCAAGTCACACTGGAACAACACACACGGGCTATTGGCGACTGTACGGGATCAAGTCAGATGGAAAAGATCCGAACAAAAACATTTGGACAGCAGTTCTTCGAAGACCTTATGTTTGTTTAAATTGAAAACCCCTCACAAACGAATATTTTTGCAATAAGAGCTGCTTATCAAGCAAACAGAACCAGTGAACAGATTCTTACTCAAAATGAAAATAGGATAAAACATTTTCTCGGATAAACATATAATATGCTAAAATAGCAAACAAATTGAATAATTTAGTTAACGATTTTGGCAATACCAAACTCAAAAATGGAATTGTTCACAAAATGTCACGCTTTTTTCAAAATTTCTGACTTATTAGAAACAAAATAAACACATATAGCTATAGCCAAATCAGATTTATCAATGTAGTAAATTTAATGGTTTAAACTAGTATGCACATTAACCCATACACACTATTTTAAAGTTGGGTTCATGGTCTTTCTACTTTTCTTCTGATTACGTACAAGTCTTGCTTAACAAGATATTCAACATCTTTAATTTTATATTTTCCTTCTAGACAAACAGCCAGAAGTGACTTTTAAATGCAAGTATATAAAATAACTAAATGCACTGAAATTAATATAATGTTGTTTCACTGAAAAAAATAAATAAAATCTACATTTTTCTTGTCAACCAATCAATCTAGTGGTCATCATGCAAGCCTGCATGTAGATTAAAAGGTTCCTGGCTCGAATCTATGGTATGGTGTAACATGAACCTACCCCTTGTGGTTCACCAGGGTAAAACAAAGTGGTTTACCAGTATGCAATTAATGTTGCACTGGAGATACACAACATCAAACAAACCCTGGATTAATTCCAAAGGAAAAGATCCGCGGACAACACCACATAATTTTGAACCAGTCACATAACGAGGTCAACAGCCGAGGCACTCCAATCTCCACTCCAACATAAGACTGATTAATTGAATTTTTTTTTATGGCACAAGGGCCAAGTTCGGCCAAACTATTGGTAACTTCAAATAAGTTAATAAAAAAATAAACCTATTTGAAGTTACCAAATACCATATCATGATTTATTCATAAATTTAATACTAATAATCAAAATTTGACAAAGATAAAATTGTATCAAAATATTTTAATTAAAAAAATATTTAGATAAAATTATAAAAACTTATGTCTGACATAAATAAAAACAGATTACAACAAGAGAACATTTGAAACCATGGCAGATTTAATATGCACCAGCAACCTCTGGTTGAAGTTTCAAAGTTTCACAGCCATAATGAATAGGTATTCAAAGGAGTGGGCATCGGAAATATATATATATATATTTCTATCATGGCTATGCAACCTATGACAAATATTTTAGAAATTCAACAAATACAAACATTGAAATTCATCCTAAATTTTTTCTGAACAAAGGAAAATTTCAAAATTCACCTACATTCTATGTTACAATCAGTTTTTGAAATAGCATCTTTGTCTAAAAAAATCCCCTGTGCCTCTAATCTGACAGTTTAAAAAGGTTTGTAAACAAATGTTTCATAACATTAAACTCAAATGCTATCTAATCAGTTAATTCAGTGTTTTTAGACTTTTTATGTACACAGCAGACAATATCATTCAGCGATAACCGACTTAAGATGCATAACTAAAACTACTTAATCTCTTTACTACCAGAGTTAAGTCCATATATTTTATAATGTATTGTAGATTTCAAACAAGTCATTTTTAAGTTTAACAATCCATCCTAGTCACCGTGACGGATTCCTAAACTGATTGTGTATATTAAGTTGTTTATGTGGGTAGGATCGAATCGATTGATGGGTCATACTGTCGAGTTGTTTTTTAGTGATTAAACAGATAATCCAGTTTAGATTTTGTTGTTCCTATCTATGAAGGTGGTTGTGAACTACTGTACAATTATTTCTCAATTGATGGTAGTAGGTAATTAATTAACATCATACTGGAGCAATGCAGCGAACTATTCACGACAGTCTGGATCACTTCCCAGTGGACTACTTAATCTCTCAACGACCAGAGTTAAGTCTATATATTGTATCATGTATTGTAGCTTTCAGGCATGTCATTTTTAAGTTTAATAATCCATCTTAGTCACTAGAAACTATAAACCCATCCAAAAAAATTCCATTGTACAGAGGTAAACAGACAGAAAACTCACTCTAATCACCTTTGATATAATTTATTCCACCCAGGGATGCAGAAAATGTTTCAAGGCCCAATATTTCCAAAGAACACAATTTGTTTTGTCCAAAATTTCCCCTAAAACATCCTTGTATTTTCCTTCCAATTTAAGCGACTATTAGAGTACAATGTTGATGATTATGAACTATCATTAAGACTTAACTTATAAATTTTAAATATATATATATATATTTTATAAACTATGCCAAAAGTTTCATATTCTACACCCTTGATTCAACCCAAGTATATTTTGGGATATTCTGTTACAAACTCGATATAGTAACATCTTGGAATATTGTGCTTCTTGGGGTAAACAAAAGCATTGTATAGTCAAGAAAATACACAGAAAGGGCCAATAAAGATGTATTTATTCCAGAAATAAAAAGGCAAACTTATGCATAAAAATACAAGTTTTTTCATGTCGGTAAAATTGTGGCACATTTCAAAGCAATACATAATATATACATTTTCTTTTTTGACTATTCTCGAAAACAAATTTCTCAACCTTAGTTTTGAGACACCCAAATAATTTTTAACGATTCTATTCGAGATAACTGCAAGTGGAAGGGACCTTGGAAATCTAAGAGTTTGATCCCGCCTACTGGTTCTGACCAAATATTTATTGGGTCGATTGAATTGGGTTTTAATGACACAAGAGCCAAGCTGTGCCAAACACGAGGCAGACAACATCAAACAGTGGAGATACAAACACAAGAAAGGCTTTACTAACACTGAAGAGAAATACACCCAGGGAGGAATTGAACCTGTGCCACTTTCAACTTGCAGGATGCTACATACCCCGAGCACCAATATTTAATTGGAAACAAGTGAAAATATTAAACTGGATGTAATGTGTTAAATTTTGAAAAGTTTCGTCACACATTGGCCTTATAAAAAGTAACCTGTAATACAAGTTTTAAATTTGGGAAATAAATATTCTTAGTTCAGTCTCACTAAACTAGGTAAATTTAGTTTACTCATTTTTAAAAACCTGTGGTCTTCCTTAGCAATTCGTTACAAGTCTTGTGTACACACATTCGTTGAAATATTGTATAATCAGACATCCTTTTTGGACAAACAAATTGCAAGTTCAAACAAAAATATGAATATTTTGATTGTACTCAGAATCGACTTTTTTCGAAATTTAAGTGTTTAAAAGAACGCCTTTACGACTTAAAGCAATGTTTATGTTTGTGAAAGATAAGACATTTTGGCAGAAAGTATCCAGAAAAAACCTACATCTTCCAGGATCGAATTTAATCTTGAGTAAAGTCGCGACGGTTATCAGATCACAACAAATTACGTTAGGAAGGGGACTAAATATTACTCCTGGATGTACAAACACGAGTCCTTACGTCAGAGCCGTAGAGGCGTGAACATCGCAAGAAAGGCAACAGTACATTTTACTTGACAGCAAGATGTCAATAACTTCATATATTTTCACAGCTTTTTTTATTTGAAGGAAAAGGAACGCTTACCTTTCTTAATCCCAAAGCAGGAGCGAGCGTGGGTCCAGCAAATAAGCAAAATAATCGCCGTAATTAATCCAACATTGCGGGAAAATTTCGCGGCCATTTCCTCAGCTAAGCTTTAGATCCACTGCTCCTTCATGACCGTAGGCTGGCGCTTTTATTGGCATGACGTATTCCATGCTTTGGCGAAGAACAAGGGTTACAACAGCTTGGAGGAGCGGGAGATTTTCAACTGTTTCCACTTCCGACTAGAGACTTACTCCCAGATACGGGCCCCAAAATACGGAAAAGAATAACAATTTCAAAACAAACTAGTTTCACATTTTTGGGAACACAGCAACAGAAAAAGTATCCAACCAAGAAAAATGCTCAAACAGCAAGGAACTAAGAAAACAAACACAACAATTTATATTCCGAACGGGATGAATTTCTTTACTCACGGGACAAACGTAGAACATTTGAAAATTATAAGCAAAATTATTCAATTTCTTTTTAATTGTTTATCAAATTTTTCTTTACGCACGTATTCAGAATATAACTTCGGCTCAATCTTGTCTCACAACAGTTTTAGTCATTTCTGGGCCCAATTCGATTAATCCCAAGAAGACCCTCTGAAATGTAAATAAGTTTAAATATTTTACCTTTCGACCTAGAATATGTCTTACCTTTCGAAACCTGGGTACCGCGCTTAATTTTTGAGTTATATATATATATATATATATATATATATATATATATAATTCAAATACCACTCATTCACTCATCACTGTATCTCAAGAACTACAAGTTCTAGGAAGCTGACATTTTGCAAGGGGATTCATCTTATACCACAGGGGTGTACTAAGAAAGGAATTTGAAAAATTCGACTACTAAGATGCCTAAAATTGACCTAAGGCCTAAGCCTGAAACAATTCGAAATCACCTTAGAAATAATATTGAGAATAAAACGATTGCTGTATGCAGCTCAGATTGTTTTACCAGTGTTGATCGAAAAACAATTATTTTTAAATAAATTAAATTATAATATTCCTGTTTGAATTAACTTTTTATTTCTTCTCATGATGAAAATAAAATTTATAAATATTTTACTGATGAAGAAAGAATATTTGAAGCATTTAATTTTACATAACTTACATTTTGTAATGAAACACAAAAGCCCCCCCCTCAAAAAAAAAAAAAAAAAAAAAAACTCATTGATCATAAAAGCGTAGTTTTGTTTTTCGGTATCTCGTAACGTCAGAACTGTTGTTTAATTTTTTAAATTTGATTTATAATTCTTTGTTTGGGTATTTGAGTTGACAGTGAGATGTTGCAGTCACATATTTGAGGATTCCTAAGCATTATAAATGTGTTCTTTTTGCTTATAAATCATTGTTGTCTTTATCAATATTGTTCAAATCTTTTGTCGAATTGTTCTATTTCAGAATAAATTCAGGAAATCAAAATTTAACACGTTTGAACAGATTTTTTTTTTAGAATTCTGAATTTTTTTTGAGGATTTGAATTTTGTTTCTGTTTGCATTTATGTGCTCCGGTAATTTACCTCTTGCAGAAATGTTATTCAGGAGTTCGATTTTAAGGATTTATTTATTTCCTGCAAAATATCACTAGACATGTGTAATTCCTAAGTGGTACAGTATATGTATATTTCGACCAACTTTCTTTACATCTCTGTTTTAATATGTAATGGTGTGTAGATTGCTGTATCATAAAATAAATAAAAAATACACATCAAAATATTTTTAAACCGTGTAATTTCTTATTTTAAAATAACAAGTAATTTTTTTTTTTAAATAACTTTAAAATAAGATGGGTTACGTTAAATTGAAACGGGTTGTCATACGTTGTATAACTAACTACCCGTTGAAATTAAATTGTATTTCGAAATTTTTATATAGCTTTTCATTGAAAGACTATTAAAATCAATTTTATTTGTTTTTCGTGTTTCATGGGTGTTATTGAAAGCTGAACTTCATAGTCAAGAAACTACATCTATCATTCTAAATAGGTACGTGCTTTCTATTTAGAAACCGAATTTCTGAATTTATAAAAGTACCATAAGGGTTCAATTTAAAACTGAATGTCTGTTGGAAAAAAGGGAATTTTAAACAAGACTGTGTTGATATTGGAAAAATGTCACAGTTAGTAATATTGAAGTATTGAAATTTTTTTTCTTAAGTCATAGAAAATCTAAGTTACTCATTGAAGCTGTTCTTACCCAACTTTGATACATGTGAATCATTCGTTGAATTGAGTGCTTTTCTTTTTGTAAAAACGCTGTAAAATCAACCTTCAATTTACTAAAAATTGTTATCGATTGAGTTTAATTTGTCTACGCTGATGACATTTATTTTTATCACAAGCTCCGTTATTCCATATGCCGCTGAATGTAATTTTCAGGAAAAAGTGCGTTTGCTTCAAACTAAATTAGTCACGAATGCCGTAAATTTTTAGCCCCCTTGTACAAATAGAACGCGGGTTAATGTGTAGCCTATCATACCCACAGAGTTCTAAAATATAAGTGTACCAAATGTGATGTGTATTGGTCTAAAGGTGGATTTGTATAGAGAAGAAACAAATGTCTCTCAACTCTGCTTTATATATCCAACAGAAGTTTCGTTATTCCACCTGCCGCTGAATGGAATTTTCAAGAAAAATTGCGTCTGCTTCAAACTAAATTATGCAAACTTAGTTTACCATCCTCTCATATTGATGGTGAATTCAAAAATATCGCATACTGGGTGCAAGAATGGCACAAGTAGAACATTTTCATAGGAAAACTAAGTGCAAGACTATCCGCCAAAATTTCGTCCATTTTTACTGAAAATGAATGCACGAGAATATTCGTAGTCACTCGAATACTCAAAATCAAGTTTTGTAGTAGTCACATTAGAATAAAAAAAACTTTCAGCGGAAGTGCGACGAATATGAAATGGATTATATGGATGGATACAACGTGTATGTATATTTGCGTCCGGAGTAAATTGTAGAAGCAATGGAGAAGTTAAAATGGGTATTAAATTTTTTTTTTAATATTGTTAGCACACTTAAATGATGCTAACATTATTTTATGAAAAATAATTGATGATAACTTTTCAGTCAACATTATCAATTCAACCCGAGGAAAGCCGGGTATTTTTGCTAGTGATACATAAATGAACTATGTCACGTTCAAAATAGCTCTGAACAAAGAATGTTTTAAATACACAATGATCTTGCGCTGACGTCTTGGCTGGCGCAATCGCAGAGCAAATTTGAGTCACGAAAACTTAGTCTAGTTCCGACCTTCTTCGTGTGAACACAACGTTTGAGGTGTCATTTATTCCGTCTCTTTGCGCTTTATAAATAATAATATAAATAAAACCTAAATATATCAAATACTTGTTTAGATATCAAACTTCAAAGTGTGGAAATTTCGTAAAATTTTCAGTGTCCCATATAAGCAGAAGAAAAGAAATAAAAACGTCAACAGGAAGAAAGATTGAGACATGGGGAATCCAAGAAAATTCGGACATCCGATGCTGAGCGTCAACGGACTTGATGGGGGCGCCTCAAATTTGAGGCGTCGTGCCGCTCGCATAATTTAGTCTAGCTCCGGCCTCCTATATGCGATCACGGCAATTAGGTATCATTTGTGTTTCGTCTCTCTCTCTCTCTCTCTCTCTCTTTCTCTCTTTCTCTCTTTCTCTCTCTTTCTCTCTTTCTTTCTTTCTCTCTTTCTTTCTTTCTTTCTTTCTCTCTTTGCGCTTTATAAATCATAATAAAAATAAAACCTATTATATTTAATACTTGTTTAGTTATCGGACTTTGAAGTGTAAAAAAACGCAAAATTTTCAAAATGTCTAAATATATGTATAATAAACACCAGAAGAATTATAGGAAACGTCAACAGGAAGAAAGATCGAGAGATGTGTAATCCAAGAAGATCCGGATATCCGATTATGTGTGTCAACGAGCTCGGAGGAAATTCTTGAAAGTATAGGCGTTGCTCGCGCATCTTCAAGGTGAACAAATGCCTGATACGAGTGCGCCAAGTTACTTACACCGCTCAGTTCCACACTAATAGAATACCTGATGACACAGACGTTTTTGTTATTGAATGATGAAGTTCAACCCATAGAGGTCGGCAATGAGCCAGTCTTCAACATCAACAGCGAGTGCACCAATTGTTTTATACGTGCGGAGCAATGAACTTTTGATGTGTGAAATTAAAACAATTTATTACTAATTTATTTCACTCCTATTCTACACTCTAAACAAGCGGCCGTGTCCTAACACAGCCCGGTCCGTTTTTTTTTTTTTTTTTTTTTTTTTTTTTTTTTTTGTCCTTAAATATATGATTCAGTTTTAATATAAAATTAAGTACTATTTATTAATTTAACTACCAATTTTAATATAAAGATAGAATTAATAAATACTTTTATCAAAAAAAAAATATAAAAAAATAATATTTTTAGTTACATTAGATAAAATATAAAAATTATCCTGGTTACAATAATTTTGATTTGAATTTTTAATTATGAATTTTACTGGGAGTTATGTGTGTGTGTAATATTCAAATGTTTCAATTTATTTAGTGAAATAAATTTGATTTCGTGCCATTGTTTTAAGTGTTTTTATGAAAAGAATTTGCTTAAAATTCGTCCAAATGAGTTAAGTTGATTCATGTAATTCAATTTCCGAGTGCTGTTACTGTTTGAACATCTTTCGATCTGATGTCGAATTGTAAAATTATATAGTAAAACAATTTAATTGAAACATAAAACTGAATATTTTTCTTAAAATATTTGAAAACTATTTCACTTAAGGATTATGGTACATTATACACTAAAGAACGTTTTCTATTTTCTTTATACTTTATATTAAATTATATCATCCAATTGTACAAAGTAAAAAACCTCTGCTATTGGCATTGTCAGTGGTGAAAAGTTTGCTGAAGTTATCTAATAATTTTTTTAATTCGAAAAAGCAAAACACTCTTTATAGAACTAATAAAAAGCATTAGAACGGCCAGTCGAAGGGCCGGATTTGTCAATGGTTTTGGCCGATAGATGTGTTTTCCGGAGAAAAACTCACATCCTTGGTGACGGATTCCTAAACTGATTGTGTATATTCATTTGTTGTTTATGTGGGTAGGATAGAATTGATTGATGGGTCATACTGTTGAGTTGTTTTTTAGTGATTGAACAGATAATCCAGTTCTTAGATTTTGTTGTTCCTATCTCTGCAGGTGGTTGTGAACTACCGTGCAGTTATTTCTCACTTGATGATAGTAGGTAATTAATTAACGTCATACTGGAGCAAGGCAGCGAACTAGTCACGACGATCTGGGATCACTTCCCAGGGGACATACAAGGACAACAACTCGTCATTTTAAACCATGGTCAGATGACGAGGTCAACACCCAAGTTCTGTTTTCGAAATTGCAACACTCCGCTTGCTAATCCGTTGCTCTTCCAACCAGTCCACCTCTACACTTTATAAACTGCTGGTGTATATTCGTTTGCTATTTATGTAAATAGGATAGAATCGATAGATGCCATACACACTATAACAAAAAATCGACGCACCAAGATAGAGTTGTCTCGATTAACTTGAAACGGCGCTGACTGGGGACGTATAGTCTAAGTCAGTGGTCCCCAACCCCCGGTCCGTGGATCAAATGGTACCGGGCCGCCGAAGGAACATTAAATTACTTCCATTTTATTTACTATGGTGTGTTTGTGCGATTCTTATCTATGAAATGACCATTCAAATTAGGAGGCGGTAAATCAGAACTTGAAATTTGTTCTGTTACTAGAGCTTCAATTATGATTTCTGAATTCTGTATGTCTCTATTTTACAATTTTGAGAAATGTGACAACTGTTTTCAAGTTGGCAGACAAAGTAGCTGCATTTAAAGCCAAACCTAAGTTGTGTGGACGGCTCGTGAACAGAGGCATTTTGGACATGTTTCAGACATTTGGGAATTTTAGGCGAGACTGAGCCTAAACATTCATTCTCTCAGTTGGTGCACGATCACCTGTCTTTGCTTTAAAAAGAGTTCGAGCGCTACTTCCCAACCACAAAAGACCCACGAAGTAGTAAAGAATGGATCCGCAACCCATTTGTCAACAAATCAGGCGAATCTAGCATGTCTGTGTAAGAAGAAGATCGACTGCTGGAGATTGCAAATGAAGGAGGCCTTAAAACTACGTTCGAGACAACAACTTTGTCGGTGTTCTGGATTAAAATCATGGCGGAATACTCTGAGATTGCCACCACAGCACTTAAATCCCTATTGCCATTTCCGACAACCTATCTGTGTGAAGCGGGGTTTTCTGCAGTGACAGAAACCAAACCAAAACAAAACAACGGAATAAACTGGACATAAGCAACAATCTTCGGGTGTCATTGTGTCATACTACCCCCAGATAGAACCGACTCGTCGCAAAGAAACAAGCTCAGGGTTCTCATTGATTTAGCGTTCTAGTGAGTTAAAATGTTAAATCACTTTATATTCATTTTTTGGTGTAACTGTATTTTATTTTGAAGGCATGTTTAAATACAATTAAATTAAAATTATTTCATCAAAATGTTAAATCACTTTATATTCATTTTTTGGTGTAACTGTATTTTATTTTGAAGGCATGTTTAAATACAATTAAATTAAAATTATTTCATCAAAACCCCCCAATCTAAAATATAAACAATCAACGTCCAGCTCCCCTCAGCGGGCCGTGTTAAAATTATCAAACGTTGATCCAGTCCGCGGCGATAAAAAGGTTGGGTACGATAAACACACACTAGTCTGGAGACGTCCATGGCAGCGTAGGGATCCTGGCCTTACTATCGAACGCCACACATGCCCACAACAGGGAGTTATGGTCTGGGATGCCATCTCCTTTGTTAGCCGGGCCCATTTGGTAGTCATTTCTGGCACACTTACAATACCTTGGTCCCCAATTGTACATATCTTGCAATCACGTTGGACTCACGCTTAACGTGGAAAAACCACAACCCTTGGAACCAAATTCCTTATTGATAGGTACAATATCTTCTCCTTAATTGGTAGAAATTCCACACTTTCTATTGGTAACAAACTGCTCATTTATAAAACCACTAGCGACTGTGTGGCCATCACGGCGTTGCCCCTGTCAGTTCTTTTTGTGGTCAGGTGTGACCACTACTCGCTAACCCCCGGCGATTGCTACGAATTTGGTTTGGGAAGCAAACCGAATGGGATATTCGTAGCCTATTGGATAACAGCCATCATGGCGTTGTCCGTGTACAAATGGAAATTCGTAGTTTATTGAAATGATTTCCCTGCGAATTCAAACACCACCATGGCCAGCCTCGCCATTGTCAAATGCGGCCAAATTCTATAATAGCCATCACTGCGTTGCCCGTGGTGATGGTTTGCTTCGCAAACCAAATTATGAATATTATGAACTATGGTTTGATTCGTAAATTGGATAACAGCCACAACGGAGTTGCCCGTCGGCGTGACGTCACAATCTCTTACGAAAATATAAATATTTAATTAAAAAATTATTTATTAAAAGAAAATCAAACGTATCTGATGTCAAATTTTCCGCAGTTTTGAAATCTTTTGAAATTTCCAATCAATAACGATCTCTATCTCTCTATATTAAAAAAAAGTTACCGCCGCCGCCGCCGCCGCCGCAGAATTGAAATTTTTGTTGTTTAGCTCCATTCTTAGACGGTTTCCCGAGAAAGTACTGATCGGAAAAAAATGAAATTAACATGCTTTGTTCTTCATCGTATTCCCTGGATATTTATTAAGATTTTTTTCCGATGCGGCTATTAGTTTAGGTTTTATTAAGTGTTAAAGTTGAAGAAGTGTAATTTCTTCCGCGAGTGAGCAAAACACATTCAAATTTTCAGTCTTCAGTCGTGAGGTTTTTTTTAAGAGTACCTCTCAACGTAAATTTTTGCAGCTCATCGAGTTTTTTTTGAAATTTCAATTTGGTTCTTGATAATATTTTTTTGAAATTCGGGAAAAATCGGGACATTTTTGTTACTTTTTTTTTAAAACTGCCGTATCTATATCTTATTACTATTAGTTTTTAATTTTTAAAATATCGCAGTATACCTCAGAATATACTCTTTCTTACGGTACTATTATTTTTGAAATCGGTTAATAATTAAATTGGATGCGATCAAAAGTTCGTGATACAAAATTCGGAATCTTCGGATATTTTCGCTACTTCTTGTTAAAACCGTTATGTCTACGGCAAAAACCATTATTTTTTAAATTTGAGAACATCACTAAATACTCTACATTACACTCTTTCTTATGGTACAATTATTTTTCAAATTGGTTAATAAACAAAATCGATGCAATTAAAAGGTCATACAATTTTCGGAACTTTCAGATCGTAACTTCCGATACAAAACTAAAATGGTCATATCTATATAGTATTACTGTTAGTTTTTAATTTTAAAAATATTGCAGTATACCTCACAATGTACTCTTTCTTACGGTACAATTATTTTTAAAATTGGTTCATAAATAAATTCGATGCAATCAAAAGTTGGTGACACAAATTTCGTATTTTGCAGTTCGCATAGCTGGTTCGGCAAACAGTAGTGGGTTGCATTTTCGACTATCGGGTTTGCCAGATATCAAATTTATCGTAGCAACAATTGCCATAAAAACGATTTCTTTTTATTTGGCGAGGAAAAAGGCTCGCTTTTTTCCCTCTGTTCTCAAGACAGTTTACCGACAAAGTACAATCGTAAAGTTTTGATATTAACGCTGTTTACTTAAAATTGTACAGGGAACAAGATACAGAAGATTTTTTACTGATGTGGCTATTACTTTAGGGTGCATTAAGTGTTAAAGCAAAAAAAAAGTTAAATCAATTGCGAAAGAAGTATTGGTTTGAGAAAGCAAACCAAACGGGATTGCGTAGCAATCCCCGGGGTCGGCGAGCGTAAGCGAGCAGGGCGCGAAGCCCTCGCTGTGACGTCATGTACCGGAAAGTGAAATCAGCATAATACGAATTATTCAGATAGTTTCACTCTGTGAAAGGAATGTTGGTTTGCGAAGCAAACCAAATGGCATATGTGAAAGGAGTGTTGGTTTGCGAAGCAAACCAAATGGGATTGCGCAGCAATCCCCGGGGGTTGGCGAGCGTAAGCGAGCAGGGGGCGGAGCCCCCTAGTTTTACAAAAAATAACTAAACAATGCTAGCCAAAAGGTTTTTTATTTTTGCTTTCGCTGAAATTGTAAGAGGGCAGGAAATGTAATATGTTTATTTTTTGAACGCGAACCTTGACGTGACGTCACAAGCTCTTGCGAAAATATAAATATATTCAATTTGAAAATTTTATTTATTTAAAGAAAATCGTATTTTTAGGTATCGATCTGATGTGACATTTTCCGCAGATTTCAAATTGGTTGAAATTTTTACTCTGTCTTTAACTGTCTAGGAGATAGAAAATAGAACTAAATTACTCCAGTTAAAAGTTTATTTTTTTTTATCGTCTGCTGGAAAACTATTCCTCCGCGCAAAATGAAAACGGAAACGAAAAAACTAAATTTAGAGTCGGTGATCTTCTGTGCTGTTGCATTCAATAATACTTAAATTTCATTAAATTCATTAAAAGATATTATAGATTGAATTTTAAAACTCGCCGCGAACCAAAAATTGCAGAAAATTCGGACTACCTGTGTGCCAAATTCCATTACTGTAAGTGCCATAGACTCGTCAGGACTTTGCGTGCAGAAAACAGACAAACACTTCCTTTTATAATAGTAGAGATACTCAGATCAATAATGAGCTACGCCAGTCATGTCTAGGGATATGCAGCTAAAACAAACGTTATAAACTTGATGGTATTGCAACACAAGATTGACTTGATGGTATTGCAACACAAGATTATCTTGAAGTTATTCAAAACTATACCCTACGTATACACAGTGCTTATGCCTAGTATATTACAGAAACCATAAAATCCGCAAAGACCTCGAAATGGTCGAACTGAAAAAATTATTCAGTAAAATTGCAAATAATTTGTACTCTAATCTTGAAATAATTGATCATCCCGCCATCCAGTGTATCGCTAGATATGACTTTCGTCAACCAGTATTCAGTAAAAGGCCAAGGGCAAGCCTTAATAATTAATTGTTTAGCGCTCCTTAATTCTTCCCCTTTTATTTGTCTCTTTTCTCTTACTTTTAGCATCTGCTGAACAGTACCAATTTGACTCACTTTGTGACTCCTCCTACCTAACATAAACAGCCATTTCATTGGATCACCACCTCTCCACTCTGCTATTGTATAAATAGCTCTGTCAAACTAATTTTTTGTTCAGTCCCAGTTAAATCTCAGGAGATAGTCCTTCGTCCTAGGTTCTCCTATCCACACGTCATTTCATTCTATGGCCATGACCACTATTGCCTCGAACAGTTTCGTATTACCTCGTCCAGTTACGGATCCGCTAAAGCATTCGGTTTACAAGAGGGCCGATGTAAAAGGAGAAAATAAAGGCCTCTTCGTGCAGACACAACTAATGATTGCTCTTTTCTTCATATTGAATACAAAGTTGAGAAGTGGATTCGGTCGAAGGTTAGGGTTCACTTCACATTCCAAACTCTCAGGCTCCCGATCTTGTTTTCCAGACACGAGACAGAAATTTACACTTCTCTGCCCTTCCGTGCATTAGATTCTAAAATTGAAAAGAAAATATTAAGAAAGAAGCTGAGACAATCGACACAGAGGTGGTGATCGTTTTTAGATAGTAAATATGGTGGGTAAAATTTAGGGTAGTATCCAAATTTTGAAAAAGAATTGGCTTGTTTCCGAGAAATTTACCCAAGAAAACGGGGAGAAGTGCGATGTGTCGAAAATATTTTAAATTCATACTTGGTATTTATTTTTCGCTGCAAAAGTTATAAACATAACATCTCAGACCAGGAGCGCACACAAGCTATCAACTGAGGATGCTACATCGATGTCGATGTTTTCAAAACATCGATGTTTTATAAAAAACATAGATGTTTTTAACATCGATGTATTGGAGCCGATGTTTTTGTAGCATCGATATTTACACTTGTCGATGTTTTTACGTTATCGATGTTTTATTTTTAAGTGAAAACAGTAAAATTATAAAAAAATTTTAAAATATCCAAGTAGCATTTTAATAATTAGTAAATTGAACATACTTTTAGACCAAAGTGGCCAAGGGTGAAGGGGTCTGAGAAGTAGAGATGCGACATCGATGTCGATGTTTTGAAAACATCGACATCGTTGTATTTACCATCGATTGTTGTATTTACCATCGATTTATTAGAGCCAATGTTTGTTTAACATCGATGTTTTTACGTTGTCGATGTTTTATTTTTGAATAAAAAAAAGCACCATAGTAAAAATTAAGAAAAATAACCGTACAACTAAGTATTTGTCAGTAATGGCGATATATGTCCCATCAGGAAGAGTTTTTTCCCAACCTGGTGAAAAAAGAAGTCGGCTGAAGTTGGAGAAAGCTAACAAACTTCTTTTTTTTACGAACTGTAACTAACAAATATTAAGGCCTATAATAATTATAGACCCCAATATTTTTTTGCAGTTAATAAAAAATAAGTTTATTGTGTTTTCTCCCAATAAGTTGATAAATAATTATTAATAACTAACAATAATTATACTTATATTTAGTAGTACCTATTAGGGATGCGACGTCGGTGTAGATGTTTTGAAAACATCGTTGTGTTATAAAAAACATCGATGTATTTACCATCAATGTATTGGAGCCTATGTTTTTTTAACATCGATGTTTTTACGTTGTCGGTGTTTTATTTTTAAGTTTAAAAAAAAAAACATTATAAAATTTTTAAAAATTACCAAGTAGCATAATTTTTATAATCAGTAAATTGAACATATAGTCATAGTCATAGTCATATAGAGTGGGGAGGTCAGGAAAGCCCTAGGTGCTGATTCCACTAGGGAATATTGCACCAAACCCCATTGTTTTTCGATATTCCTGTCAGAGAAAGCCAGATTCCTTGAGAAAGGCCAAAAGGCTTTTGACAGGTTCTTCGTGAATTGTATCAAGTTCTGTTCCAAGACCTAGACTTGAGTGCCTTATGTGAAGCAGAGCTTCGCATTCAAAAAGTATGTGGTGGGCAGTTTCCTCCACCATATTGCATTTTCTGCATAGAGGTTCTTCTTTAAAGATTCCCATCCTATGAAGGTGTTTTCTTAGGTGATAGTGGCCTGTGAGAAATCCAACTATCACCCTCATCTTACCCCTGCTAAGACGAAGGATCTGAGAAGATGTTTTCATAGAAGGTTCTTGAATCATAAGCCTTGCATGTTTTTGATCGATGGTTTGCTTCCACTTTTTTGTAGTTTCTTTAAGCATTCTTTCTCCTATCACCCTTTTTGCGGTAGTCTTAGAGATCCCGCAAAAAGGCTCAGGGCTTAAAGGTAGGTCTGCAGTCCCCAGTTTGGCTAACTTATCTGCATTTTCGTTTCCTTCTACACCAGTATGCCCTGGTACCCAAGTAAGAAAGATCCTATTATGGGTCCCCAAGTCATGTAGAAGGTTCCTACATTCCCAAACAAGTTTGGAGCTTATTTGGAATGAGTTTATTGCCTTTAAGGCTGCTTGACTGTCACTGAATATGTAGATTTTCCTATTTGAGTAGGATCTTCTAGAACATTCTTGTAGACAGTAGATGATAGCAAGCAGTTCCGCTTGAAATACTGTGGCATGTTTTCCTAATTTTCGGGAAATCCTTGCCTTAGGTCTGATCCCACATATTCCAGCACCTGCCTTTTCGTTTTGTCTGGAGCCATCTGTGTACCACACAATGTCTCCATTTGTGAGCTTGTAGTTTTCCTCTTTCCATTCCTCTCTTAGGTCAATAAGTACCTCAAATGGTCTTTGAAAGAGGAATCTTGTCTCCATGATGTCAGAGGGCATCAAAAGTATAGGGTCAAAGAATTTTTGGTTAATACTGGTGTGAGACTTTTGGCTGGCAAAATCCATCCACAGTCCAGCGTTTTCCAGTCTGTAGGAACTTCTTCTGGCAGCACCGCTGATAAAGATATCAAGTGGGACGACAGATAGAATAATTTCCATGGCTCTGGTGGGAGTGGAGGACATAGCACCTGTTATACTCAGGCAGGCAGCTCTTTGAAGACTGTCTAGCTTGGTCTTAACAGTCAATTGTTCCGTCTTTTTCCACCAGACCACAGCCGCATAGGTCACAATGGGTCTAATAGCCATAGTGTATGGCCAATAGGTCATCTTTGGCCTTAGACCCCATGATTTACCAAGAACTCTTCTACATCGTAGAAGTCCAACTTTTGCTTGTTTAATTTTACTTTTCAAATGCTGATTCCAGGTTAATTTAGTGTCCAGTATAACTCCCAGATATTTAACCTCGCTCAGCATATTTACTTTTTCCCCTAGTAGGGTAGGTATATCACTTTTGTCAATGCAGGTTCTTCTTCGTGTAAATGGGACAAGAGTAGTCTTTTGAGGATTTACTCTCAAATTCTTTTCACAGCACCATCTTGCGATTCTGTTCAGGGTCCCCTGCATGATATTTATCACCGTTTTCTCATCCATGCCCGATATGTAGACGACAATGTCATCTGCATATCCCTGGGCATAAATGCCGCTTTGATTGAGGTCTGCAATTAGGTCATCAACCACCAGATTCCACAACAGAGGGGAGAGAACTCCTCCCTGAGGGCAGCCTCTAGTGGGTCTAGCCTGAAGTGTTGCCCCAAACAACTCTGTTGTAGTAATTCTGTCTGCTAACAAGGAGTTTATCCATTTGCAGACCTGTGGTTCAATAGCTCTGCTGGCAGCAGCAGCAGCGATTGAGTTAAAAGAGGTATTATCGAAAGCACCCTCAATATCAAGAAAAGCTGCCAAAGCCATTTCCTTGCACTCCAGGGTCTTCTCAATCTTTACAACCAGGTGTTGCAAAGCCACCTCTGTAGATTTACCGGGTTGATAGGCAAATTGGTTTTTGTGAAGAGGTCTGGTACTCCTCATTACATCCCTAATGTGTCTATCAATTATTTTTTCCATACACTTAAGTATGAAAGATGATAGACTGATAGGACGAAAGTTCTTAGCCTGGTCATATTGGCTTTTTCCAGGTTTGGGCAGAAAGACTACCCTTGCCTTTCTCCATGGTCTAGGGATATATTCAAGAGCTAGACTAGCTCTGAACATTTTACACAAGACCCGTGAGATGAGATCGGCCGATTTCTGAAGCACAATCGGTATTATCCCATCTGGTCCTGGAGTTTTATATGGTTCAAATGAGTTGATAGCCCATAGTACTTGTTTAACAGTAAAAATTTTCTTGGCAACTATCCAGTTTTCCCTTCTCACCCTTATTGGATATCCCAGGGGAGAAGGGTTTAACTCATTAGGTACCAAGTTGGAGTTTGGAAAATGTGTCTCAACCAGAGTCTCTATAACTTCTCTGCCAGTTTTGGTATAGCCACCGGAATTATTCTTAAGGGTCCCCACCAATATTGGTGTATCTCTTTTAAGAATTTTGTGGAGTCTAGCGCCCTCAGCGGTACTTTCAACCGAATCACAGAACTTCCTCCATGAATTCCTTTTGGCCATTCGAACAGCTTTGTTGTATTCTGAAAGTAGGCACTTGTATTCTTCCCACTTGCCAGATTTCTTTGCTTTCCTGAAAAGTTTTCTTACTGTCTTCCTCTGCCTCATAAGGTCTTGGTTCCACCATGAGTTTGGTTGTTTGCCTTTCCTTAGAAGCAGGGGACAGTTATTTGTATATGAAATATAGATTGCCTGCTGCAGGCCGTCTGCGAACAGTTCTAGATCGTAAGTATCATAGATTTTCCGAGAGAAGTCCTCCAGGTAATTCTGGAGTTCATTGTAAAAAAAGGTCCAGTTCGTCCTTTTGGGATCTCTGAACGTCTTCTCCCAGTGATATTCAGATTTCAGTGAGAAGTGGATAAATTGATGGTCTGCCATTGAAGGCTTCTCATCAACATGCCAATTGTGAATATAACTACTTAGTTCAGGGCTGGCTAAGGTTATATCAAGTACTTCCTTTCTTACACTGGTTATAAAGGTCGGCTTGTTTCCTACATTTAAGATATCTAGGTTATTTTCAAGTACAAAGTCTAAAAGAGCTTCACCTCTGTCATTGATATTGGAGCTGCCCCAGATTGTGTGGTGTGCATTCACATCACAACCGAGAATCAATCCCGATTGCTGTTCTGCACACGCTGTCAACAATCTCTTCAGCTCTGCACTCACAGGATCTTTTTCCTCATATGGCAGGTACCCAGAGCCTATCAAGATTTCTCTGGTTCTCCCGCCATTATGAAGAGTTATCTTTGCTACTGCCAAATCCCTAGAACAAAGTTCATGGATCGGCATTGCATCGATGTTGTTGTTAATAAGTAAGCAAGCTCTTGGAGAGGAGCTTGCAAAATCATAAATTAACTTATCTCCACTGTCCTTTAATCCCCTGATGCCTTCTTTGTACAGCCAGGGTTCTTGGATTAGGGCAATGTGGATTCCCTCAGTCCGGAAAACCCCACTGAGGTTGGCTGCAGCAAGTCGTTTATGCTGCAGGTTGGCCTGCAGGAGCTTCATTGACATTGTCAGTGGAAGCTGTAGCAGGTTTTTCCAGAGCCCTAGCCTGCACTTGGGTAAAGCCTATGTAGAATTTACATTCTCTACCCATCAAGGTCTTGGCATCTTGTTCTGGAATACTTACCACAATGGTTCTACCCTCATTACCAGATTTTTGGTTGAGGATTCCCCATTCTGTGGCAGTTAGTCCTCCGTTCTGAGCTTCTACTTTTTGTAGAATCTCTTTACCGGAGAACTTGTTGTATATAGCTGGGATCTTGGCTATAAATTTTTTGGTTTTAACTATTTTGCGTGCCTCGTCAACAAGGAGGGACAAGCCGTTCCATGGTGACATTTCTCTAACAGTTCTGGTCAGCCATTGGCTGCTGTTAGAGTCGGCACAGAGGATAATTATAGCTCCTCCTTCCAGACGACAATATTTGAATTGAGGTCCTGTTCCCGGAGGAACGCCCTCAATCTTAGACATTGCGTCTAGTTGGAAGGTCATCAGCTGTTCTTCTGACAGTTTCTGGTCTGGATATCCTTCCACGACAACTGCCATCTTCACAGCCGATAAGGTGTCACTATAACTAGGGTCTGCCCCGTTTCCGGGTTTAGCCCTCTTTGTTGACATTTTCTCCTGAGAGTGGGGAGTACTACCATCCGACCTTGGCCTCTTAAAAAATTGAACATACTTTTAGACCAAAGTGGCCATGGGTGAAGGGTCTGAAAAGTAAGGATGCGATATCGATGTCGATGTTTTCAAAACATGTATTATTGTATGATGATGTATTTATGTGATGATTGTATTTACCATCGATTTATTGGAGCCGATGTTAGCTTAACATCGATGTTTTGTTTTTGAATGAAAAAAGTATCATAGCAAAAATTAAGAAAAATAACCGTGCCACTAAGTATTTATCAGTGATGGGGACATACGTAAGATCAGAAAGAGTTTTTCCCCTAACAGGTGGGATAGTTATAAAAAAAAAGAAGTCGGCTTAAGGTGGAGAATGTTAACAAACTTCTTTTTTTACAAACTGTAAATAACAAATATTGGTGCATATAATAATTATAGGTCCCAATATTTTTATTTACAGTAAATAAAAAATAAGTTTGTTGTGTTCCCTCCATAAGTTGATAAATAATTAATAATAACTATTAATAATTATTGTTATGTACACCCGCCAAAAAAGAAACCGGACTCTCTTGATCGCAATTGCACAATTTACATCGCAGAACAAAACGGATTGGTAGCAATCGATAGTTATTAATGTTTTCTAAATTTGTTTTAGGGGCCGTCTTCACATAAAATTGTGCGCTTGCTCCGATAATTTCAATACAAACCCCCATCTTTTATCACAAATTTGGATTCTACACACAATTGCAGGCGGATTTGCTGAAAAAAATAATGTATAAAAACGTAGAATTGACCGAGAAAATCCTTAAAAACCATTGAGGGAATGTATGAATGTTCTGAGTTCAATCACATTTATAAATACTTATAAAGACGTGTAGTGGCCAACGCAGTCAGTGACCTGTTGCAGGCGCCTTGGTGTGGAGTCCATTAAGATAGTGACAAACTCAGAATCCATTCTGACTGAATCCCAGTATCTGTTTTGTTTTCACTTTGTGAACAATCCTCAATAACGATAATAATAATTGAATTTGAAAACAGTCTCACTGCGCTACTAATTATGCACGTAATGAGCTGAAATTTGGAATTCCGATGTTTTAGTAACAGTTGAATCACGTGGTGTCCAAATTTGCCCATGTTTCTATTCATAATTTTTATGAATATTAATTTCATAATTGATAAAGAATAAATTTAGTTTGATAGTTAAAATGTTTATAGATTGTGTTTGGGTTTTTGGGTAGCAAAGGATAAAAAAACAATTTCAAAAAAAAATTTATGTTTTTAGCAAATATAACAAAAAAGGTGAAGCACCAATTTAACATATTGATATCTAATTTTCAAACACTTACAAATCGGTGGAATATCCAATAAAATTGATTAACTTCTTTTTTCCGCCTGAAATTGTGTGTAGAATCCAAATTTGTGGATAAAATATCGGGGTTTGTATTGAAATTATCGGATCAAGCACCCAAATTAATATGAAGACGGCCACTGAGACAAATTTTAAACATTGATATTTGTAGAAAACATTAATCGATTGCTGCCTTCCGTTTTGTTCTGCGATTTAATTGTGCAATTCCGATCGGGTGAGTCATTATTTTTTGACAGGTGTACCTACCTAATTATACTTATAGTTGGTTGTACATATGTCAAATTGTTGTAAATGTTATTTTCTTTTTTTATTCATTTTAAAAATAAAATATTTGTTAATTGTTCTTTTAATGTTTTTTAATTTTTTTGAACTTGTGTTTTTACAGTTTAAAAAAACCTTAGTTTTAAATTAAAAAACACGGCAAATAAATTAAATCCATCCACAAACATTAATGTTTGTGGTTACTAAACCAGATTTAAGAAATTGGGGGGGGGGGGGGATCCATCACCTAAGGGAAAGATCCGACCTACCTTCTTGGATATATAGACTAGTTTTAGAATGTGTTTTAACTAGAGACTAGTTTGTGTGTGTTGCCTGGAGACCAATTTTAAAGTGCCTATTCAAAGATGAATAAAATCTATACTGAAGGTAATTTGTAATTAACCTCGTACTAGAGCAGCACAACGTCATGACTGTCCGGGATCCATCACCTAAGGGAAAGATCCGACCTACCTTCTTGGATATATAGACTAGTTTTAGAATATGTTTTAACTAGAGACTAGTTTGTGTGTGTGTGTTGCCTGGAGACCAATTTTAAAGTGCCTATTCTAAGATGACTAAAATCTATACTGAAGGTAATTTGTAATTAACCTCGTACTAGAGCAACACAACGTGATGATCGTCCGGGATCCATCACCTAAGGGAAAGACCCGACCTACCTTCTTCGATATATAGACTAGTTTTAGAATGTGTTTTAACTAGAGACTAGTTTGTGTGTGTGTGTTGCCTGGAGACCAATTTTAAAGTGTCTATTCTAAGATGACTAAAATCTATACTGAAGATAATTTGTAAATAACCTCGTACAAGAGCAGCACAACGCCATGACCGTCCGGGATCCATCACCTAAGGGAAAATTCCGACCTACCTTCTTGGATATATAGACTAGTTTTAGAATGTGTTTTAACTAGAGACTAGTTTGTGTGTGTGTTGCCTGGAGACCAATTTTAAAGTGTCTATTCTAAGATGACTAAAATCTATACTGAAGGTAATTTGTTATTAACCTCGTACTAGAGCAGCACAACGTCATGACCGTCCGGGTATTGCTAATTTTTAGTTAACGTCGTACTAGAGCAACACAACGGGCTATTGACGACGGTCCGGGATCAGTCCCTTAAGGGAAAGAACCGTGGACAACACCTCGTAATTTTGAACCACGGTCAGATGACGAAGCAACACCTGAGCTGGCACCCCACTCTCCAAACTTCCCATGACCGTCCGGGATCCATCACCTAAGGGAAAGATCCGACCTACTTTATTGGATATATAGACTAGTTTTAGAATGTGTTTTAGAGACTAGTTTGTGTGTGTGTTGCCTGGAGACCAATTTTAAAGTGCCTATTCTAAGATGACTAAAATCTATTCTGAAGGTAATTTGTAATTAACCTCGTACTAGAGCAGCACAACGACATGACCGTCCGGGATCCATCACCTAAAGGAAAGATCCGACCTACCTTCTTGGATATATAGACTAGTTTTAGAATGTGTTTTAACTAGAGACTAGTTTGTGTGTGTGTTGCCTGGAGACCAATTTTAAAGTGCCTATTCTAAGATGACTAAAATCTATACTGAAGGTAATTTGTAATTAACCTCGTACTAGAGCAGCACAACGACATGACCGTCCGGGATCCATCACCTAAGGGAAAGATCCGACCTACCTTCGTGGATATATATGGACTAGTTTTAGAATGTGTTTTAACTAGAGACTAGTTTTAGAATGTGTTTTAACTAGAGACTAGTTTGTGTGTGTGTTGCCTGGAGACCAATTTTAAAGTGCTAATTCTAAGATGACTAAAATCTATACTGAAGGTAATTTGTAATTAACCTCGTACTAGAGCAGCACAACGTCATGACCGTCCGGGATCCATCACCTAAGGGAAAGATCCGACCTACCTTCTTGGATATATAGACTAGTTTTAGAATGTGTTTTAACTAGAGACTAGTGTGTGTGTGTGTGTTGCCTGGAGACCAATTTTAAAGTGCCTATTCTAAGATGACTAAAATCTATACTGAAGGTAATTTGTAATTAACGTCGTACTAGAGCAACACAACGTGATGATCGTCCGGGATCCATCACCTAAGGGAAAGATCCGACCTACCTTCTTGGATATATAGACTAGTTTTAGAATGTATTTTAACTAGAGACTAGTTTGTGTGTGTGTGTTGCCTGGAGACCAATTTTAAAGTGCCTGTTCTAAGATGACTAAAATCTATACTGAAGGTAATTTGTAATTAACGTCGTACTAGAGCAACACAACGTGATGATCGTCCGGGATCCATCACCTAAGGGAAAGATCCGACCTACCTTCTTGGATATATAGACTAGTCTTAGAATGTGTTTTAACTAGTTTGTGTGTGTGTTGCCTGGAGACCAATTTTAAAGTGTCTATTCTAAGATGACTAAAATCTATACTGAAGGTAATTTGTTATTAACCTCGTACTAGAGCAGCACAACGTCATGACCGTCCGGGATCCATCACCTAAGGGAAAGATCCGACCTACTTTCTTGGATATATAGACTAGTTTTAGAATGTGTTTTAACTAGAGACTAGTTTGTGTGTGTGATGCCTGGAGACCAATTTTAAAATGTCTATTCTAAGATGACTAAAATCTATACTGAAGGTAATTTGTTATTAACCTCGTACTAGAGCAGCACAACGTCTTGACCGTCCGGGATCCATTACCTAAGGGAAAGATCCGACCTACCTTCTTGGATATATAGACTAGTTTTAGCATGTGTTTTAACTAGAGACTAGTTTGTGTGTGTGTTGCCTGGAGACCAATTTTAAAGTGCCTATTCTAAGATGACTAAAATCTATACTGAAGGTAATTTGTAATTAACCTCGTACTAGAGCAGCACAACGTCATGACCGTCCGGGATCCATCACCTAAGGGAAAGATCCGACCTACCTTCTTGGATATATAGACTATTTTTTGAATGTGTTTTAACTAGAGACTAGTTTATGTGTGTGATGACTAGACTGATGACGGTCCGGGATCAATCCCTTAAGGGAAAGATCCGAGGATTTTTGACACCTCGTAATTTTTGAACCACGGTCAGATGACGAAGTCACACCTGAGCTGGCACCCCACTCTCTAAACTTCCACTCCAACCCAACGTGATTATACTGAAGGGTAAAGGTGCCAACACTTCCATAAAATATGTAAATTTTCAGTCATGCTGTCCAACCCCAGTAAGGGGCCGCGGTAACCCTTATGGAAGAGTTACGGATTAGTAACCGGAGAGTTACAAGTTCGAATCCAACCAAAGACCATCGTGTAGACCATCCAAGACTGGCGCACGTTAAATCTCGTGCCCTCAAATGTCCTCATTATGGCGTGGTGGGGACGTTTGGAGAGTGGGGTTAGAGCTCAGGTGGGACGTCGTCGTCTGACCGGGGTTCAAAACTTCCTGGTCGTTCGCGGTAGGTCCTTCATTTCCCATGAATCACTGGAAATTCGCTATAAAAATCATTTCAACGAACGGCTCGCGAACGGTTCGACCTCGCATATGTATACGCACCTTAAAACAAGTCTCTTGGTACCACACTCTCTACAACTAGTCTGTTGGGGACGTATTTCCGAACTATGCAACTCACTTTAAAACTAGTCTGTTGGGAATACAAAAACTTGTCCCTACGTGACATTCTCCAAAACTAGTCTAAGTAACAAACATTAAAGGTAGTCTGAAGGCGAAACTTTAAAACTAGTCTCTAGGTAACAGAATGTAGGCAAATAACACCGTACTGGAGCGGCACAACGGTTTAATGACAACGATCTGAGAGCCATCCAGAAAGGAAAGATTCGAGGGCAACACCTCGTAATTTTGAACCACGGTCAGTTACGCCCCACTCTCCATACTTCCACACCATGCCAAGGTGAGGAAATTTGAGACCATGACAGATTGAACGTGCACCAGCCTCCGCATTCAGGATGGTCTTTGGCTAAACCGAGTTTCAAACTCGTAACCCTCCGGTTGTAAGCCCTTACTATTCCAACTGGGCTACCTATTGGCATATTTGTCCAGACTGCTTCAAATAACGTCAAGTAAATTGACCTACACACAAGGTAGGTAGCTGAAATTACATCGCACTGGAGCAGCACAACGGGCTAGTGTCGACGATCTGAGATCCATTTCGAAGGGAATCATACACTAGGAAGGCTTTACTGACATAGAAGAGAGAACTACACTCAGGAATTAATCAAATCTACCTCGACTATAACTCACAATCTGTTAGAGTAGTGTGCAAACCCACTGAGTCATGATAAACCACCGGAAGGCGAGACTTTTATTTCCGAGCAACTCAATACCCTCACTTGTCGCACAAAACTAGTCTCTAGGTAACACTACATTTCAAAGACATTTTTTAATTTTAAAACAGCCCCTCAAATAAAGACTAACGATGCAAATATAGCCCCCTCCGATTAACATCGTGGGTGCGCCCCTGTCCGTGAGAGTTAATATCACATCTCTTTTCTCTGCGAAGTACCAACCCCATATATTCAGTGTGAATGCCCTCGTATATCAACGATGACATTGAAAAGAGATTCCATAAAAAAGGCTAAAAACAGCCTTACGTTGTCCGAAACGGCTTATCGCTGGCGTGACGTATTAAGTAATTAGAATACTTCATTTATATAGTGTGCTTGACGAAGTGCTATTATGGGCTGCAAAGAAGATTATGAGCCGCCTTCTCTACAGTGTGATCCTTCTGTTCAAATTCACTTAACTAGGAAGTATTTATAATGCTCTTAAATCGCGAGGACAATGAAAATATTTCAGATCAAAGGAAGCAAAAGGTAGGATCGTTCAGATGAGGACAAGCGTTTCTCTATTTGAATAAAATAATACGCTTTTATTTTTACTTTGTCTTATTATTTCTATTTCGTAATGTGCGTGATTCGTGCAAGAGTGAAGAGAAACCCCATCTGGATTCATGTTTCCAACTCATTTCGAAAACGGCGTGGTCTCAGTTGCGTCGAACCATTAAGCGACGAGAACAACGTGATTGACAGATGAGTCAGTATTTCCATCCGTCAGTGTTGCGTCAACGGTAGTTCGATTTTGATCAACTTTGTCAACGTAATAGTGACGTCACACCGACCTACTTAAACGAATCAAATTCCAGCGGCTATTGTTTGGACATCGAGAACTTATTTCCATGTCGTGTTGGTGATCGTGAAAGTTTGATGGCAAACTTTTCGACTACATTCTTCTCGAAATATTTATGTTCTTATTTGCTGAATCCTTTTCATGAATCTACCAAACAAAACAATGCTTGGCTATCATTTGCAGATTCCAATTTTCTAGATCAAAATAGCCAGAATTCTTAAATACCGTTTCTTTTAGTCGAATCTATGATGCGTTAAGAAAAGTTGAAGTTCAGAGTTTCTCTTGTAGAATACTAGCCACTGCGTGGCTAGCCCGGCATTGCCAGTGCCCGTTTTGGCGTTGACCGTGGTGTTGGTTTGCCGTGATGTAAGGTATTAATCTGATGTAAAATTTTCCTCAGATTTCAAATCCGATTTTACGAAAACGAACTTACCAATCCCAGTCAAAATGTTTTTTTATTTTTTTGCTCCCATTTGCTCAAATGGAATAGGGCAGGAAATGTAATATGTTTTTTTTTTTTTTTTTTTTTTTTTTTTTTTTAAGTTCAATTCCGCAGTTTTCAAATTTGTTGAAATTTTCAATCTATTTTTAACGATTCCGATTTTACGAAAACAAACTTAACAATCCAAGTCAAAATGTTTTTTACTGTTTTTGCTCTCATTTGCTCAAATGGAATAGGGCAGGTAATGAAATCTGTTTTGTTTTTTTAACGCGAAGGGCAGAAGAAGCAATCTGTTTTTGGAAAGAGAAAGTTCACGGGGACGTCACAATCTCTCTTGCGAAAATATAATATATATTCAATGTAAAAATTATTTATTGAAAGAAAATCATATTTTTAAGTATCGATCTAAAGTGAAATTTTCCGCATATTTCAAATCCGTTGAAATTTTTACTCCATCTTTAACGGTCTAGGAGATAGAAAAATAACTAAGTGACTCCAGTTAAAATATTATTTGTTTTTATCGTTAGGCTAGAAAATCATTCCTCCGCGCAAAATCAAAACGGAAACGAAAAAAATAAATTTAGAATCTGATCTCTTTTATCAACACCTCGTATAGCAAGTGTTGCTTCTATGCTGTTGTATTCAATTTTGATTAAATTTCATTAAATTAATTTTAAAGTGTTCTAGATTGAATTTTAAAATTCGCCTCGACCCTAAAATTGCAAAAAATTCGAACTACCTGTGTGCCAAATCCCATTACTGTAAGTGCCATAGATTCGTCAAGACTTTGATCACAAGAAATAAACAAACATTTCCTTTTATAATATTAGAGAAGTGGTTCAATCTGTCTTATAACCTTCCAAAATAATCAGATGATCAAAGCAATTATTATGTGTATCAAACTGTTGAATTTTCCAAACAAAATGCATGCATCACTTTGGTTTCTAAGTAATACTTTTTGATTATTATTAATCAATTAATTCATAATTGAAAAATAATTAATTGATAGGTGTATCGAGTTTGAGTGCAATCGACTCATCAGTATCTCAAACCAGGTGTGTAAAATGTTAGTTAATCTCTGGTAGTTTTTGAGGTACAGTCCTTCATTCATAACGGCATCATTTTGACTTGTTTGGTGAAAGCGTCCTAAAATGCAATTTTGAATTTAATTGGAGAAAATGTTTCCTATTCACGTCAACTTTAGTAAGATATATATTATACGCTATAGATTAGTGAAAAATCTCACGAGTAGACATGGCAATCCTGATTATCTAAGAGTGAATAATTTAAAATAATTTCCCGAATATTTCTTGAAATAATTATTAATGTTTCATTGAAAAATAGGCTCTAATTTTAATAAAAATAAAACTTGACAATCCATGAAACTGAAGATACTAAAACACTCTATGTGACATGCATTTTAAAATTCTAAATATTGAAACCTACTCCCAATGATTTTTCTCTCATATTCCCATTAAATATGTGTTTCTATTTAAGAAAATTTTATATTTATATTTAAAAATATTATATTTAAAATTTAAAAAATTTATATTTATATTTAAAAATGGGTGTTTCTACTTAAAATTTGTGGGAATAATTTCTAAATGAATATGAAGACGGACTCTTATGCAAGTAAAATGCGTATTTATTTGTAATAGGGTAGGTGCGCCAAATATCGCCTATCCTAACTATTTTTCTGTATCTCAGCCTCCTGTGTTGTGAAATCAAGCTGGAAACTAAAGGAATATCACTAGGAACTATTCTCCTATATTCCAAGTGTATTCTATTATATTCCAAGTGTAATTGTTGTAGTTTGTTTATTTTTAAAATTGCATTTTAATGGGATGTTCTACATGGAATATTTTAGAATACGAGTAACAGTAGCAAACGATATTTTTCTGTATTCAGAGCAATAAAGTATTTATCGTTCCATTAAAGTTGTAGTTAAAGAATATACGATAAATTATTACAGTAGAGAACCTCATTATTACGAACACTATTATAACGGACGTCGCTTATAACAGATAATTAAAAAAACTTGTTTTAATAATAAAGGATGCTGAAAATTTAATAATAATAAATTAAGTTTTTTATTTGATTTTTATAAATACTTTTTATAGCTAATAACTGTAATTGATGTACACCTATAATAATTATTTGTTATATCGAATTTTCATTAAAACAGACAACCTTTAGTCTCTACTAGTCCGTTATGAGGTTCCACTGTAATGGCACTTTTTATTTGATTCCAGGGTGGGACTTTACCTTTACCTCACAGGGATACCTTTTTGACAAGATGCACAAGCTTTCGGAGAAATTTTTTCAGCTAGTCAAAAAAAAAAAAAAAATAGCGCAATGAAAAAAATATTGTTATGAGAGAATTTATGTTTAGAAAAGGTAGTCGATTTTATATTCGCCATTTCGAGGATAATAATGAGGATAATCCGAAAAGCATAGTGCTGATATTGAGCATGAGTATTTACTTAACAAAAAACTGGTAATAGCTACAACCCAAAACGTCTTTTCTTCACATAGCATTGATTAATGCTCAATCACAAAAGCTACTTGTGTTACTCAATTCCTCTTTTTATACCACTATTTTTGACTGTCACGGATAAAATCTTACAACCACCTGTAGCGTTCAGAATGTAGTGCTCGAATTGTGTACAGGATAAGTAAAATTCACAAGATGAGCAGGGATGTACCTAGGTTAACAATCTGTTTGGGGCTACATTTTTTACTGTAAGCTCTTTACTTAGGAGCGATTTTAAAATTACTTTCGAATTTAGTAATTTTTGAGTGTTAATTAGTGAATAATTTTATGTAAGTTACCAAAAGATTATAGTGGAAGTATGTCCCCAAGATTATTTAGAGTGTGTTATCTAGAGTCTAGTTTTGGAATATTTTACTTAGATATTAGTTTTAGACTATGTTACCAGGGGGGGGGGGGAAGGCGAGTTTTTGAGTATGTTACCAAGAGACTAGTTTTTGAGTGTTATACAGAGACTAGTTTTAGAGTGTTATACAGACTAATTTTGGAATGTATTACCAAGAGACTATCTTAAGAATGTGTACCTACAGACTAATTTTACAGTGGGTGACCTAGGTAAGAGATTCAAAGTGACTACTCGGAGACGAGTAGAAGCTATATTGAAGAGAAAAGGTGTCAGAGTTTTAAGGAACAATATTAAAATTTTCAAATATTTTATCCAATTCCAGAAATAAGAAATGGAGCACTTTTGTTAATGGACTATGAAAGCAATGAATAAATATCAGTTGACTGAAAGGAGAAAATATTAAAACACCTTTATACACGATTTTTAAATAATCAATCAATGATTTAAAAAGCATACTTTTTATACGGTCTGAAACGGTTACGGCTAGGAATCTGACTATTCTCCATTTGATAATGTAACCAAGTGTTATGATATTAAGATGTGCTCTGGATGGAAGAGTTGTAGCACCCCACCTAAGGATGCCAAAAGTATTGAACTAAATTTTTGTCATGTGCAAAATATTTTCGTGTACCATCTTCGATTACATAGTTTTTCTATGAAAACAAGTTCTTAACTCAGTGGCTTTTAAAGAGTTGAATATAAATTTGTAAACACCCCTAGATAAATATTACTATTAATTTTTCCTCTAAAAAACATTTGCGAAGAGCGTCATTGGAATGAAGATGCAAATACCGAAATGCATCTCAACAACCATTATTGCGTTATTGAAGCGAAAACTATATGAACTCCGACTACAGAAATAACGTAAAGTATAATCATGGAAATTAATGAGTCATTTCTAATTGCGGTAGGTAATGGCCGTTGAAATGAAGTCGAGCGTTTATTTGAGACTGAACTTACCTATTGAGTTTCACGTTTTTGTCGATTTGAACGCGGGCGACTAGTGGAAGGCATAATTCGAGCACATCACATCACTTTACCAATCACAAAACAGTGACTTCCTGTTCAGAGATTACTATTGTGAAACATAACTTCCACATATTATAAATAGTCTGTTTCAACGAGATATCTCGTTTACTGGTAAATTTTGTTACGAACGAGATTTTTCGTAAAGACAAAACTCCCTATTACTATAAAAGGGAGTGAAGATCCTATTAGGAGAAACAAGTTGTACCATAACGAGAGCTTGTGATAGTTTGGAACATGTTTTTACACACTAGAGATTGGCAACAACAGATCAGTTTTCGAAGTGAAGATAATCACCAGGCGAATAAAAAGAAATAAAATTCAGAAAAACGTAATAAACACCCTTCTACCAATGCCGACCAACCGGTATAGTGGTTAAGGTGTTAGCCTCTAGATCGGAAGGTCCCTGGTTCGAATCCGGGTCCGGGAATGGATGTTTGTAAACGTATGGTGTAGAGGCGGCTGGTGCACCTTAAATCTGTCGTGGCCGAAAGTCCTCACGTTGGGTTGGTGTGGAAGTTTGGAGAGTGGGGTGCCAGCTCAGGTGTTGCTTCGTCATCTGACCGTGGTTCAAAATTACGAGGTGTTGTCCTCGAATCTTTCCCTTAAGGGACTGATTCCGGACCGTCGTCAATAGCCCGTTGTGTTGCTCTAGTACGACGTTAACTAAAATTACCAAATTACCAAAATTACCCTTCTACCAAATTACAAAAACAGATATAACACCGTAAATCTCAAAATAAAAACTGTTACATTTTTTAAACTTATTCATGTCATTTACTAGCTTTGCATATGCACGAAAGAAAGAATATTTCTTAGTTTGGCTGGTTGGTTAATTAATGGATAGACACACAGGGAAATTTTTTACACAGAGCTACAAAATTACCACAACCACGAAAGCTCACTAAATGGCATATGTCAAGGCTTTTAACTTTTATCCAGCCCTATTTTAACTAAACAAGTAATTTGGTTCATGACAGTTTATGTTCCCTCTAAGCAATATTTACAAGGATATAAATTAAGTACTCCTATTTACGGCACTGTAGACAAACTACTGATGTATATCCTTATTTGTTTGACAACCAGCACCAAGTCTCTTTCCACATTATCACCTTCCACCAAAAGTGCAGACATTTATGCCTCAGCTAGGTAGGTAGTTGAATTAATGTCGAACTGGAGCAACACAACGGCCAGTTGGCAACGGGATCAATCCCGAAGGGAAAGATGCGAAGATAATATCATTCAGGTGAGACCTCGTCATTTTGAACCATGGTAAAGAGGTCACACCTGAGCTGGCACCCTGCTCTCCAAACTTCCACGTCACGCCAACGTGAGGACATTCGAAGCCACGACGGATATGAAGTGTACCAGCTCCTCTTGTACACGACGGTCTTTGGTTAGCTCAACTTTCAAGCTCAACAATCCGGTTGCTAATCCGCTGATCTTCGAGCCGGGCTATTAATAGCTCGGAAGCATCCGAGGAAACTCATCGTCATCCTTCAAAATATCTCATTTCCTTTTCAGTAATCCTGAAACGAAATCGAAGACGATCGAATGACTCATTTTGTAACCCCTTTGATTCTACCCTGTTTTACTTTCGAAACATTATCATTAACCATTTCTGATTTCGTAAATGAGACTGCTGATAGATTGTGATCTATCGATTCGTCTTGTTCTTTCTTCCCCCTCATTATCCTTTAATATATCTCTCATCACCCTCGTTATATCTATTTTATACACCACCTACTTGTCATCGTCCTACCTATTTCAATATATCATCAACTCTGGTCGTTATTTTATCATCGTCGTTTTAATTATAAAATACCACCATTTTAATCCTCCTTTTGTGAAAACCTATCTATGTGAATTTAAAATGTGTACAATTTTTTTGGCCAATGTGCACGTGATCGAACATAGCTGACCTCTTTCAATTCCCCGAACCTGTTGTGTTGCTCCAGTGCGATATTAATTTAACTACCAACCATGACACTACTCTTGTCTATATTGGCCTCAGATCAACAATCTATGACAGAGCGTCATTTCATACTTCGAATAAAATGCAACCCTCATTTTCTTCTGTTTCCTCGTTCATTATTCACAAGGCAATTTAATAATTTCTTGAGACCTAAAAATAAGTTTATAAAAAAAAAACAGAGACCTTCAAATTGAAGTTTATTCAGCTAAACAGGTAGAACTGAGTAATGCAAACACAATAATGCCCATTCACTCTGGTTCCATTAATCCCATTAAATATTTGTAGAGTGACTTTATTTACGAAACACCTCATATTACCCCTCGGAGCATATCCTTATGTGAGTCCCGAGGTACCCTAGTGATCTTTTTACCCGTGGAATTTACTGCCTCTGGTAAACATGGGGATCGCGACCCCGGAATGCCCAAACGATCTTTCTCTACTGTCCATCCTTTCTCTTCACAATTACTTGATATTGTTTACCTTGTGTTTGGAACAGCTTGGCCGAGTGTGCCCCTTCCGTCATGAAACCCAAACACAATCAATCCCGAAAGAACTTTTGGGTGATCCTCACAACAATAATCTATTTTTATTCATTTCTGACATCGTTTATGAATTTATATTTAATATCTTGACTAGTTTCAATTTTAAATTTCTAAATATCATATCAGTCTTGATTTTGCCTAGAATTTTTTTTGTCTTGTGCTAGGCTCAGCTTGGGCATGTATGGTCCGTGTGCCATAAAAATCAACCAACCTAAGATACCCGCAGCAACTGTCTTAATCATCTGATAAGAGTCGAGGGTACTCAAACGGCACTAAGTGGACTAGACAGTACGAGCTCTTTGGGCAAGACAAGAATTTTCCCATTTGCAAGACTCCGAAACAAGGCATTGTCCGATAGCTCCTCTTTCCACACTAGGAACCCTGTGAAGTATCTTTGGTATGAGTCAGTTAGAAACCAATAAAATAAGCTCTTCTATTTTAACTACTTTTCCCACCATTTTCAATCTTGCTCAAATCATTCATGCATAGACAGTCGCTTCTGTGCGATTCCATGAGCATTTCTTTTTTTACCATTCACTTTCTGACGATCAAATCCGACTGTTGAAGACGCAACGATCCATGCAGATGGATTATGACAGCTGCACAAGTGATATTTAGGCTCTTTTTAAGGATTGGCCCTCTGCTTGGATCCGATCATGCATACTGAGCCGCACTCATCAGGAATTGTAACACCTGAGCACATTAAGCCGAGAGGTTTCAACAAACGGCTCGACAGGACCGCTTTAATGGGCTCGTATAGTTTAATTTTAAACTTAAAGCATTTTTTCATTTCATTTTTGACGGGAAAAATATCTTTTGTTGAAAAGTCAAATTGCGAGTGGTGTGTAAAATAAACACGTTTTCTACATTAAAAAGGTACATTTTACTTTCGAATATTCCCAAGAAAAGGTCACTGGTACCTGTATGCTGGTACCTGGTAACTGTACTAAATTAACCCTCTAAGTGGTTTTGACATGATATCTCATAAATCAAAATCCAACCACAAATTTGTTAGTGTCGAGATGTCTAGTTATAGAGGTATTGTCGATTTTTGGATGATGACGAGATACCTCGTCCATCAATATTTGGTCAGTTTTGTGGTTGTTAGACGAGATACTACATTGAGACAACCTCCTAGAGGGTTAAGCACCCTCGATACCTTCCTCTAAAAAAAAATTTAAGAACAAACTGGTGAAAACTGGTAATAGAGAATGTCCGGTTGGTAATTTACCGCTGTTTAGTGTGGTTTTGAATTCCTAAGCTCTTCGCCGTTTCGTTTCATGTTTGTCCGCTTAGCGGATTCTCGGTCCAACCTGTTTTGATCGTGGTTCAAATTTTCGACGATCTTTCGCTTCGAGATTGGTCTCTGACCGTCACATATAGCCCATTCTGTTGCTCGTGCTCTGTTAATTAACTACCTACATACCTACCTAGATCAACAAAATATTAAGTACTAGGGGGCCCGCCCCCTGCTCGCTAACGCTCGCCAACCCCCGGAGGATTGCTTCGCAATTCTCATTGGTTCGCTGCGCGAACCTATGCTCGCTTTGCTCGCATCAATGAAGACATGTATCCTAGCAGAAGGGATTGATTACAAAATATATTCCAAAAAAATATTTTTCAAATCTAAATTTGTTGTATTACATAAAAGATATATACAGTACCTCTGGAATCAGAATTTAGATGAAAACTTTGAGCAAATTTTTACTTGCAATGTGAGCGCTGCTTTGGAAATTGAATACCCAGTATGTGGTTTGTGTGTACATTTCCCCAGTACTCGAGCCACCCATACACTTTTTGACTGAGTTTGTTGTCGAAAGTTGTAGTGCACGCGTCTTGTTGTACTATAATTGTTAGCCTTGAAAAGGACCGTTTTTTAAATAGCCCTGAAAAGATCCTCCGCTTTCTTAGATTTCTATTACGAACCGCAACAGCTCGTCTAAAATTCATTTTTTTCAATAAAATTTCATCCGATAACGCTATAGATTCAAATGACTCGCGAGGCTCCTAGTAAACAAACAATCGCACAATGTTGCCAAAACGCGGTAACAAATAACGTCTTTTTTGCGTGCCACGTAAGAGAAATATATATATAGATAGCCATGATCTGGCTCTTGCACCATAAAATCTGTACCCAAACCAAACCATCAGAATATTAAACAAGATAATACTATTTATATACCTTGTTGAGTCTTTACCTCGAATATTTGTATACTTTATAGCCTTGATGGATTGATGCAAAAGTTCGTCCCGTTTTTGAGTATAGGCATTGCATCGCAAACTCGAAGTCTACATCACAAGTGTGAAGTTTTGATATTGTTTCAACGAAGGAATTTCAGCAAGTACTACTTGGGAAAAAAATTGTGTTTTTTGGTTGTGTTTTCAAAATTTTGTCAAGCATTCAAATTGGCAGATAATAAGAATTTTCGACAAATGCTTTTTTATTTTAAAAAGGGCAAGTATGTTCCGCAGACTCAAAAAAATGATATTTGTCGTGTATGACGAGTGTGTCCTTGATATTCCCCGTGCCGTAAGTGATTCAGAAAGTTTCGTCACCTGGATCAGTTCTTTAACCAAAAACTTCAGAACTTCTAAGAGCGTAGGATTATGCAGCTACGGAGATGGAGAAAGGTCGTCGAACAGAACGGCACATACTATATTAAATAGATGTAATTTATAATAAAAATAAAATAATTTTTTTTTCAAAATTTGTCAAAAAAACGGGACGAACTTTTGCATCATCCCAATACCACGAATATTTGTATACTTTAGCAGCCTTAATATAACCATTTGGAGGAGATGGGACACCACCCCCGAAAGGGTTAAATAAATACAAAGGATTGCTTGAAATTATGGGCAATGGCCCCTGAAATTCGGCTTTCCAATTGGGATTCGAGTCAAAGTCGTTGTCCATGAAATCACTGACCTTACGTGACGGTCGTTCTTCCTCAACGAGGCGATTTTTCTTTTGTTCAACTCAGTGATCCAAAATAAACTTCAGCTTTTGTCGTTTCCGTACAGTTGCACGAGATCCATCGAGGAACTTCAGATCGCGGAACCTGATTTTGGCAGGTGAGTATTTCGTTTGTGATAACGAATATTCCAGTCTTTCCGATTCGATTCAATTGCTTCGTGATTTGTGCTTTTCCACAGGGTGCACGATGAAATTGCTGGCGAAGTATCGGAATAGACCCGAAAAGAGGGAGCAGGGGAAAGTACGAAGCTATATTTTTTTAATAACGGCGGCATTTTTAAATTGGGAAAAATTTGGTTATTTTTTTAATTAACGTCGTACTTGAGCAACCCAACGGGCTATTTAATAGTGGGATTCTTTAAATAAACAGAAATATTTAATTGAATTTTTTCTGTACAGCAGTATCGATCTCATTAGGTGCACCACAGCATACAATCTTGCGTTGTTTATGAAAATCCGTGGAATTTTGAAAATTGACAATGACACATGTTCACACATTGTAACACCCTTTTCCAAATATGTGACAATGACTCTACAAGTGATTTTGACGAGATACCTCGTCTTTCAAGATCAGATTAATTTTGTTAATAACGATATATCTCGTCCTCAAGATGCAGCCGATTTTTTTATGATGACGAGGTTGGGATTTTTGTTTTCTTCTAATGTCGAGATATCTCGTCCATGTAAAGAGATGGTCATTTTTCTTACAATCACAAGATGCCTCATCGATACCACCACCTTGAGGCTTAAAATGTTCACTATCACTAATGTAACTTAAAAAGATAGTTAAAAAAAGAGTTGCAAATATCAGGGCATTAGGGAACAACGTTTGTTGCCAGTTTTCAGTTTCATACCGTGCCGTGAAATTTCTCCTGGAATTTGTCGTTTAATGTGTTACTCCGTTAATTAAAATATCTACCTACCTACCTGGAATTTGCATTTTTGTTTTCATGAATAAATCTTTTTAGTTGGAATAATCTGATCATACAAATATTCGAATTTGTCAAAAACCTCACATCCAGAGCGCCTAAATATAACAGAGTAGCAAATGTCAGTAATCACTCAACAAGAAAACATTTTTAAAATTTTTTACACTGAAATTGAAGTAATTGGTAATTTTTTTGTTAACGTCGTACTAGAGCAACACAACGGGCTATTGACGACGTTCCGGGATCAGTCCCTTAAGGGAAAGCACTGAAATTGAAGATCGATTGAAGTCTCCATATATCCGGATCTCAAAAATTTTTTAACGCCGCAGTGGAACAAAACAATAGGTTATTGGCGACGATCCAGGGTCAATACCCAAGAAAAGATCCGAGAACAACAGCAAATAATTTTGAACCACGGTCAGATGAATGAAGTTAGCAACTGAGCTGACACCCCACTTTCCAAATTTCGGTGCTAAGAAATCTCGTATTGTGAAGGTTTTAGTGGCTCAACACACCGACGTATAATTTTGGTCATCCAAATGGAATATGCCATTAAAAATCAGCAAAGATTCATTTAATGACGTTGGCCTGATAAAACTACAATGTGATACAAGATTTCTGTCACTCCCCCCCCCCCCCGTTGATTGATAACAAATTTTAAATGTAATTTAGTACTGTCGCACTGCAACATAAATGTCCTAATACTCTTGATTCCAATACCCATTAAATTAATACAGTTAATACGTAAGTTAGTTTAATGGGTATAGATTTTATGATAGACTTTTTTGTGGAAACGTTTTTACCCTGCTTTTTATGTCGCTAGGGAAGAATTTATTTTTAAAAAAAACCTTTTTAAGCTTAACAAAAAATAATTAAAGAATTAACAAAAAATAATTAAAAAATAACGAAAAGTATTTAAAAACAGGAAAAATCAATACAAATAATTACTTTATTACTATGTAAGTATTTCCTTTCCAAAAAATTTTACTTTTTCTGAAATTTTGTTACAGATATTTGTACCTTAAATCAGTCGTGGCAGAAAGTCCTCATGTTGGGCGGTATAATGGTTAAGGTGTTAGCCTCTAGATCGGAAGGTTCCTGGTTCGAATCCGGGTCCGGGCATGGATGTTTGTAAACGTATGGTGTAGAGGCGGCTGGTGCACCTTAAATCTGTCGTGGCCGAAAGTCCTCAAGTTGGGTTGGCGTGGAAGTTTGGAGAGAGTGGGGCGCCAGTTCAGGTGTTGCTTCGTCATCTGACTGTGGTTCAAAATTACGAGGTGTTGTCCTCGGATCTTTCCCTTAAGGGACTGATCCCGGACCGTCGTCAATTGTGTTGCTCTAGTACGACGTTAACTAAAATTACCATTACCATTACCTCATGTTGGGTTGGTGTGGAAGTTTAGAGAGTGGAGTGTCAGCTCAGGTGTTACCTCGTCATGTGACCGTGGTTCAAAATTACGTCCTCGGATCTTTACCTTAGGGGATTGATCCCAGACCGTCGTCAATAGCCCGTTGTGTTGCTCTAGTACGACGTTAACAAAAATTACCAAATTACTTTAAGAATATTAGTAATTCGTAATTTTTTAATTAACCTCAGACTAGAGCAACACAACGGGCTATAGACGACGGTCCGGGATCAATCCCCGAATTGAAAGATCCGAGAACAATACCACGAAATTTTGAACCACAGTCAGATGAGGAAGAATATTAGTACTTACGAGAACACTTTTTGGATAGAGCCCTTGTCTTTAAAAATAATAATTTTCCGGAATGGTACTGGTAATTTTAATTAACGTCGTACTAGAGCAACACAACGGGCTATTGACGACGGTCCGGATCAATCCCCTAATTGAAAGATCCGAGAACAACACAACGTAATTTTGAACCACGGTCAGATGACGGAAGAATACTTGTACTCACGAGAACATTTTTTGAGATGGAGCCCTCGTCGTTAGAAATAATAATTTTCCGGGAATAGGTCTCACAAAGGATGACAACCACTGCTCTAGACGATTCAATTGAAAGTGAAAGAATCTGTCTAACCAAAGTGAATTTGCATACGGGGTCAATGGTGCTGCGAGGGTCGTTGATCGGACACTCAGCGGTGCAAGCAGCAATTAGACGCCTTATTCTATCGAATAATTTTCTCGCTTTGTTTCCGAGGCGCGGCTACGCATGGCCGGAGCTTCTATAGCATACTGAGCCATTGAACCATTGACCATGGATGCGGTTCCGCTTCCCTGGTCTCATGCTTTACCGAAGAAAGTGATTCATCTTCTCCCTTATCTTTCAATTTCCTTCCTTTAGAGCTCATCCTCAATTTCTCTTCAATTTGGAAAAGTTGTCGTCACCCTTTGAGGGAATTTTTGTTTTTGAATGATGCTCTGAAAACGATCAGATTTGGAACCATTCGTATTGGGCGAATAGTTGAGAACTTTTATTAGTATTTTATATTTTTATCAACAGAATAGGAAGATAATTTTACTAAATCCTTTGTATAGGTTTACCTGGCCCACTGACTTTTGAACAAAAGAAGTAATGTATAAAGAATTTTGGATTAAACTATTACATTAACTCTGAGAGATTTCCACGCATGTATTCTTTTTGTAACTAGCAGATTGTCGAGATTTGCTAGTGGTCACTTGCGGGGCTGTTTTTATAACCACGGTATTAAGGAGTTTTGGTATGCTCTAAATGTGGTGAGGAGAGTACATCCCCAGAGCAACATCCTCTCTCCTCTCCAGCTCTCCAGACAGTTTTTTGAGACGGATCCTTTGCAGGCCCTTGACTTTTTGAGTGTGTGGGGACTCATGGATGCTGGCTAGCTGCCGCTAGTCAGTGAAGGAACAGTAACAACCCGTATGACTTCTAAACAGTTTATGCCTTCTTAGCCAATAGAATGGTGTTTTGTTGGATTATTTAAGCAATTCTATGTAACTCAAGTCATTAGATGCGTTTTAATTACCATTACACTATAAGGGATGTTCACGATGCTCAGAGAGTTATGGACAAATTAACGTATGGTTAGTAACGTTAAGATTTCTGTAGAGACAATATGAGAGAAAATCACGCCGACTTTGACCCCCAAACCGATTTGTGCTGATATATTCTGATATTAGCAAAAAAATAGGTAGGTATTTTATTTAACGGCGCAGTGGAGCAACACAACGGGAGATTGGCAAGGGTCCGGGATGAAACCAGAAGGCAAAGATGCGAAGATACCACGTTATTTGATCGGATCTTTCCCTTAAGGGGCTGTTCCCGGACCGTCGTCAATAGCCCGTTGTGTTGCTCTAGTACGACGTTAACTAAAAATTACCAAATTACCACGTTTTTTGAATCACTGTCAGATGACGAGGTCACATCTTTGCTGGCACCTCACTTTCCAAACTTCCACATCATGCCAATATGAGGACATTTGAGCCCACGACAGATTTAACTTAATCTTCGGTTGGATTCGAACTCGCAACCTTCCGGTTGCTAATCCGCTGCTTTTCCACTCTACCAACGGGCTATCGCGACTCCAAGATCCGTTAATAGTTTTGTTATGGTAATTGATAATTTTTAATTAACGTCGTACTAGAGCAACACGACGGGCTATCAACGACGGTGAGGGATCAATCCCCTAAGAGAAAGATCCGAACACAAAACACCGCGTCATTTTGAACCACGGGTTTTGTTAATGACGAGATACGGTAAGGTAAGGTTTAATTAACGTCGTACAAGAGCAACACAACGGGCTATTGACGACGGTCCGGGATCAATTCCCTAAAAGAAAGAATTGAATGACGAGATACATCGTCAAGCAACCATCAGGAGGGTTAAACAGTGCTTCTGTAGCCCCGTAGAATTATCGTAAGATCATAGCCTGAATCAATGACACCCCTGCACCCAAATGCCGGAGAATAAAGCGTTGAGTAATGATTGTTTTTATTCTTTAAACTTAGTTCGACTTCTATTCGGGCCGCGGTAGCTCGGTTGGAACAGTAACGGCTTAGCAACCGGAGGGTTACGAGTTTGAATCCATCCAAAGACCTTCGTGAACGAAGAGGGCTGATGCACGTTAAATCTGTTATGGCCTCAAATGTCCTCATGTAAGCGTGGTGTGGAAGTTTAGAGAGTGGGGTACCATATCAAGTGTCGTCTCGTCATCTGACCGTTGTCTAAAAATAAGTGGTGTTATCCTCGGATCTTTCACTTCGGGGAATGATCCCCGGCCGTCGTCATTACGTGGTCTGGTCCTCGGATCTTGACCGCCTCTAGATCGGAAAATTCCTGGTTCGAATCCGGGTCAGTGCATGGGTGTTTGTAATCGTATGGTGTAGAGGCAGCTGGTGCACCTTAAATCCATCTTGGTCGAAAGTCCTCACGTTGGGTTTGTGGGGAAGTTTAGAGACTAGTGTTACCTCGTCATCTGACCGAGGTTCAAAATTACGTGATGTTTTCCTTGTATCCAACCCTTAGGGGAATGATCCCGGACCGTCGTCAATCCCGTTGTGTTGCTCTAGTACGACGTTAATTAAAATTGGTAATTTGTAATCAACGTCATACTAGAGCAACACAACGGGCTACTGACGACGGTCCGGGATCAATCCCTTACGGGAGAGATCCGAGGACGACACCTCGTAATTTTGAACCACGATCAGTTGACGAAGCAATACCTGAGCTGGCACCCCACTCTTCAAACTTCAACACCAATCTAACGTGAGTACTTTCGGCAACGACCGATTTAAGTTGCACCAGCCGACTCTACACCATACGCTTACAAACATCCATGCCCGGACCGGGATTCGAACCAGGAACCTTCCGATCTAGAAGCTAGCACCTTAACCACTATACCAGTTGGTCGGCGTTAATTAAAAATTACTATTACCATTACCTTACCGTCGCGCCGACCAACCGGTAGGGGAAGACGGGGTACAATGAAACAAAATTTACTAATTATTTTTTCCTATCCACAATTTTGCATGCACAAAAATATAATTAATGCATACTTTTAATCTTGTATTTTCCCCATTTAACTAAATTTTTATTAGGTTCTAAACAATATCTTTATGCTTGTAAAATAACAAAAAGTAAATGTCTCAAAGTGTTTCATTGTACCCCGCCATACGGGGTACAATGAAACACATACTGGGGTACAATGAAACACTCCAAATGATGCAAGCAATTTTCACCCTATATAGTTTATTTTAGTCACTTTCAACTTCATTTAAATTTATGATTTCTCCAACACAGAATATATTTCCTTGTTTCAGTTCACCCTCATTGATTAAAACAATCATTTATACAGATACTGCTTGTGTCACACTGTTATGTGTGGATATCTCATTCTTAGTACTTCAGTGATCATCTGAACCTGGAAAATAATCCGGATCATCGTCATCTTCAGAGTCTGTAGGAGGCAGAGTTTGTTTTGAAAACAATCCCTTCTTAGTTTTCTTTCCCCTTTTTACTTTCTAATTGCTTAAACCAGTGCATTTTTTACTTGTGTGGTTAGAACTAAACTTTTTTTTCTGTTTCCTACTCTTACTTTTCTTGGACCAGCCTTGGGGTAAGGTTTTATCTCTTGAGGATAAATGTATTTCCTCACAGGTTTAGAGCTAGTGCATAGTGTATGAACATTTGCTGATCAACCTGCAGTCGGTGATTCTGTTTTACTTATGGCAAGATCCACCACTTCTGATTCTTGGGTTTTGTCTGTCTGGTCTTCAGTTTCATTACTCAGCTCATCAGTTTCATTAATCTGACCATGGGAATAATTTTCAGTAGGACAAGGCCTATCTGACACATACCTCGAACACAAATAATCTTCTTCACAAAACATTTGTCTATTGAAAGGCCATATTCCAGTTGCTGAAAAACCTTTTCTAATATTTTGTGGAGTGATAAGAAAATAAGCAGTGCCAAGCAAAGAAGATATCTCATAGATAGAGATTGTACGACCTGGATTACACAGCATCCAATCATTTGCAGCTAGATTTAAGAAATTTTTAAGTGACTTGAACACAGTTTTGTCTAAAGGCGGCTGCAATTTGTTACTGGTATGGGGGTCAGGGTTACAACAACAATTCCGTTATCTTTAGTAAAATTTAGACTGGAAATTGTAATATGTGATTCATGATAGTCCATCATTAGTAGAACTGGATTTTCTTTCGTTCAGCGTGTATGTGCCTGGAGATCTGTTAGAACATTAACAAAAATATCTCCATTCATCCAACCCGATTTTGTTGCATCACCCACAGTCAACATGCAAAACTTGAAATGTACTCTAGGAATACTAAGTAATGGGGTATAGAATTTCCAGAAGCATTAATAAATCCACACATAGTAACAAGAACACCCCTTTCACCAGAAATTAATTGACCTATTTGTTTTTGGCCCCTTTGACCAAGAACTTTAGGAGGATTGTGAACTGTAGTAAGTGCAGTTTACGCCTATGAAATAAATAAACTATTCTTAAATGTTTTTGAATATAAAAATCTAACTTACTATTGAAATCTGTACTTTTTTTAGAAGGAAAAAAAAACAGTTTAATTTTGCATGCTTTCAAAATGATTACTGTTTTGATTTGGTGTTGCCTTCTCCTATTAATGTTAGGTGTTGCCATTTCCTTAGTAAAAGTGTTTTATTTAGATTAATGACAACCAGTAATATGTTATTTTATATCAGTGATATTATATTTACCATTGATATATTACTTCAAGTAAATGCATTCACCCGGGGCACAATGAAACATGTTTCATTGTACCCCATCTGCAAGTGTTTCATTGTACCCCGTACTGAGGTTACTAAATTTAAAAAATTTTCAAGCTTCTAATATTTATATATATTTTTTAATTTTGGTTTTGGAGGTATGAAGACAACAACACAAAGATAACAATGTATAGAAAAAAAATTATTACATATAACAACGAGGAAAAAGAAACAAAATTATTTTTAGTAAAGAATCTTACTTTCAATGGTGAAAAACCAATAATCTTCTATTGATAATGTTGTAGAAGTGCGAATGTATCCAAATCACATCAGTAATTGGAACTTATAGTTGTATAACATATATATAAATTGCGACTTTCTGTGACAAATTGTACTGATTTTAGAAGTAATGTTTCATTGTACCCCGTCTTCCCCTATAGTGGTTAAGGTGTTAGCCTCTAGATCGGAAGGTTCCTGGTTTGGAGAGTGGGGTGCCAGCTCAGGTGTTGCTTCGTCATCTGACCGTGGTTCAAAATTATGAGGTGTTGTCCTCGGATCTTACAATTAAGGGACTGATCCCGGACCGTCGTCAATAGCCCGTTGTGTTGCTCTAGTACGACGTTAACTAAAAAATTATCAATTACCTTACCGTCGCCAATAGCTCGTTGTGTTGCTCCAGAGCGACGTTAATTAAAATACCTACTTACTTTCAGCTTTATTTCCGCCATGCTCATCACTGGCCATCAATATTATAAATCCTATTTTTTCGCCGTTCAACCATCATTTTATGCCCTCATGGGCACATCTCCTTCAGGTGTTTGCAGGCTTCATGAACCCGAGGTATTCTAGTGATCTTTTCTTGTCACATGGGGCTTATATACTATCTTTAGTAACCTCGGAAGTCACAAGTCCAAGGAAAATCGTCGTCGCAAGTCGGGAAATCCAAGTGATCTTTTTTTGCTTCCTCTCTCTCTCTCCCCCCCCCCCCGTTACGACGTTAATTAAAATACCCCAGCCTATTCCTCAATTCCATTTTTCTCCCCTTCGATGACATCTTTTCTGGACTTCCTTTTGTTAGATGTTCGTCATCCGACCTTGGTTCAAATTTACGTGGTATTGTCCTTGGACCTTTTCCTTTGGAATTGATCTAGGACAGTCGTCAATAGCCGTTGTACGATGTTAATTAAAAATACCATACCATACCTTGTGTTAGGCGTAACTTGGCCAAACAATATGGCCCTCGCGTAATAAAACTCAGAAAACTAATAATGATTTGTGTTATAACTGACGATAAACTTCACTGCTACAGCAATGTTTCGGCATGTTTGGTACAGTCAACTTGTTCTCAAAGAAACATTGAAATAATTGAATCTTCTTTTTTTCTAAGACATCTAAAATATTATAAAAACGCTACTCTTCTCACTGTAATAAATCAGTTATTTGTTCTCTGTTAAAAATGGAAATATTTCTGCAATTTGTAAAATTGTCCTTTTATTCACACTTCACTTTACACGCTTCAAATTACGTTGTTCAGCTGGAAGTTGGAAAGCGATGTAAAGATATGTAAAGATTTCCTTCAAAACACCGAATATGCTTCAGATAAGCGTATAATTATCGTGGCCACACCATCAAGCGTAGAAGAATGTTGATTGAGCGTGAAAGTGATCGACGAAAACACGGGAATTTCCAAATTCCAACATAGATTAAAAATGCATTATTCACTAACTGGGCAAAACTTCTTTCCAGTTTCTTTCTTTAATATATTTCAGATCCTTCTTAATTCGATTATGAATTCGACTACTGCTTCCCTCTGATCTGTGGTTGATTGAGTTTTATGGTGCAAAGGTCATATTTAGATATGCTACGCCAAACACACGACATACATCATCACGTAATGGACATACACACAAGGTAAGTTTTATAAACAGAGAAGTCGGAGGGAGGAAACGAACCTGCGCTGCCAATAACTCTCAAGTTGCTAACGCAGTGGGCATACCCCCTAAGACATGATGGTGTCCCTCTTCTGGGTGTTACAAGAGAGAGAATAAGTTGTGTGACAAAACACACTATCGTAATTCCACGTTACAGATTAATCCAGGCCAAACTTTGCCGACCAACCGGTCTGGTGGTTAAGGTGTTACCCTCTGAATCGGAATGTTCCTGGTTCGAATCCGGGTCAGTGCATGGATGTTTGTAAGCGTGTGGTGTAGAGGTGGCTGGTGTACCTTTAATCTGTCGTGGCCGAAAGTACTCACGTTGGGTTGATGTGGAAGCTTGGAGAAGGGTGCCAGCTCAGGTGTTGCCTCGTCACCTGACCGTGGTTCAAAATTACGTGGTGTTGTCCTCGGTTCTTTCACTTAAGAGATTGATCCCGGATAGTCGTCAATACCCCGTTGTGCTGCTCTAGTATGACAATAATTAAAAAATTTCCAATTACCAAACAGGTCAAACTTATGATAAGGCGCCCAAAAAAGATAGTAAGGCGCCCCAAAATAAACATTTTTTTTTCTTCAAAAAATGAGGAGGTTCGCGGTAGCCCGGTTGGAAGAGCATAGAAGTAACAACCATAGGGTTTGAGTTCGAGTCCAGCCAAAGACCGTCGTGTACATAGGGTTCTGGTGTACGTTAAATATGTCGGGACCTCAAATGTCCTCACATTTGCGTGATATGGAAGTTTGGAGAGACCATCTGACCGTGGTTCGAAACTACGTAGTGTTGTCCTCGAATCTTTCCCTTAGGGTATTGATCCCGGACCGTCGTCAATAGCCCGTTGAGATACTCTAGTACGACGTAAATAAAAAATATCAAACACCAAAATCAAAAAACTGTGGCGTGGTAGTTTTAAGAGTAATGGATGAATCAACCAGAGGGCTGCGATTTCAAATCCAACCAAAGACCGCCTTCTATAGAGGGGGATGGTGCATGTTAAATCTGGCTTGACCTCAAATGTCCTCACGTTTGCGTGATGCAGAAGTTTGGAGAGTGGTGTTCCAACTCGAGTGTGATCATAGAGAACAGATAAAGATCCTTCTCTCTGCTCTATGGACGTGACCTCGTCATCTGACCGTGGTTCTAAATTACATAGTGGTGTCATCGGATTTGATCCAAGACCGTCTCCAATACTCTGTTGTGTTACTACAGGGCGACGTTAGTTAAAATATCTACCTACTTACCTCTTCAAAGAAGCCAACCAACCGGTCTAGTGGTCAAGGTGATGGCCTCTGGATCGGAAGGTTCCTGGTTCGAATCCGGGTCAGGGCATGGATGTAAATTGTGCTGTCCTTTATTAGGGACAATGATGGTCCACCCACTGGGTGCCCCTTCACACGTGACCATCACTTCTGGCCTTGTATACGGCTACAATGACTTCGGTCCATTCTATACCGTATTGTATTTCTGTATTGTATTATGTATTGTATTTGTCTTTGCAATCTGTACCCAGCCTTGCCATTGGAAATAAATAAAAAAAAAATCCCTCTTCAAAGAATGTTTATTCGTAACTGTGTGTAGGTGCTAGAGGGCTCTATTTGGCGCTTTTGCAAATCGTTTTTTAAATGACTGACAAATTGTGAAACCGAACCATTTCATGTCAGCAGACCATTATGGCAAAGAAATCCGTACATTTCAGAAATGGAAGAAGCTATTCTACAGAGATTGAGAGAAATCTGGGCACAAGAACGCGAGATGTTGGACGTAGCATAGGTGTGGGCCTATCCATTTCCAACGTTAAGTTGGAAGCCATCTCAGAATTCGTGAACTGCTCATTCCGCGTTGTGAATGACTTGAGTTTGAAAAAAAAAATATTTGCAAACATTTACTCACATTCTTAGCACAAGGAATGTAGTTTATTTAGCATCGCATTTGTAGAAATACACCAGGCTATTAGCGACGGTTCGGGATCGATCCCAAAGGGAAAGATCAGAGGTAATGGTAATTTTAGTTAACGTCGTACTAGAGCAACACAACGGGCTATTGACGACGGTCCGGGATCAGTCCCTTAAGAGAAAGATTCGAGGACAACACCTCGTAATTTTGAACCACGGTCAGATGACGAAGCAACACCTGAGCTGGCACCCCACTCTCCAAACTTCCACGCCAACCCAACGTGAAGGAAAGATCATAGGACATATACTCCATAACAAAAAAAGAAATCGACGCACTAAGAAGGTGCAGAATTACAGTGGTACCGGGCTCGATCCACTTGGAACGGCGCTGACTGGAGACATATAACCCTTAGCGACGAGTCCCGTTTCCAACTGTGTCCTTATGACAACCGCAGACGTATCTGGAGACGTCCATGGCAGCGTGGGGATCCTGCCTTTACAAAACGCACGCCACACATGCCCACAGCAGAGCGTTATGGTCTGAGGTGCCATCTCCTTTGATAGCCAGACCTCTTTGGTAGTTATTACTGGCAATGATGTGTAACACTAACAGCACTACTGTACGTAGACGACGTTCGACGACCGGCTGTACTACCCCTCATTTGGCGACACCCGGACATACTTTTCAATAAGATAATGCCCGGCCGCACAAGGCGCGTGTTGCTATGAATGGTCTTCAAGCTTTCCCTCAAGTTCCTTCTCCAGCTAGGTCTACTGATCTCTCTCCCATAGAGCACATTTGGGGCGTAATGGGAAGGCGAATGCAACCATCCCGGAATGTTGACCATTTAACCCGACAGTTGGAGACAATTTGGCAAGAAATTCCGCATGACACCATCCGGGAACTTTTTTTAAATTCTATTCCATGCCGGGTGACAGCTTGCATACAGGTCACAAGTGGACTCTAACCTTATTGACTTCCTCCCTTTGTAATGGTCAAACTCTGAAATAAGTTATTCAGTTCTGAAATTTTAATCGTTTGTTTTTCTATGTATGTTTTTCACATCCACCAATTTATATTGCAATCGGACAACTCCTTAGTGCGTCGATTTTTTTTGTTATAGAGTGTATTTAGTTGCGTATGAGCATTAAGAACTCGAGGTACCCTAGTGACATATTCTTTTACTGAGGGGTTTATTGCCTCTGGTAAAAATGAGGTCGCGATCCCTGAATGTGAAGCGATCATTCTCTAAACTTTGTCCTTTCTTTTCACAATTACTTGGCATTGTCCGTCTTGCGTGGTGAGGCTTAGACAAATATTCCCTTGCGCCACAAAATCATTTATCACCAATCGAGGACACGTCGTCATTTTGAACCACAGTAGAATGACGAGGTCGCACCTGAGCTGGCACCCCACGCCAACTTGAGGAAATTTGAGACCACGACAGATTTAAAATGCACCATCCCCCACTTACACGACGGTCTTCGGTTTGAATTGAGTGTCGAACAAGTAGTCCTCTTGTTACTGATTCCAATCGGGTTAACGCGGCCCCCCGTTCTTAGCACAAATAGTGCACTATTGAGTGAGTGCCACAAAGCAGGAGCTCACAGAGATTGAAGGGGTCACTTTTCCACTTTGGGTCAAAAGTTCCATTTAGCAGGAATGTCTTAATGATGGAATTTGATTTTTAAAAAGCATAATTTTCGTTATTCACAATATATCTAGTTACATTTTTATTTCAAAGGCTTTGATGTCAGCCTTATTAATAGAGTGCAAGTTGATATTAATTTTGACTCCCCTAGTGCCCCGATCTTTTATCTTTTCTCAAACAGCTTTTAACCCACCCTTCAAGTGGTTTCGATAAGATATCTCGTCCATTAAGATCTAATCAATTTTGCTAATGGTGAAATATCTCGTCATCAAGATCTTGCCCATTTTTACACAATGACGAGGTGAAGATCTGATTAGTTTTCTTCTAATGAAGAGATTATCTCGATCATCAAGATGTACTAACGATGTCTCTAATGACTAGATTCCTAGTCGAGACAACCACTAGAATATGAAAGGACATTTTTCTTATTTACATAGAATCTAGCGCCATTGAAACTACAACCAACCTTATACACATGGTAGCATACATTTATTTGGAAACTTGTTCACAATTCTATTCGTACGGTTGATTGTAGGCCCGGGAGCAGAAAGTGCTCAAAATTGCGACGTACGTCGGAGAACAATTTTAACAATTTTTTTTTCAATCATAAGATACAATGATCTGCAGTGCAAAGCGCTCTTCTTGACACACCCTTTTTTATTTTATAGCTACGTTACAACCTCCCTACACCGCCCCAAATTACCACAAACACTTTTCTAAATAACACATCTTCTGTGTCAATGACAAAACATTTAACTTCAAAAGTTATCGACGGATTGCAAATTCTGAAAGTGTGCATTGGTTTTAAATAAAGTAAGTGAATTAATTTTGATGATTTTTATATTATAAATATGTAATACATATTCAGCCGATAAAATTGTGTTTTACGACTGTTTTTGATTTGACTGCAGTTTTCAAAATCCGGACAAAATGGCTGCAGAACAATTGCAACAGCTTGGAGTTGTGTTGCAGAACACTGAGTATAATTCTGCACCTGGGATTGTAGGTATAGAATGTTCGCATGAAGTACAGCCTTTCTGTAGGTGGAATCCTCGGAATGCACGCTTGATTGATGCTGTAATTCAACGGGCTATTTTTTTTAACCGCTTTGGGCCGTGATAGCCTGAAGAGAAGTGGATTAGCAACCAAAAGGTTGCGAGTTTGAAACTCGATACAACCCCAAGACCATCCTGTACGAGGAGACTGGTAAAAGTTAAATCTGCCATGGTCTCAAATGTCCTAAATTGGAGAGCTGGAAGTTTGGAGAGCGGTGTTCCAGCTCAGGTGTGACCTCGTCATCTGACTGTGGTTCAAAGTGAAGAGGTGTTGTCCTCGGAATCTTTCTTTTCGGAATGGAACTCGGACCGTCGGCAAGGCACCGCCGTACTGTTCCTGTGTGACATTAATTCAACTACTTACCTACTGAAATAATGAGTATGTTCCGGAATCTCTAGAGCCGACCAACCGGTATAATGGTTAAGGTGTTAGCCTCTAGATCGGAAGGTTCCTGGTTCGAATCCGGGCATGGATGTTTGTAAGCATATGGTGTAGAGGCGGCTGGTGCACCTTAAATCTGTCTTGGCCGAAAGTCCTCACGTTGGGTTGGTGTGGAAGTTTGGAGAGAGGGGTGCCAGCTCAGGTGTTGCCTCGTCATCTGACCGTGGTTCAGAATTACAAGATGTTGTCCTCGGATCTTTCCCTTAAGTGATTGATTCCGGACCGTCGTCAATAGCCCGTTGTGTTGCTCTAGTTCGACGTTGACTAAAAATTACAAAATTATCGGAATCTCTCGACGAAATAATCATGCTATATTAGGTATACAAAGAGCTAAATGTCTTGTTTTACTTTTTATTATTAATTGCAAAAAAAATGTATACACTACCCTACAATAATGGACCGGACGCCACCGTATTTACATAGAACTCGACTACTTGTTTGAGGGTATTTTTGCATGCTGGGGCATGTTTTGCATGTTGCTTGGGATCTTTGCAAGTTTTTTGTGGTAAATTGAACGCCGACGCCTATATGAACATTTTGGACAATCAGGTTCTTCCTACGCTCTGGCAATTTTATGGAATGGACGAATGTTACTTCCAGGACGACAACGCTCCATGTCACGTTATAGCCTCTGTCAAGCAGTGGTATCGAGATATGGATGTAAACCGTCTTCCCTGGCCTGCTCAGAGTCCCGACCTAAACCCCATAGAACATTTGTGGGACGAGTTAGAGCGACGCTTACGGACCAGTGAACCACGTCCGAAATCTACAGCTGAGCTGATGATTTTCTTGCAGCAGGTATGAACGCAAATACCCATAGCTGTGTGTCAAAACCCTGTTGAAAGTATGCCCAGAAGGGTTGCTAGTGTAATTGCAGCACATGGGGAACCATGTGCTGCAATTATTAAAGCATGTATTCTTTCCCTTACGCCATCACATCTTGCTGTCCGGTCCATTATTGTGGGGTAGTGTATAAGGATTTGGTATTTTTTAAATTAACTTAACACTGGAGCAAATACAACGGGCTAAGTAAAAGGAATATTAAAAATAAACATATCGTCACTCAAAGTGCAAAAGGTCGTATGTCAAAAATTCCATTTTTCTTTTAATATTGATATTTGTAGCCTTTTTTTAATTTCCACTTGTGGTGAGACAAAATCTCATGTCATCAGATGATCTAAAAACAACACCTAAAGTATATAGTAATAGATTCAAATCTTAAGGGAAAATATTAATTTTTTTGCTCGCCTGAAAAATGGAGCTTTTAGACACACGACCTTTTGCACTTTGAGTGACGAGAACACATTTCTAATCGCAAGCGTGGACAAACGAATCCGACTGAGTTTGGTAGCATGCATTTAACTGCAGAATCTAGAAGATCCCTCAACACTGCTTTGTGAAGGGGAAGAGTATTTTTTCCTCATAGCAGTACCATAGCATTTCTTTTCCACTGCGCTAGCAACCTGTGAGTTACAGGCGACACAGGTTTGATTCCTGTCAGATTCGACTCCTCCCTGGGTTTATTTCTCCTTTCTGTGTCAGTAAATCTTTTATTGTGTGTGTTTGTCCTAGACTTTCTTGACTTGTCTGTCTCGTGTTTGGCTCAACTTGGCCAAATATAGCCATTGAACCATAAAACAATGCAACCAACCACTTCTTTCACCAATTTGAGAAACATAAGTGAAACAAAGGAACATCTGAAACCACGTTATGGATGAGTACTTCGACATAGGGGTGCGATATCGACAGTAAAACATCGATGTTGATAATACAACGCCAAAAAACCATCGATGTTCTTAAAAATCAGTGTATTTAAACTTTCTTCTTAAAACTGTTTAGCAACCTCAAACATTAGCGTTCGACGATGGGAGGGGGGGGGGATTTAATTTGTCATTTGCCGAGTTTATTAATTTATAATTAAGGCTTTTTTAACTATCAAAACAAAGTCAAAAAATTAATAAGAACAGTTAACAGATCTTTTATTTTCAAATGAAATAATAATATATAAGATAATAATATTTACAACAATTTGACATAGATATTACTAACTATATGTATAATTAGGTAGATACATAACAAAATAAGTATTAGTAGTTATTATTAATTATTTATCGATTTATGGGGGGAAATCACAACAAACTTAATTTTATTTACTGTAAATAAAAAATATTGGGGCCTATAATTGTTATAGGCCTCTTTCTCCACTTTTAGCTGACTTCTTATTTCACTAACTATCCCACCAGTTAGGGAAAAACTCTTTATGATGGGACACATGTCATCATCACTGACAAATACTTTTTTGCACGGTTATTTTTCTTAATTTTTACTATAGTGCTTTTTTTATTAAAAAGTAAAACATCGACAACGTAAAAACATCGACAATGTTAAAACAGCGATGTTAAATACATCAATGTTTTGAAAACATCGACATCGATGTCGCATCCCTACTTCCACAATGTGCCTCATAATATCTGTTCCACCACATCACCCCCCCCCCAAGGTCTAATACATAAACCTTTTTCAACTGCAGTGGGCACTTTATTTCCTAGGTTTCATATTAAATTTGCTTCTAATTACACTCAACCCTGTTTTTGTGCGGTATATGAAAAAAATTTATTCAGTTCAATCTTCTTACAGTCCTTTCAAAATTTCAATCAATTTAGAACATAATTGACCGAAGTTATCAATAAAAATTACTTAAATAAAAAAAAATTTAATACGTACTTAAATTGCTTTACTAGCTGAAAGGCAATTTTTTTTTTTCTAAAATTAATTGTTTTTTATGGAATTTCAGCTCTGATACTTCATTTATTTCTAGTCTTATTTTTGTTCTTTGCGCAACGAATGATTTCCGAATATTTGGGACAGACGATATTTTTCAAATGGGAATTAAACAAAAACTCGTGAGTTTCTTTCGCTCTGAATTAATATCGCATTTCTAAATATTTTGAACTTTTTAGTTATAACTTGTGGCAACTGCGAGATCAAGAGATAAAAAGGAATCACGAGTTAATATCTTTAAAAAAAATTTTCCCGTTTAAAAAAGCAATTTCTAGTTATTTCGTAAGGTTTTTAGTTGTTTTCTATATGAGACTTTTTTTATGCGGTCCCTATACACCGCATAAAAAAAATACTTTTTAAATGTGTTGCGAAAAATATTTTTTTATAGCTACTCGTGAAGTTTTTTTTATGCGGTCCCTATCCACCGCACAAAAATAGGTTTGAGTGTATTTACCATTCTTTGTGACGAAGGAGTCGTCGTGCCTCAGTGAGCATGCCCACTGCGCAAGCAACATTGGAGTTGTAGGTGAGAATCTTCCCAGGGAGGTTCGATTTTCCTATAGTCTATTTCTGTCTTATGTGTCAGTAAAATTTTCTTTGTATGTGTATGTCCATTACTTGATATTGTATGTCTTGTGTCGGGCGAAGAATGACCAAACATGCCCTTTGCGAAATGGAAACACAACCAACTATCTTTGTTAAAAACATTTCATTGATGTATTTATATTTTCCGACATTTTAATTGTTTTTTAACTTTAAGACTTCTCAACTCCAGGACTTTAAGACTGTAAATTTTGGCTGGCTGTTTCATCTGTTACTATTGGGTGCATTTAACCTTGATATTGGCATCGCTTTTCTGCTAACTGACCTTGTGCCATACAACCCAAACATGCAAAATGTGTTTCTAAAAAGATGTATGATAGAAATTGGAAAATTGAACACACATAGGCTGGTACGGAGTTAAAATGTACTAATGTGTAGTGGTACAGTCATTTTTTGAAACACGACATGTAGAAAGAGGATATGTCGGATACATAGCAGTAGGTATTTTAAGTAACGTCACACTGGAGCAACATAACGGGCAATTGGCGACTGTCCGGGATCAAACCGAAGGGACAGATCCTAGGACAACACCATGTAATTTTGAACCACCATCAGATGACGAGGTCACACCTGAGCCGGAACCACACTCTCCAAATTCTACACCACGCCAACGTGAGGACTCAACATATTTAACGTGCACCAGCCTCCTTTGAACCCGACTGTCTTTGGTTGAATTGGAACTCGCAACCCACCGGTTGCTAATCGTTACTCTGCCAACCAGGCTACCATTGCCCTCACAACTAGAAGTAACGCGACACTTAGATTGCTTTCGTCTGCTAGGTGTAACGTAACATTCATCATCTGATTGGTTCTGAGTAGATGCATCAATTGATTAATCATCTGATTGGTTCTGAGTAGATGCATCAATTGATTAATCATCTGATTGGTCAATTGATTTATCATCTGATAGATGTAGACTGACATTTCACCATTTTTGTTGCCACAGTATAGAAATACAGATTCACACCCCTACTCTGTCAGAAGATGTTACATCACCAAATGAAACGGCGATATACCAAATCAGCCAACCAAGTCGATACTTCACAGAACAGTCACGTGACTACTAGTCAACATGTCAGTCACACTTTTAGACAGTCCTCTCAACAGTAATGCTCTGTCTGCTTATATTTCACGTCTATGGGTATGCACCACTAGTTGTGTAGTAAGTGGCTGGTGCGATGACCCTAACGGCTGAGAGAACTCGAAGCTTAGCGGGGGATCGCAGTGAATTTACGGATTACATATTATGATACTAAAGCGAGAGTCCAAACGAGCAATTCGCCATGGTCGCTTACGTCTTATAGGAAGCGGAAAACAAAGCTACCGTCTCTTGAGGCAGAGGAATACATCCGACGACTTTATGCTTTATGAACTTGAAGACTCGCTAATGCTCCGAGCGTCAGATCTATTTAAAAGCTCCTTAAGCCATAGAAGTTAATTAAAGGCCGAGTGAGAAATATTTCAATTTTTGTCAGTAGCTCGTGCAAGTCAAATCGGAAACAAAGTTCCTTGAGCTCATTTGGAAAAGAATAAAACTAAACTAAATATAATGAACGGAATATACAGGAACTCTCGATACGCGTTGTCAGGCAAAAATGGAAAGTATACCGCCATACCCTCCTTGATTATACTGGGCGTTAATACGATCCAAACTGGATTACGAATGCTTAATTTATGACTCTGCTCGTCCAGCAATCTTCTGGATCCTATTCACCATTAATGCTTAAGTTTGTACTTAGGTGCATTCCGCACATCTCCAACCGCTAGTCTATAAGTTGAGGCTCTCGTGCGGATATGTATTTCAGCTCAAGGTAGTGAAAAACCAAGATGCTTATAGAGTTGAAGCGATATCTACATTGTGTCCTACTTGTTGCCTAGAAATGTAAAACTCAGCGCAATCGAAACTCTAATCAAATTGCATATTGATCTGGCCAGAACTATCCGCCGATCAGCTTTGCGCATCAGCTTGTTCTGCACGGCAATTAATCACATGTCGAGACTTCACGCCGCTGCGAATTCCAAAAGTAGTATTAAGAACGGTCACTGGAGGTCATTGTTTACAAACTGTCAAATAATTGCAAAATGTTGAGTAAGACTTATTATCCGAACAAATTAATTTAAGTTTTTTGTGACTTCGCGCTTTTGTCAAAACTGTCAATCCAAGCATTATTTTTTTTTTTTTAATCCCGCTTAATATTTCTCGGAAAGAGATATTCGAAAATAGGACTGGGAAATCAAAAGCAGATTAGGAGATGAAATCCGAAATATTCTACATGCCGATTATTTATTTGCCATTTCTACGTAACGTGATTATCCCTACGAACTTTTACTATAGAATTCGATAAAACTTTCTATAGATGTGGTTTGTATAGAATACTATAGTACTATTACCCATTTTCATCTATCTCTACTATTATAAAAGAAAGTGTTTGTTTGTTTGTTTTCTGCCCGCAAAGTAATGACGAATCTATGGCACTTGCAGTAATGAAATTTGGCACACAGGTAGTCTAAATTTTTTGCAATTTTTGGGTCGCGGCGAATTTTAAAATTCAATCTAGAACATTTCAAAATGAATTTGATAATTTTTCTCATCGTTCTTTCTTTTTTCGGAAATGAAGAAGCACCAAACAATTTAGACTTTTCTGTCTCACGTCACTATTTATGTCACCCTTTGGAACCATACAAAGCTTTTTTTTATTTTACGTCTCGAATGGTATCGAACAGATTCGAATGACCTTCGTTTGATTCGAGATAAATTCATTTTGATTTCTTGAGAAACGGATTCGAGTGAAGAAAAAGAAATTATTAAAGTTATCACTGGCGTTCTTCTCTCTCTCAGTGCTTTTTTCTATCTCAACGATCGTAAAAGATGGAATAAAAATTTTAACGTCTTTGAAATCTGCCGAAAATTTTGCACCAGATAGATACTTTATATGTTTGATTTTCTTTAAAAAATATTTATCAATTAAATATTAATATTTTTTTTATTTGCGAAGCTAACTAACATCACGGGGATTGTGACCCTCACGAAAAGAACTGCCACGGGCAACCCCCGTTTGGTTTGCAAGGCAAACCAACACAATGGGCAATGTGACCCACATGAAAAGAATTGTCACAGGCAACGACCATTTGGTTTGCGAAGCAAACCACAAGTGACCACGAGCAACTTCGTTATGGCTGTTATCCAATAGGCTACGAATTCCTATTTGGTTTGCAAAACAAACAAATTACCCCACAAAAGCAACTGGCGTGGGCAACGCCGGGCTAACCACGCAGTGGCTAGTTATTAAATAGTAACCTCTATAGAAATCTCTAGAAATTGCCTGTAGAAACATCTACAGAATTCTATAGAAACTCATTTTTTTGTTTCGCGGCTTTACTTATCTATAAAAAGCCGTTTTCTCTAGAATTCTATAAAAAAAATTTCAGTAGAAACGAAATTTCGTGTTTATAGAAGTCTCTAGAATTCTAAGGAGCCGACCAGCCGGTCTAGTGGTTCTGGATCGAAAGGTTTCTGGTTCGAATCCGGGTCAGGGCATGGATGTAAATTGTACTGTCCTTTGTTAAGGACAATGATGGTCCACCCACTGGGTGCCCCTTCACAAGTGACTATCACTTCTGGCCTTGTATAAGGCTACAATGACTTCGGTCCATTCTATACTGTATTGTATTTCTGTATTGTATTTGTCTTTGCAATCTGTACCCAGTCTTACCATTGGAAATAAAAAAAAAGGATTCTGAGGAATTCGCCAAAGTTTTTTAGTAAAGATTGTTTGGATAGTTTTTCTCTTATATCTCGGGCAATTATATGATTGAATTGCACAAACATTTATATTTTGGGTAATTATGATTTGACAAAATTACGAGCATTTTCCTAGGATACCTTCGGGATTGATTATGGATTCTCTCCAATAGCCCCTGCTCCAGTACGACCTTAATTGAAGCGTTGTCGTCAAAAAGGAGGTAAACGCCAAAAACTAAATTTTACAGGACAGACAAGTTGAAGGTTTCACTTACCTCTTTCTTAGAGCCAAGTGGTCAAGTTTCTGTTAGTGACATCTTGTGGGTTTCTTCGGAACTGGACTTCGTGAGTTACGAACTTCCTTTTCAGTGTTACTGGCATAAAAACATAGATTCATTTCAAGTTTTTCAAAATTTGGCGCTTACCTCGTTTTTAATGTCAACGCTTCAATTATCTATCTAATTACACTCATGTCCATAAATTAAGGATAATTCAGAATCACACGGAATCGAACTCTAAAGTAAAAAATTTCACCTGTAGAATTATCGCACACATCTTTAAGAATAATATCCAAATTAAAGGAAGACATCAGATGACGCCGATTGTACGTCACAATGACAAGAGTGTAAGAGAGGTGTATATAAGGAATGGTAGCAAAGAAGTAAAATTGTTCACAAGCGTTATGTAAGCCGCTCAGTGCCACAACCGAATAGTTATGGCACAGAGGACGCATGTCGATGATTTTTTACGTGGTAGAATTATCGGCCGCCTGGAATGTGGGCTCACTCAGACGGAAATTTCAATGGAATCGCCCTAAGTGTCATCTCTAGGCTTTGGCAACTTTTCCAAATGATGGAAATGTCAGTAGACGTTACAGTACAGGTCTCTCCCGAGTTACAACGCCGAATGACGACCGGTATTTGGCAGTAACTGCAAAAAGAAGTTTTCGGAGCATAGCAGCCGACCTTTCTCGTCAGCTATCTTCAGCCACGGGTACGACAGTTTCAAGGCAAACAGTTTCCAGACGTTTGGGGCATGTTGGTCTATATGCTCACAGGCCTATCAGATGTTTTCCGCTCACGGCAACTCACTGTCGCCAGCGGTTAGCCTGGAGTAGAGAACATGCAATGTGGACATCGTCACAATAGGCTTGTGTGATATTTTCCGACGAGTACAGGTTTAGCTTTCAGTCTTATTCACGGCGGACGTTCATATGGAGAACACCAGGTATCCGCTACCACCAATACAACATCATTGAACGACACCGTTACGGTGGTGCAGGTTTGCTCGTTTGGGGAAGAATTATACTGGGCTCCAGAACAGATTTACATGTTCAAATCGGAACCATGAGGCCAAATTTATCGGAACAACATTCTGGATCAACATGTACGTATGTTTAGGGGTGCCGTGGGCGCAAAATTTGTGTTTATGAATGACAACGCCCGTCCTCACCGTGCAAACATTGTAAACGAATGCCTTGAATATCAGTATATCACCCGTATGGAATGGCCAGCATTCTCACCTGATTTGAATCCGATAGAGCATGTGTGGGACATGCTTGGCCGACGAGTTGCAGCGCGTCAACCACCTCCTATATGTGTTTGGAGAGCATTGCTTGTTGAGTGGAGTGGAACTTCGGAGAGCATTGCTTGCTGAGTGGAGTGATCTTCCCCAAGATCAGCTGGATAATTTGATCCTCAGCATGCCTACGCGTTATACTGACTGTATTTCATCGTCTGGGAGACATACTATGTATTAACCATCATACCAACCATGTCATGTTAAGTTTTTGTAAGGTCGATATTTTTTGTAATTGCTCCAATGAGCAAAAATCAAAGTTTTTATGAATGGTATCATACATACGCCATCTTTTTTGTTCTTTGTTAGGTCGCGTTTGTTTTGTTTTTGAACCTTTATTTGCCGGAGCTGGCATTATCCTTAATTTATGGACATGAGTGTATAATTGTAATCTTTCAGTGATACAATGAAAGTGGGTGTTTCATTTTGAAAGGAATCTCTACTATTATAAAAGGAAGTGTTTGTCTGTTTGTATGTGTGTACTGTCCTGACGAATCTATGGCACTTTAAGTATTGAGATTTGGCACACAGGTAGTCCGAATTTTTTTTTTGTGTATGTGCAATTTTTGTGCTCAGCTCGAATTTTAAATTTTATCTAGAACATTTTAATATTAATTTATAGGAATTTAATTATTATTGCTTTCATTAGAATGGCAACAGTATAAAGAGATGATAGAATCTGAATTAATTTTTTCCGTTCCCGTTTGATTTTGCGGAGGAGCGATTTCAGCCGATGAAAAAAAGAAATAAAGTTTTAACAAGTGCTATGCAGTTCTTTATTCTATCTCCTAGATCGTTAAAGGTAGAGTAAAAATTTCAACGGATTTGAAATCTGCGGAAAATTTCACATTAGATCGATACTGTAATGATTTCTCTGGGTAGTGTGCAGATGAAGAATCTACAGAGAACAGTCTAGCTTAATTAACATAAGAATTTTTATTTACAGTTGCTCTTGATTAATGGTATGTTATATACAAGACTCTGAAATTAGACATAGGTCTATAATAATTAAATTGGACAGGTTGTCTCAACTCAATTCTAACAGAAGATTGCATATCTAATCTAACAGAAGGTTTCAATTCTAATCTAACAGCAGAAAAGTCTCCAGCGGAAGAAAGGTCTACACCAAAGAACGGTTCTAGAGTAGTTGTATTGACACTACGATCGCACAATTTTATCTCGGGAGGAGATCACTTCGTCGGCGACACAGATCTGCACAGGATATCACTATAGACGTCTGGTGACGGTCTACACCAGGAACTCTAGGACGTTCCTTCTAAATAAAGTCTCTCGGACTTATAGTGTTCAGCCTCTCAAGGCTTCTGAGTTGGTGTCCTCTCAGGGCGAGGTCACACCAAACTCCAAAAATAATTTCTCAAAAGAGAAGAAATTGGTCGACCTATCAGGGTCTCTGAGAATGACGCACCTCAGGATGAGATCAAGTTAAAATTGATTTTTTTACTTCTTCGGATTCCTCGGCTCGGATTTTGGCGCGCTCCGGCCACTGGGGTGGAATTGGTCCTGGTTGGTTCTGATGTCACTCCGTTTCGTCTGTCATTGGCCTCGTATCTGGCGTCAGGTCGTCTAATCGCACTCGGCTGTTTCAACCCAAGCTTATGATAGTAATCCATAAAGGCGGGATAGAAATCATTTCCTTTGTAGTTTTAGTGTCAATATTCCAGACAGACTGGCGACTGTCCGCAGTAGTTCGCACCTGTGCCTCTCGGCGAACTCCGTCGGGGGTTTAGATTTCGCATTGGGAGGATCAATGGATGGACTTCATCAATGAATCCTCACAATACCTAAAAGTATGACTTTCTTTAAATAAATAATTTTTAAATTGCAACTTTTATATTTTTTCCAATACGAATTTGACTTTCACGATTGAGAAACCAACAGATTTTATTTCCTGTGCACAAACGATTCCAGCGAAGAAAAGCAGAACAAAGCAAGAAGGAAAACAAAAGAAAGCAAAACCAGCCGCCTCTACACCATACGCTTAAAAACATCCATGCCCGAACCCCGATCCGAACCAGGAACCTTCCGATCTAGAAGCTAACACCTTAACCACTATACCGGTTAGTCATTGAACGGCCTGGAGTTCAATTCTTTGGAGACTGTCAAAAAGCACCTTGATAACTTCTTTACAAATAAGCCTAATGATTTTTTTAAAGGAATTTTCCACCTGCCAGAAAGATGGCAAAAATTCATAGAACAAAATGGGGCTTATGTGATTCAATAAATTTTTTTTAATGTTTTTGTACTGCTTCGTTGGTATTTATCTTAAAAAACGCGCAGAACTTTTCGAATGACACAATAAATATGATGACAGACAAACAGGGTGCATGTTCATTTCTGTCGACATTGTTCCAAGTCACTTGGTTTCACTGCGATTACAGGGACGGGAATACTTTTTATCGACTGCGTGGGTATGTACTAGTGTTAGGGTGATAGTTGGATTTCTCACAGGCCACTATCACCTAAGAAAACACCTTCATAGGATGGGAATCTTTAAAGAAGAACCTCTATGCAGGAAATGCAATATGGTGGAGGAAACTGCCCACCACATACTTTTAGAATGCGAAGCTCTGCTTCACATAAGGCACTCAAGTCTAGGTCTTGGAACAGAACTTAATACAATTCACGAAGAACCTGTCAAAAGCCTTTTGGCCTTTCTTAAGGAATCTGGCTTTCTCTGACAGGAGTATCGAAAAACAATGGGGTTTGGTGCAATATTCCCTAGTGGAGGAGGCTTTCCCTTCAGGAAAGCCCTAGGCTAGGGCTTTCCTGACCTCCCCGCTCATAATGAATGTGAATATAAAAACGTACTAGTGTTAGCGCTTCCAGACAAAATGGCGGTTGCACAAGGCATAATCCTGATTTTACGGGAGGGTCGCAGTAGCCCGGTTAGAAGCGTAACAGATTAGCTGAGGGATCCGAGTTCAGATCCAACCAAAGACCGTCGTGTACGAAGGCCGGTGGTGGACTTTAAATCTGTTGTGGCCTCAAATGTCATCCTGGTTTATAGAATCCATAATTCTATAGGATTATATTAACCACATCTATAGAAATTTTCAACGAATGAGGACAACGAGAACATCACCTGTCCTGACAACGAGGACGAGAACATCACCTGAGCTAGCAACCGACTCTTAAAGCTTCCACCACGCCAACTTGAGGACATTGGTGGTCCTAAAATATTTAACGCTTAACCAGGCCCCGTATAAAGGATTGGATCTAGTATCGAACAAGCAACCCTCCGGATACTAGTCACAATCGCAAATGAGTGTATGGATTTAAGGTTTATCCTGAATCAAAAAGGCAACGCGATGGGATGGCTAGAAATATTAAAATTACGTCATTTAAGTTTTGATTTAGCACTATTTTTAATTCTGTTAACATGAAGTTGAATCGGACTAATTTTGAAAAATGTTTCCAATCTATTTTCAAATTAACCTTCCAAGTGGTTTGGACGAGGTAACTCGTCCATCAAGATCTGACAAATTTTGTTAATGACCAGATATCTCATCAACAACATATTGCCGATTAATTTGATGACATGTAAACATTAGTGGTAATGAGGTAGCGGATAGATTGGCTAAAGAGGGCAGCGAGGACAAAACGGTCACTGGCTCTTCGCTTACTTACCAAGAATTATACTCAAATGAAAGAACTAAACTAAATCTAAAATGGCGTACTCCACCTGAACACCCGTGGTACACCGGAACATCTCCTGACACTCTTCTGGAAGTTAATTGTGATCGTGGCTCCCAGACTGCACTAGCTAGGCTTAAAAGTGGACACCTGAAGTACCTTTATTTTGAACGTGACAGAAAAATCCATCCCACTTGCATAAAATGCCGTGACCATCCAGCCTCTTTGGATCACATACTGAGTTGTGTTGGACTTTCCAAGGAGGACTTGACATCTATCCCCCTTATTGTTATTGATTTTCTGGCGGTCAACAACCTACTGGAGTTGATCTGACATATGTCAGATCTTTTAAAGAGGATAAGCAACAACAACAACAACAACCGAGTACACAGCTCAATACACAACTGCTAGGTTGCTACAAGTTGGTAAGGAATTAAACGGGTAAAATGAATTGCTAGAAATTGACAACAACCTTTTTCATAGGTTGTAAACAGTCTAACCATTTGTTTCTTTAGAATTTAAAATTTATTTCAATTACAACCTTAGGGGAGAATGGGGCTAGTGTGGACAACTTGATTAATTCTGCTATTTGGCAGTCAAAATATCTCTGCAAGTTTTTGTAGAATAGCAACACTGATATAAACTTCCATGTGTAGTTGCATGACCACACACTTGATAGTTCAGTAGCAATTTATGAAACTAGGTTTTCAGGGTGGAAAAGTAATATTCATGATATGTCTTTCAATTACAAGATTAGACTATTTTAATTCAATACTTTTAAAAAAAAGGCCACAGTATGTTATAAATGAATAGATTCATTAGCTAGTTTGATATTCACTTTTGCTCTACATGGTTTAAATTAACCAGAAGTAGGCCTAAATAAACAAATACCTCCATGGGGCTAGTGTGGACACATGGTGGTGGGGCTACTGTGGACATGTCCATACCAGCCCCATTTAGCCTTCAGTGGTGATAACATGGGTTAAATATTACATTTTAGGCTATTTATTTATTAAATAAGATTGTTTATGTGAAAAATCCATTACAAATAATTCTATTTTTTTAATTTTAAGGCCTTTTTGTATTAATTAAATTGAATATTGTGAAATGGTAAATTAGTTACAAGGAATTGTATCGTTTTTTCACACAAAGCAGCTTTTCTAATAAGCAAAGTGAATATTTCTTTTTCCTGGATGTGAAGGACTTAGCACAAATCTCAAGAAATGAAATTACAGCTAAATTACCATCACCAGATGTTGAAGGTAGCACAATTCGCATTGCATCACAGTCGACATTTAATGTTAATTAATCTAATTACATTGCAAAATAGAAGCAGAATTCCATTTTTACATTAAAATCATTTTCCCACTAAATAAAACTTAAAAATAGCTTTCCTATTGTGTTGATTTGTCTTTGAAGTACATCGATAATATAGTGCAGTTCCTAATTACAAATATATTGGGCTCAACATAAATTAAATATGCTTTATTAAGATTAACATTTATAAGGAGTTATACTGCTTACGTTAAAATTATTTCATTATAGTTTTACACACTTTCATGGGTTGTATTACATTGTATAATCAGTATTCTAACACTAGCCCCATGACATGGGGCTAGTGTGGACTAAAACTTCTTTTTTTAAACGAAAGATTATTAAAAAACTATATTGCCAAGTACTTTAATATATCAACCAAAATAAAGGTAAAATAGTATATTAATGTAAAATAAATAGTTGCTGTGTCAAAAAGGATATTTAGTACACTTTTTTGCCAAACTTATAAAAATTGTCCACACTAGCCCCCATCTCCCCTACTAACCCAAGAATATTTGTCGATAACTGTAATATTCAAAATTTGTTAGATTTTATTTTGCAATTACATTAGTATTGAAAGTGCTATAGAATAACAGCCTCATGTCAAGTCCATTTCATGTCAGATTACAACAGAGGCTGCTTATAAGTATCTCTCTATATTAAAAAAAAGTTACCGCCGCCGCAGGATTGAAAACTGTGTTGTTTAGATCGATTCTTAGAGAAAGTACTGATCGCGGAAGAAAAAAAACGAAACTAACATGGTTTGTTCTTATCGTATTCCCTGGACGATTATTAAGATTTTTTTCCGATGCGGCGATTAGTTTAGGGTTTATTAAGTGTCAAAATTGAAGAAGCGAAATTTCTTCCGCGAAAGAGCAAAACACATACAAATTTTCAGTCTTCAGCCGTGAGTGTTTTTTAAAGAGTGCCTCTCAACGTAAATTTTTGCAGCTCGTCGAGTTTTTGATATTTCAATTTGGTTTTTGATAATATTTTTTTGAAATTCGGGAAAAATCGGGACATTTTTGTTATTTTATAAAACTGCCAAATATATATCTTATTACTATTAGTTTTTAATTTTGAAAATATCGCAGTATACCTCAGAATGTACTCTTTCTTACGGTACTATTATTTTTTAAATCGGTTAATAATTAAATTGGATGCGATCAAAAGTAGGTCATACAAAATTCGGAATCTTTGGATATTTTCGCTACTTTTTGTTAAAACCGTTATAACTACAGCAAAATTCATTATTTTTTTAAATTTGAGAACATCACTGAATACATTACATTACACTCTTTCTTATGGTACAATTATTTTTCAAATTGGTTAATAAATAAAATCGACGCAAATAAAAGTTGGTCATACAATTTTCGGAACTTTCAGATCGTAACATCCGATACAAAACTATAACGGTCATATCTATATCGTATTACTATTAGTTTTTTATTTTGAAAATAGCGCAGTATACCTCAGAATGTACTCTTTCTTACGGTACAATTATTTTTAAAATTAGTTCATAAATAAATTCGATGCAATCAAAAGTTGATGACACAAATTTCGTATTTTTCAGTTCGCATAGCAGGTTCTGCAAATAGTCGGTTGCATTTTTTACTATCGGGTTTGCCAGATATCACATTTATCGTAGCAACAATTGCCATAAAAACGATTTCTTTTTATTTGGCGAGGAAAAAAGCTCGCTTTTTTCGCTCTGTTCTGAGACAGTTTACCGACAAGGTACAAAGTACAGATCGTAAAGTTTGGAGATTAACACTGTTTACTTAAAATTGTACAGGGAACAAGATGCAGAAGATTTTTACTGATGCGGCTATTAGTTTATGGTGCATTAAGTGTTAAACCAAAAAAAAAAGTGAAATCACTTGCGAAAGAAGTATTGGTTTGCAAAGCAAACCAAACGGGACTGCGTTGCAATCCCCGGGGTTGGCGAGCGTAAGCGAGCAGGGGGCGAAGCCCTCGCTGAGACGTCATGTACCGGAAAGTGAAATCAGGACAATACGAATTATTCTGATAGTTTCACTCTGTGAAAGGAATGTTGGTTTGCGAAGCAAACCAAATGGCATATGTGAAAGAAGTGTTGGTTTGCAAAGCAAACCAAATGGGATTGAGCAGCCCCCTAGTCTTTTAAATTTTTTGTTTCAAGATGCGAGAAATGCTGTTTTTTGCAATTTTCCAATCGAACTGAGAAATGGAATTTTTAAAGAAGCTCCTGGACCGAAGACCCTCTGTCTGCAGAAAACGAAGTCCTTGTGTTCCAAATGCCTTTAGGTTATCACATACAATCGGCAATATAGCAGTCTTGGTTGTCTTGAAAACTACATAATTCTGCGCTTCAGCTGAGTTTTCATTGCAGTAAAGAGAACAAAAAAAATAGTTCCTAATTTTGCTAAAAAATTTGTTGATTTTCTAGATTTCCACAACCACGTGCCAGATCTTCAAATATAACGACCGTAACAAAACAACATAATGCTGTGTACACAAGCTCCGTCAGTTTCATCCTAAGGTCGATGCCCAAAATGAAGGTCATCCACTTCGTCCAAGTGACCGTTCAGTATATCCCAACAATAGAGCATGTTGGAGATGAACATGAGATGAGCCCTTTTATCGGCTTAAGTCGATTGATTCGTTTAGCGTAATTTTCTCAATTACAAGTGTTAGTTTGTGAGTACATTTATCTTTACCATGTTAGCAACACCTTGTTCTTCGCTGTGTGTTAGCAATGGTTGTTATGCGTGTATTGTTGTACATGTGTTGTAACGTTAATATAAAAACGTTACAGTTTTAATCATCACCGCGCCTAAGCGTGATCTAAAAATTACCCAAACAGTACCACTTTTCATAGATTGCCCCCTAAATAACAGAAAACAAACGCGTTTCTAAGACACAATCCCCACACAGCAAAATCTTAGTATACGGAAGGAGGCTGCATTTCATCCTCCAAGGGACAGGAAGGGAGAGGGTGAAAACAACAGCTCATATAGGGTTTGTCCCTTGACAAGTTTTAGTCAACAGGTCAATTAACGAAAAAATAATTATCTGCATCAATTCTAACCCCACGATTTTGAAACCTCTATCAGGTTATACCTTAAGATCTCAGGATAACATTGGTAATTTTTCGGAGTCGATGAGATGGATGATTGATTTTATATCCTAATTAATGCAAAAGCATTCATTTGAACCCAAAGAGGACGCTAAGAAGGTTGGTCGGTTGGCCATTTTTGGCGTAATTACAAACGGAGAGGAACCATCGATAGTGGAATTTTGGCGCCCCAATTGGCGAAGAACTCACCATTTTCTCACGGTGGTTAAAACCAGACGTTGACGTGAAATTCATTGCAGTTCCACATTTCTTCGCGCTGGAGATTCACCGTAGGAGGTCCCTCTAACCACAGCTTTCATGGTGGTCCTTGAATTTATGTCCGGATGGGGTATCCCCTTCTCTTTGGACTATAGCGGTTTCGGAAGAACGTGTGGGGTCTTCTCTCGAGGAAAAGGAGAATCGTGGAAAGCAGGAACGTGAGCGGACGCAGAACGACTCTGCTCCGATTGAAGTCGCGGGACTGAAACCCTATTTGTACAATATCTATCACACTCTCATAGCTCATACGTATATGGCAGAGTTGACAGCACCTGTATTTGGTGCACAGCGGAGGGATAAGAATTCCCATCAAGAGCATTAGGTTTCAGTCCCTATCGAGCGGTTTTCGTTTTTTATTGGTCAACCTGACCAAAGGATAGTTGATGGTCACCCTGACCTAAAAGTATACTGATACTGATGGTCATCCTGACCAAGATAGGAGTGCTTAGATTTTGCTGGTCACCCTGACTAGAGGAGCTTCGTGTGGATTTTGCTGGTCACCCTGACCAGAGGAGCTTCGTGTAGATTTTGCTGGTCACCCTGACCAGAGAGCTGCGTCAAATTTTTTATGGTCAAACTGACCAAAAGAAGGTTATCCCGTCTTGTGAGAATTTGTCTCCAATTTCATCGAATGAACAACCAGTTCCCGATAATTTGTGTGTGGGTGCGCGCGTTCTAAGGATATATAGTACTCTAAATCAACTACAAGACATCACGTCAAGTCACGTAAGTACCTTTGTCATAGCATTGGTTGTGATTAAATTTCATTGTAATTAATTATTCCAAATTCGAGTAAATTGTTAAAGTTAGGACAGTGCATTTACTTGTTGGGGAAGAGTATTTCGATTTTACTACTTTTTGCAATTAAACTGAAATTTATTGTGAAACTGTTATTGTGGATCCATTGAGTATTTTTTTTTATTATTCCAATTGTGTCCATTTTGTAAAAAGTTTTTAAAAGTGTGTTTTGCAAATCTTTTGTAAGTTTTAAAAAAATGGCTTTTCTTTGGAAGGCTAGGAAGGAGGATTTGATATGGTTGGCAACGGAATTAGGAGAACAGGTTCCTCAAGAACCTAAAATGTTTCAATTGAAAAGTATAATAGAAGGTTGTAAATTATACGATGATAAATTTGTCGAAGATTTAGTGGTAACTATTAGTAATGAAACAAAGGAGCTGAGAGTAGCAGAAGGGAGGTTTAAGGAAGCTGAGCGGAGTCAAAAATTCCCTGAAAGGAAGTGGGGAATTAGTCTAACGGTTTCTCGGACAGTAGCGGAGAGTTTGGAGATGTGATAGGAGTTTTGGAAAAAGCTGAAAGAGAGTTAAAAACAGCCGGAGAGAAGCGGAAAATTGTTCGGGAAAAATCTGAAAAGACGAAGTCCCAATATGCTATACAATTGCGTGAGTTACAAATGCAAAGCGAGGAAAGTGTAGGGAATGGGAAAGGTGGAGAAACGGAAAAGGTAGAGTCTAGCGAAGATAGGATAATTAGACCATGTGGGACGAAAGGGCAGGAAAATAGGACGGATCCCACAGAGCATCACAACAGTGTCTCCAAAGAAATTACGACAACGGGGTATTGGGATACCGATGATAAGGGCAAAATGGAAACTTCTCCAGACGAGGAGCTAATAGAAATTTCAAAAGTGGAAAACAGAGGATCCGAGTTGTCTTTACTTGAGGTAAGTCGCGGGGATTTTAAGGGGGGGGGGGCAACGAGATTGTGTAGGTTTGAAGGAGATGTTTGATTTTGTGGAAAGGAGTGCTCCATCTTCGAAAAGAGGGACATATTGCATGGAAAACGGGTTGTTACTAAAACGACAAGAAGATCGTTTGGGCAATATAAAGAAAATATTAGTCGTTCCTGAGGAAATGAGGGATGAAATATGTCGCGAAGATTCATTAGCACCTTTGGTAAACACCAAAGATAAACTATCGAAATACTTTCACTCGATAATGCCCGACTGTTTTAAAGGCTTGAAAAGTTTTGTCCCGACATTTGACCAGTGTCGAAGGGCTGGGAAGCCCAATGAAGGGGGAAAAGGCTCCACTTGTAATTGTATCTGTAATTCGGGAGGTTTTGTCAAAGTTGCACAACGATGCGATTGTTTTACTTTCTAAGAATGAAGTTAAAAATCGTACCTCGTTTTTCATTTCGAACATGTGTATAGGAGGAATGTATCTTGAAGTTACGATGATTAAAATAGATTCAGTTTCCAATACAGGAATACTATCAAAAATATTTAGTCGTTTCGGATTTTCGCCCACAGAAATTTTATTTTTTGAGCTTACAGTATAGTTAATGTGTGGAGTTGAAATTGATTTTGAATTTAAAGTGTCAGAACCTAAAGGTATTCAGATGTTTCAATTATGTTGATTGAAAAATATTTTTTGTTTATAGGAATAAATTGCATTTATCACTGAATTGTTGTATATATAATGAAGTCCTTTTGTGTTAAGGTATATTAATAGTTTTCATCTTTAACATTTTGGCAACAACTTGTTCTTCGCTGTGTGTTAGCAATGGTTGTTATGCGTGTAATGTTATGCATGTGTTGTTGTTCTAATAAATCTCTCTATATTAAAAAAATGTTGCCGCCGCCGCCGAAGAATTGAAAACTGTGTTGTTTAGCTCGATTCTTAGCCGGTTTCCCGAGAAAGTACTGATCGGAAAAAAATGAAATTAACATGCTTTGTTCTTCATCGTATTCCCTGGATAATTATTAAGATTTTTTTCCGATGCGGCTATTAGTTTAGGTTTTATTAAGTGTTAAAGTTGAAGAAGCGAAATTTCTTCCGCGAGTGAGCAAAACACATTCAAATTTTCAGTCTTCAGTCGTGAGTTTTTTTTTAAGAGTACCTCTCAACGTAAATTTTTGCAGCTCGTCGAGTTTTTTTTGAAATTTAAATTTGGTTCTTGATAATATTTTTTTGAAATTCAGGAAAAATCGGGACATTTTTGTTACTTTTTTTTTAAACTGCCGTATCTATATCTAATTACTATTAATTTTTAATTTTTAAAATATCGCAGTATACCTCAGAATATACTCTTTCTTACAGTACTATTATTTTTGAAATCGGTTAATAATTAAATTGGATGCGATCAAAAGTTCGTCATACAAAATTCGGAATCTTTGGATATTTTCGCTACTTATTGTTAAAACCGTTTTGTCTACGGCAAAAGCCATTATTTTTTAAATTTGAAAACATCACTGAATACATTACATTACACTCTTTCTTATGGTACAGTTATTTTTCAAATTGGTTAATAAATAAAATCGTTGCAATTAAAAGTTGGTCATACAATTTTCGGAACTTTCAGATCGTAACTTCCGATACAAAACTAAAATGATCATATCTGTATAGTATTACTGTTAGTTTTTAATTTTAAAAATATTGCAGTATACCTCAGAATATACTCTTTCTTACGGTACAATTATTTTTAAAATTGGTTCATAAATAAATTCGATGCAATCAAAAGTTGGTGTCACAAATTTCGTATTTTTCAGTTCGCATAGCTGCTTCCGAAAGCAGTAGTGGGTTGCACTTTCGACTATCGGGTTTGCCAGATATCAAATTTATCGTAGCAACAATTGCCATAAAAACGATTTCTTTTTATTTGGCGAGGAAAAAGGCTCGCTTTTTTCCCTGTTCTCAAGACAGTTTACCGACAAAGTACAGATCGTAAAGTTTGGATATTAACAATGTTTACTTAAAATTGTACAGGGAACAAGATGCAGAAGATTTTTTACTGATGCCGCTATTAGTTTAGGGTACATTAAGTGTTAAAGCAAAAAAAAAGTTAAATCACTTGCGAAAGAAGTATTGGTTTGAGAAAGCAAACTAAACGGATTGCGTAGCAATCCCCGGGGTCGGCGAGCGTAAGCGAGACGCAGCGAAGCCCTCGCTGTGACGTCATGAACCGGAAAGTGAAATCAGCATAATACGAATTATTCAGATAGTTTCACTCTGTGAAAGTAATGTTGGTTTGCGAAGCAAACCAAATGGCATCTGTGACAGGATGGTTGGTTTGCGAAGCAAACCAAATGGGATTGCGCAGCAATCCCCGGGGGTTGGCGAGCGTAAGCGAGCAGGGGGCGGAGCCCCCTAGTAATATAAAAATAAATTATGAATCTGTAATTATTACATCAAGAAATATGTTAACAGAGTTTACTTAACAAGAAGGATTGCTGATTCCCCATAAAAGAGTCCCACCAACACTTTATCGAGTAACAATAACATTTTCCCAATTACGAAATGGGACTGAAATCAAATATAGCACCCACGTGCAACCAGGATTTAAATTGGTAGTGAACTACATTTTTTCCAGTAAAGTAAATCCGACGTCTGTTTAATTTCCGAAATTGCAAAAACGAAACCAGGTACAATCGAACTGACGATCAACGATAATTCCCGGGTTATCGAAAAAACCATATTCATAATGCCTGATCCGATGTTTAAACCGCCGTTTCGGTGTTACATTTTGATCCTCCGTAATCGGAGATTTAACTCACGAGTAAGAGTTAACGCAAAAGCAGTACTCTCTTTTTGCGAATTAAGCGAGTTGACAAAATTAATGACACATTTCATTCTATGCTCAACTGATCTTATATGAATCGAAACACGACCGAGATTACATTTTCTATAAAATAGATATGCACAGATGTGTTTGAACTAGTCGCTAGTGTACAACAAAATGAGAGAACGAACGCTAGAATATGACCATGGCAGATGCAAATTCGTCGTAGAATAAAAATTAGACTGTTGATTTATTACGAATGAAAGAAAATTGATAATGCCAGTTACTTTTCCACACCACCACCAACACACACCCATACTGACAAGTACAAAGATAATCGGATTACATTCATTTGTCAAGACATTGTGTACTATTCTTTCTTGTAAAATTTTGGCATAAAAATCCAATTTGAAATTAAATAACTTCGCATTTCTTTTCCCAAACCCAAGTTAAAATGTCGTATGCGTTCTATTTAATCTCAATTTGGAATCAATTCTACGGCGAAGTACGTGCTTGATCAGTATGAATGAGGATCAGATTCGGGCGTCGTAACCAAAATAAACAATACCACGTAATCGTGAGGAGACGGTAGTAGCCAATCACAGCGAGCGTCTCATTTTTATCCCTGGATCACTTAACCCGTCGTTTGAGAATATGGTTCTTGATAATCCGCGAGTTAACTCTTACCCGCAGATCAACTTATCATCGAGTTAACTCGAGACTTGTGAATATGGCCGATAGAGTTCGGTAATGACAAAACCTCCATCATCAACAGCGAGTGCAACATTTGATGTGGGAAATTAAAACAAGTCTTGTACTAATTTATATCACTCTCAATCTCCATATGGCCTCACTGATATCTTTATTCTATGCCTTAAAACCAGCGTCCGTTTCTTTTGGCCCTAAGTACGTAAACCACTTTAACGGCCATATTCTCGCGGATTATCAAGAACCGTAATCTCAAACGCCAGGTTAACGGTCATATTCACAAGTCAAAGCAACACAAAATATTGCAAACAACGAGGGACTAACGGCCGTATTCACAAGTCCGAGTTAACTCGGGAATCAACGATAATCCGCGAGTTATAGAAAAAACAGTATTCACAAGTCCTGATCCGTGGTTTAAACTGCCGGTTCGGTTTTACATTTTGATCCTCCGAAATCGGCGAGTTAACTCGCGAGTAAGAGTTACGCATGCGCAGTACTACCTTTTTGCGAAGGATATTCTGAAAAACAAAATGGATGACACGTTTCATTCTATGCTGAAGTATAATATTCTTGCGACGACTGGTCACTGGATTCGACGTATCATTACAGAGCACCTTCTGTATAGCAGCTCATGTGCTCATCATAATATTGCTTAAATGGAAAATTTAAAACAGAATTTTATAGAAATTCAAAAGAAAAATTAAAATAAAGGTAGCTGCGTAAATCTTAAACAAGCAGCTTAGCGAAAAGATAGCTGGCGCCACCTCTGTCCTATAAGCCAGAGATTCGAACGGTAGAAAACGACCATGGCAGATACAAATTCGTCGTAGAATAAAAATTATTCTGTTGATTTATTACGAATGAAAGAAAATTGACAATGCAAGTCACTTTTCACACTACCAACACACACCCATACTGACAAGTACAAAGATAATCGGATTACATACATCTGTCAAGACATTGTGTACAATTCTTTCTTGCAAAATTTAGGTTTCGATAAAAATCCAATTTGAAATTAAATACCTTTGCATTTCTTTTCCCAACCCCATATTAAAATGTTGTATGAGTCCTATTTATGCACGATTTGGAATCAATTCTACGGCGAAGTACGTGCTTGATCAGTATGAATGCAGATTCGGGCGTCATAACCAATGTAAACAATACCATGTGATCGTGAGGTAGCCAATCACAGCGAGCGTCTCATTTTAATCCCCGGATCACTTAACACGCTGTTTGAGAATACCGTTCTTGCTAATCCTCGAGTTAACTCTTACTCGCGGATCAACTGATCCTCGAGTTCTCGAGACTTGTGAGTATGGCCGTCAAACGGCGTGTTAAGTGATCCGTGGATTAAAATGAGACACTTGCTGTGATTGGCTACTATCGTCTCCTCACGATCACGTGATATTGTTTATATTGGTTACGACGACCGAATCTGCATTCATACTGATCAAGCACGTACTTCGCCGTAGAATTGATTCCAAATTGTGATTAAATAAAATGCATACGGCATTTTAATTTAGATTTAGGAAAAGAAATGCGAAGTTATTTAATTTCAAATTGGATTTTTATGGAAACCTAAATTTTACAAGAAAAAATTGTATACAATATCTTGACAAATGAATGTAATGCGATAATCTTAGTACTTGTCGGTATAGGTGTGTGTTGGTGGTGTGAAAAGTAACATGCATTGTCA